>QLSR01000118.1:1460787-1513931 GCA_031780015.1 Citrullus colocynthis | reverse complement strand
TTTTTTGCCTAATCTTATAGGAAACAGGTGAGATTGCTTGGCAGGTTTTTCTCTGTGAGCTTCTTGTGGGGCTTTTTTCAGTGGTTCTTTACATCTGCAGATGGTTGTGGATTTGCCCATTTTCCAACATTTGGGCTCAAAGCATATGCAAACAAGTACTACATATATCTAATTCCTTTCACTTTGATTTTTTGGATTATCCTTCAATTGATTCAGGGAACTTGATTGCTGTATCTTTTATATATGCCGTCTATGTCAATACATGAAGATTTGAGGTTTTGTAGAATAAAATGTATCATTGCAATTTCAAGACATCGTCACATGTGGGTTCACTATGTTCTTCTGGTTGATTATGTAGGTTTTACTTTGACTTCTCAGCAACATATATTGGAGTAGGGATGATTTGCCCCCACATAATAAATGTATCGGTGCTTGTTGGAGGGATTATCTCTTGGGGCATTATGTGGCCTCTCATAGAAGATAAAAAAGGTCAATGGTATAGTGAGAAATTGAGCTCAGATGACCTAAGTGGACTTGAAGGTTATAAGGTGATCTTTCATCTAAAACAAGCACACTATTTTTCTTCCAAAAAAAAAAAAAAAAAAAAAGAATCCCTCTTAAAAGGAGACTTATTTTGAAATTGACCTCAGGTATTTATAGCAATAGCTATAATTCTTGGTGATGGCCTATACAACTTTTTCAGAGTATTGACTCGGACCCTCTCCGGCTTGTTCAACCAACTTCAACGCAGAAGAGAGAGTGAAGATTTTTCCATGGAAAATTCATCAAGGTCTGAGTTATCTTATGATGATGCACGAAGGAAACAACTTTTTCTCAAGGATCAAATACCAATCTGGTTTGCCATTGGAGGCTATGTTATAATTGCTGTAGTGTCGATAAACACTCTTCCACACATCTTTCCCCAGCTAAAGTGGTATTATATTTTGGTCATCTACATCTTTGCTCCTGTCTTGGCCTTCTGTAATGCATATGGATGTGGACTCACAGATTGGTCTCTGGCATCCACTTATGGAAAGCTTGCCATTTTCACTATTGGTGCATGGGCTGGGCCCTTGCATGGGGGAGTTGTTGCTGGTCTATCAGCTTGTGGGGTCATGATGAATATTGTGTCTACAGCCTCAGACCTTATGCAGGATTTCAAAACTGGCTATCTAACTCTGGCTTCACCTCGCTCCATGTTTGTCAGCCAAGTAGTAGGCACAACAATGGGCTGCATTATTTCCCCTTGTGTCTTTTGGCTCTTCTACAAGGCATTTGATGATCTTGGTCTTCCAACTGGTGAATACCCGGCCCCTAACGCAGTTCTTTTTCGCAACATGTCTGTGTTGGGTGTTGAAGGCGTCTCAAGTCTACCAAAGTATTGTCTTACCTTTTGTTATGTGTTTTTCGCCACTGCAATTTTGATTAACTTGATTAAAGACTTGATACCAAAAAAATGGGCAAGGTTCATTCCCTTACCTATGGCAATGGCCATACCATTCTATATAGGGCCATACTTTGCAATTGATATGAGCCTTGGTAGTCTGATATTGTTTGTGTGGCAGAAGTTAAACAGAACCAAGGCCGAAGCGTTCGGTCCCGCTGTAGCATCTGGTTTGATTTGTGGCGACGGGATTTGGACATTGCCTAGTTCAATTTTGGCTTTGGCGGGAGTCAAGGCACCGATTTGTATGAAGTTCCTTTCAAGGTCAACCAACGTGGAAGTAGATAAGTTCCTAAGATCGTAGATCTGAAATTTTGACTCTTCTTTGAATTTATCTGTTGCTTTGTGCTATCTATAAATGCATTATGGGCTAAATTATCTCAAAGCCACCCTCTTCTTTTGGTTTCTTTATGTTGTGTTGGTTTCTTTGGGGGCGTGGGAGAGCCAGGCTTTATTCTGTTGTATGGCAAAAGGCAATTGTATGAGTTTGGTAGATAGAGAGAGGGAGAAGTAAGTTAAATTTTACTGGACAATTTTGCTGTTGTATGATCTAGTTGTATCATGTATTTATGCTAAGATAGAATGGTGAAAATAAAGGTTAAATTACGTGTATGTGTGAAATTTAGTTTCATTTTCTCATTGATGTTATCTTCAACTTGGTGATTGGTGATAGAAAAAAGTATTAAATACCTGTCAAATTCAAAGTATATTGAGATTAACATTTTTAAGCAAGTCTAAAATTATTTTTTTCCTTTATTTCAAAAAATATTCTTATTAGTAATTATAGCACATTTGACGTGCAATATATGTTAGTGACCAACAGGTCCATAGTTTGAATCACCCACTCTTTTTGTACTAAAAAACACTACTCTTGTTCTTCCAAAAGTTGCAATGTTACTACTAATCTTGTATAAATGTTTTAAAAAAACTATTAGAATTGAAATTTCTTATAATGTTGAAAGGAAATTAGGACTTGGAATGATGTGGTGAGGACCTAAAACGATGTCATGATCTAAAATTTTCACTCTAGGTCATTAACACCAATTACCTTTTCCAATTCTATGTTATTTTTATATTTAGGTGTTAAATTCTTTTTAAGTATAAAATTTCGAATAGATAAATAAAATCAAAAGTTGAATAGTAAATAAAAATAAAAAGTAACATTTTAATTATTGTAGCATATTCTTTAATTTAATTGATTAAAAAAATTAAAAGAGTATTATGGGATGAAAGTAAACACTGGCAATTTCTTTCATATTTCACTTCTAGACTACTTTCATTACAAGTAAATTAACATCAAAAGAATACCATTCCTATTCCATTCTATTTTAATTAGGACTACACACCAAAAATCCATTATTACAACTAAGTAAACACACCCTATAAAGTCCAATGTAATAATTAGAAATGACAAATTCAAATTTCACCATCCCATAATTCTTGAATGTTCTTGTATTGGCTTGTTGTAAAATTGACTAGAAATTGACCAGTAGCCATCTTCTTTTCCTCCAACTTGTCAATTTCTTTCAAGTCTTCTTCATCTAGTTTGAGAGCAAAGGAGGCCATGTTCTCCTCTAGGATACTTTCATTGAAGCTCCTCACAACTGCACTTGCTCCGATTGATAATATCCAGCTTAAAGCAACCTTCAATAATATTGATCATCAGCTAATTAAATTTTAGGCTAAATTATACAAAATATCCCTGGGCTTGGTACATTGTATCAAAAACACCTTTGAACTTTCAAAAGTTTCAAAAAGACCCTTAAACTTCCAAAATGAGTTCAAAAATACTCTTTATCGTTAGTTTTGGTAGAAACTGTTAATGTTTTGTGTCAAACATACCCTTAATCCTTAAAAAAAATAAAATAAAAAAATACTGTTACTATTATATAAACAGAAACTGTCAATGTCGTCTTACTTCTCCAAAATAAATAAATAAATGAAACTGCACACTCCAATTAAAATGTATAAACTATAATAAGAAGAAAGAGAATAAATAAATCGCTAAGGGATTTTAGGACTTAAATATTTTAACAAAGTTGTAAGTTAGTAGTTGAGTTCTGTGTTAATAGTCAAATACATCTTTTAATTTGACTATTTTTCGTTTTGGTATGTTTTAAGGGCAAATTTTGATTTTGGAGTTTTGTGAGATTTTGTGGAATTTTATGTTTTAACTTAAAATTTTGGTTGTTGAGAAAATTGGACTAAGCTAAGAATTGGAAAAGTAAGAGAAAAATGAAAGTATCTATATGAAAAAAAATGAGAATATCTATATAATTTGTTTTAAAATTCATTATTTTTTAACTTTAGAAAGCTTCAAACAAATTGATCCCCATATTAACGTTATGAGCAATTTTATTTTTTATTTTTTAGTTCTAAAGTTATTTTTACAACGAGGTATTAACAGTTTCTGTTGTATATTTACGATCAAGGTATTTTTGAACTTTTTTAATTTAAATGTAGTTTTTAAACTTTTGGAAGTTCAAAGATATTTTGAAACAAAACTTTAACAATTTTCATCCAAAACTAAGGATAATGGTATTTTTTTTAAAACTTTTTTTTTTTTTTTAAAGTTGAAGAGTATTTTTGAAACTTTTGAAAGTTTAGAGGTATTTTTGACACAAATTACAAAGTTTAGGGTTATAATTTATTTTAAATTTTACATTCTTCATTTTAGTGCATGTTTGGAAGTGATTTTTAAATGGTTAAAATCACTTTTTTCAGGTTTAAAATCACTTCGAAATACATCTTTCATCACTCAAAATCATTCAATATTTAATTTTATATTTTAAATGTAATGTTTATAATTCACTTAAACTTATTTTAGTTTAAAATTTGGTTATTTCTAATATTCAATTTAAGATCCAAAGTCTATGATTAGAAAACAAAAATTTTATCATTTGCTTCAAAATCAAATTCATTTGGATCTAATTTTTTCTATAAATTGGTTAAACTAAACTCCCAAATTTTTTATCAAGTATGTTAATAGTTCAAAACCAATATTTGATTTTGGTTATGGTTGATAATCAAGATATGAATATGAAATCTAAACTTAAAAAATGAGATAATTCAAAAAAAAATTAAATTACTTATAATAACAAAAATATAAAAACAATTTTATATTTTTTTATTTTGATATTCCCTATTAGTTAAAAATATATATTTCTTGGAGTAGTAATTGTTGTAATTTTAGAATGGTTATATTGAGATTGATAGTGTTCTCACAACCCTCTAAATATAGTTTCAAATTGAACTGACTTTAAGACCCTATTAGGAGTCTTTTTGTTGTTTTACTCATATTTTGTAATCTCATTTGCAGGAGGAATTCACATTGTTATTGTTCTACTCGTCCACTGCGGTGAGTTCATCAAAGCTTATTTCACTTCTTTTAAAATATATATATATATATATATATATATATATATATATTCATTTAGCTAAAATTATTCCTTAAACCATTGTTTTATTGCAAATGACTTGTGTTCTTACATTTTTGGCACCTCAACAAATACAATTAGTTTAAAGAACTTTGCACTTCTCTAGATAAGACCGCTTTTTTCGTTTTCCTTTTTTTTAATTATAATTTTTACATTAAGTATAATTATTTTTAATCAATATAATTTACTTGTTTATTTGCTCAACGAGACAAATACTTTACAACTAACTGAAATTAAATGCAGTGAGAATTGAGTATTGTAATTTTATAGTAGTTAATTTTATTAGGTTTAAAGACATGCAATATGATATCAAGTTTGGTAGAGTTAGGCGTTATATGTTTAAGTTTCAAGACACTAATTGTAGAAAAGTTATTTTACTGGTTGATTAATAAAAATGACTTGATTCATTTGTTTGTGCTACGATGCTTAAATAAGATGGTTTGATGTTGTCAATTTAGATATGTGATTGAAAATTTGGAGTTATGTTATTGTGTTGGAGTTATGTAGTTGTGTAGTTGTTGGTAGTCGGTTACATAATTGTTGGTTTTAGGAGAAATGATACATTTTGTAATTATCTGATTTGATAGTGTAATGTGATTGAAAAGTTGGAGTTGTGTAGTTGGTGGTTTACAGGAGTTGTGTGAAATTGTTGGGTCTACAGGAGTTGGGTAGTTAGTGATTTGCAAGAGTTGTGTACAGTTGTTGTTTTGCAAGAGTTGTGTAAAGTTGTTGGGTTTGCATGAGTTGTGTGAGATTGTTGTTTTGGCTTGAGTTGTGTATGGTACGTTTGTTTGCTTCAATTGTTTATAGTTGTTGCTTTGCAGGAGTATTGTACAGTTGTTGCTTTGTAGTTGTGTGAAGTTGTTGCTTTGCAGAAGTTTTGTGAAGTTGTTGCATTGTAGAGTTATGTAGTTATATGTAAATTTATAAGAGTTGGGTAATTGTTGGTTTGTAACTGTGAGCTAGCTAATTGTGCAAGTGAGTTGGTATATTTATTGTTTGTGTATAAAATACATTTGGGTTCAACTTGTTTGGAATGAATGCAAATTGCAGGTATAAAGCTTACTTTCGATTCAAGTTACATGTGGGGACTCAATGACCCGAATCTTTTTTTTTCCCCTCAAATTGTTATAGTTGACGACTAAAAAAAGTCAAGAAAGGTTGATAACTGACGGGCAAAAAACATCAATAGAAACATACAATAATACATTTTTCTTGATGGACAAAAAAGTCAATAAAAAAGGTCAACTTGATGGTTTTTACGAATACTTGATGGACAAAAAATATCAATATTAACCTACTTTGACGTTCGAAAAGTATCAACAAAAGTATCTATTTTGATGGTTTTCTCTAATACTTGATGAGCAAAAAAACATCAACCTAACCTATCTCGATGGCTAAAACCATCAAGATAGGGTTTGTTTTGACATTTTTTGGCCATCAAGAAAACTATCTTTCTTGATGGTCAGGCTTTCTTGATATTGGATTTTTTTTTTTTTTTTTTTTGCCATCAAAATATTTTTTTTTTTTTTTTTTTTTTTTTTTACAAAGGAATTTTTTTTTTCGCTGTAAAAATCCTTCCTTTCTCACTGTTGTAACACTACTTATAAAGGCAAAAACTTTGAATTTAAAATGTTCCCCAATTGTAAATGAGCTAAAATGTGGATAAAGGAAAATAAATCTTTTTTTTACCTAGAAAATGTTGGATCAATTTATTTCCTTTCCAACATAACAATCAGAAAAAGACTAATAAGAAAGAAAAAAAATATAAAGATTGCAACCATAATTAATAAAATTAATCTAGACAAAATAGGTGGTTACAATAATAACTTGAGCAATTTGCAAAAACCATCTCTAAAGTATGGTGGCAGTTGCAGCTATACTTTTAAAGTTTCAGTTGTAGAAATTGAATCATCACAAATTTATATAAGTGTTAAAATTGGACTATCGAACTTATATCACTAAAAAAAATTGTAACAATTATATAAGTTTTAAAGATACAATTTTTTATTCACCTGGAGTTTCAATATCAACAACTATAACAAGTTAAGGAAAAATGAAACTTGGAATATGCATATCCATTCAAAAACAATTTGCCTTCCTTTTTTTTTTTATTTTAGATTTTATAATAAAAAAGTAATTAATTGCCAACTTGACATTTTTAATCATTTCTTAATTTCCTCTAATTTTTTTTCTTGTCAATTAGTTTTTTTTTATAGTAGAGATAGAGGATTTAAACCACATACATTTTAATATGATCACCAACACATTTTATATATCAATTGAACTATTCTCCCTATATATTGATTTTCTTCTTCTAGCCTTTGAGGATTTATTAATAATAATTTTAGGCAATTTTCAAAAATCACCCATAACGTATGATGGTAGTTGCAATTAATTTGCTCTTATATATTTTTTTTTAAATAGAAACAGGAAAAAAAAAAACGAAGCCCCACATTTTTAACATTATCATATGTCTAAATATTTTATTTAACAAACGATTCGTTTAGATCTTATTGTCCAGAAATAAATCAAACATTGTTTGACTTTGCAATTCTCTCCTTCTCTTTGCATTGATAAGAAATCGAGAACAAACATGATAGACAGTAATAGTAAGTAATAGTAGTCTATCATTATTTTATCACTATATAGTACTAGTCTATCAATTACCATCCATAAGAAAGGACCTTTTATTGAAATATTGTATTTAATAAAAATAATTAGGAAAATATTGTAGTTTGGAAACTATTTAGGAAAATATGGTAGTTGGGAGGAGAGAGAAGATTGAAAAGTGGAAAGAGGGAAAGGTCAAGACCTTAATCTTCGACCAAGGTAAAGGTCGAGGCCTCAAGCCTCGACCAACGCGAGCCTTCAACCAACGCAAGGAGGCCTCAACCTTTCACCAACTCAAAGCCTACCTTCGGCCAATGCAAGGAGGCCTCAACCTTCGACCAACGCAAGGCCTACTTCGATCAACGCAAGGAGGCCTCAACTTTTGACCAACGCAAGGTCGAGGCCTCAACCTTCGACCAACGCAGACCCACGGGTGGAAACTTTTGCAGAGATTATGTCCGTCGCAGGTCTCGTCGCGTCGTTACAGAGATTGCGCCGCACGTCCCGTCATCGCAAAGAATCCGCTGCAGAGTTCACGATATCATAATGAGATGGACTAGACAGAACCAAGTTCTCAAGTACGTTGTGGATTTTGTAATCAGTTAGGCCATAATTGAAGGAAATGTCCTTCGTTACAAAGACAAGCACCAGACAGTTAGAGATTTTTTTCGTTAACATTTCTATCATGTAACCAATGTTTTAATAATAAAATTAATATTTTTATTATGTGCTCTCACTATCTCACTCTCTCTCGCTTTTAAGTCCTAATTTATTTGTATGTTTTACTTGATAAATATATAATTTGTTTTCTTCTAGATCATGGCTTTAAACCCAGGACCGATTGATCCTGATATTTATACGATCAACAAATGCATGGCAAGATCGGACTACAGGCGAGATGTGCTGTAGACAGCGTGAGGCGGTTGTTTATCGCACGATCCCACTTCATCATTGCATACTACCACTTCTGCGTGCATCAGGCTTTTATGGGGTTGCCAGACTAGGATTCATTTAGTTAGACTGGCACCTCATCACTGCACTTGTTGAGAGATGGAGGTCAGAGACCCATACATTTCATGTGCCTACTGGGGAAGTCACTATCACGCTCCAAGACATAGAAATATTATTTGGGCTACCTGTCGATGGCGAGCCTGTTACTAGGGTAATGCATGACGATTGGTTGCATATTTGTCAGATGCTACTCGGTGTGACCCCACCTGCAAATAAAATTAGGCGATCAAGGTTGAGTCTAACATGGCTAAGGACACAATTTTCAAGACTTGATGATGATGCAGACGAGGAATCTGTCACGAGATACCTAAGAGCATACATACTGCAGATGATGGGCGAAAGTCTGTTTTTTAATAAATCAAGTCACTTCGTGCACCTAATGTTCCTTCCACTTTTAGCCAATCTCCATGTGGTGGGATAGTATTCTTGGGGTGGAGCATGTTTGGCATGGCTGTATAGACAGTTATGTAAAGCAACAAAACCTGATGTTCGTGAAATCGTTGGGTCTATGATATTGCTGCAAATATGGGCTTGGGAACGATTTCCAACAATGGCTCCACAACTCCGACATGTCAACAATCGCAGAACAAGCCTACGGTTCTCGATATATCATTTTAATTTAATTTAGCTAATATTTTTTATGACTAATATAGTTAATTTTAAACCTAAAATATTAATTTAATAATATAGGTGGAGAGACCAATTTTGTGTAACTAGGTCAACTACACATGGAGTGAGTCAGTATAGATATATGTTTGATCTACTTCAACCTGACCAGGTATGTGAATACTAAACCCAAATGAATTTTTTATACATATTTTTTTTATATACTTGTATTTAATATTTTTAATATAATATATTATGTTTCAGATTATTTGGGAGCCTTACAAAGCTGTTATGGATACTTTGCCCAGTTTTTGTATGAGCGGTAAAGACATATGGCGGACAATGAGCCCACTCATATATTTTCACATTCGTAAGTGGCATCTTCCTAACAGGGTAATCCGATAGTTTGGTTTCAAACAGGATGTCCCATCATAGTGCAATACTGAAGCCCTACTACATGACATTGACCTGAGAACTGCAGATTGGTCTAAAAAAGTTGCACATTTGGTAGTGCGATGGCACTATCGTAGAAGGTTTATTGCAGTCGACGTTTCAGTTGGGCAATTCGATAGGGATGCAACTCAAGATTACATCCTTTGGTATAATAATATTACGAGACGCTACATTACTCGTCTGGGATCAGCTTTCGGTCATTTGGTGTATAATCAAATATTGTCTAATTATTTTTTATTTAAATTTATTTGAAATATTATCTAATTGTTTTGTAATTCACAGAGATCGAGCAAGAGTAGTCCTCGTGATATTGCAAATGATCCAATCAAGTATTTACTATATGCAATAATAATGCAAGTTACATGGAGGAATTACACTACATGTACGATATACCTATTGCACCTCCACCAATTCCTAGGCATAGGGGACGTGCTCGAGCAGAAGAAGATGAGTTTGATGCGGTTGACCATAATATGGAAGAATTGCCTCCTATGATGCAGACGCAAATGCAGAGCCAGATTGGTTATGCTAGTCCGATGATGATGCAACCAGCCTTTGGTTCAGGATATTATGATTCAGAGGCCGGGTCATCGTCTTCATACATGCATACACATGGACACGACGTCTATGAAGTGCCTGCAGAGGTACCAGAGCAACCAGATCTACCAGAACAACCTAAAGTGCAAAGTCGACGTCAACCAACTCGATATCGGCGACGTCCACCTTGTGGGACACGTTGAATTTTTTTATTATTACTAATTTTAGTGGAAAGAAATAATAAATTGTTGTATTAATATTGACACTTTAATTTTATATTGGTTGGTTAGTGATAAAATATATTTTTGTTATGATTTTTAAAAGAATGTTAGTTAAAATAATATTATTAAAGTATAATTCTAAGTAATTTATAAAACCACAATATTTTTTAAAATTTTTCGAAGTAGGGAAGTGGAAGGTGGGGAAAAATAATTTAAAAAAAAAAAAAAAAATTGGTTGAGGGTTAAAAAAAAAAAGGAAAAAGAAGGTCGAGGGTTGAACCCTCGACCAAGCCAAAAAAAAAAACCAAAAGTAAACACCATTCCTCAAATCCCAATTCCCAATAAAAACTAGAATATTTTCATAAAATTTCGAAAAATACAATATTTTCCTAAATAATTTATAAAACCACAATATCTTTTTAAATTTTCCCATGAAAAGTATATACTTTTTTCAACTTTAAAAGCAACCATTAAAATGGTGAGAGCCATTGAAGGTCTGATTTACAACTAATGGCTAGGGGTGTTCATTCAAACCGCAAAAATCGAACCGAATTTGAAACCGAACCGAAACCGATTGTATGTGGTTCGGTTCGGTTTATACAATGTTGAAACCGTTTTTATACGGTTCGGTTCGGTTTTAGTTGTGAAACCGAAACCGAAACCGAACCGAACCGATTTATATTAAAAAAATATATTTCATTTTTTTCTTTTTCTTTTTCTTTTTCTTTTCTCCCTTCCCGCCGCTGCGCCCTAGGGTTTACAGTTTACTCGATTTCGTCATTTCGAGTCTTCGACAATCGACATTTCGTTCAGCTTCGCCGGCCCTTCAGCTTCGACCTCCCCTGCGACTGCGAGTCCACGACCGTGACGCCTGCAATCGCATCGCATCGACGGCCAGACCTCTCCCGCGAGTCCGCGACGCCCGCAACGGCAATTGCATCGCATCGACGGCCAGACCTCTCCCGCGAGTCCGCGACGCCTGGAACGGCAATCGCATCGCATCGACGGCCAGACCTCTCCCGTGAGTCCGCGACGCCCGCAACCGCAATCGCATCTCATCGACGCATCCCCCCACTGCGTCGGCATTTCCCTTCCCTTCCCTTCGGTTTCGCAACCGCAATCGCATCTCATCGACGCATCCCCCCACTGCGTCGGCATTTCCCTTCCCTTCCCTTCGGTTTCGAATCCGACGCATAGGCACAGCTGCACAGCCACAGACGCATTTCCCTTCCCTTCGGCCTTCAGAGTTCAGCGCCTTGCCCTTCCCCACAAACGCATTTCCCTTCCCTTCGGCATTCTCAGTGTCACGCATTTCCCTTCCCCACGGTTTCGACGAGAGGTTTCGACGAGTGGTTCCCCGCGGCGCATAGTTCTGATGCTGAAACTCTCCATCTCTCCCCGCAGTGCGCCTAAAGGTATTCAATACCGTTGATTGTTTCCTTGAAATTACTTTGTTTATTTGTTTGATTGTTTCCTTGATTTTGTTTCCTAAAGGTATTTAGTTCATGCTCGGTGCGCCTAATTATGTATGCTTAATGCTTAGTTCTATTGCTCTCTTTATTTGTTACAAGAGAGAAGGGGAAGTCGTTGAAATTGCTCTGTTTATTTGCTAGGCAATGAATTTTGAATATCAATTTATGATTTAAAGTTTGAACTTTGAACTATCAATTTTACTTTGTTCTTAGTTAATAACTTAATAGTTATCTTTTTCATATTGTAGACGGCACACGGTAGCCGGTAGCAGTAGCACCATGTCTCAGAGCATGAGCTTGAGCTTGACCAATGACATTGACAATAGTAAGAGCAATAGCAATAACAACAAGAGCAACAATTGTTCTAGTGTGAACGAAAATGATGATGTTGTTGAGATGTCTCCATCAACACTTGAAGCACAAGTTCGAAAAAAGAGGAAAAACACGTCTATGGTATGGGATCACTTTACTAAATGCTCTGAATATAGTAATGACGATCCACATGCTAAATGTAATTATTGTGGTATGGTATATGCATGTCATCCAAGAAGGAATGGAAATTCAACTATGATAATGCATATTGAACATTATTGTAAAAAAAATCCTTATCAGATGAAAAATTCTAAGTTGGATTTAACTCAATCTAAGTTAATATTTAATAATAAAGAGGGTGGGGGTGGTAATACAACATCGGTTCAGTATAAGAAGTTTACAATTGAGAATGCTCGAAGACTAATTGCTGAGATGATCATAATTGATGAGTTGTCATTTAAATTTGTGGAGAATGAGGGATTTAAGAGGTTTGTAGAAGGGACTTTGACGTTAGTAGAACCAAATTTTGTTATTCCTTCTCGAACTACCATTGCTAGGGATATTTTGGGAATATATGGTACCCTAAAAGAACAGTTGAAAGATATTTTTGTGAGGGAAGGATATAGAGTGTCGCTTACAACTGATACTTGGACATCAATTCAAAATGTGAATTACATGGTTTTGACTGCACGCTTTATTGATAGAGATTGGAAGCTACATAAGAGAATTATTAATTTCTCTCAGATTGAAAATCATAGAGGGGAGACAATAGGAAAAGAGGTTGAGAAATGTTTGAAACAATGGGGTATTGAAAGGGTTTTGACGCTAACTGTTGATCATGCTTCATCAAATGATACTGCCATTGCTTACCTAAAGAAGCGTTTTAAACATGGGTTGGTGTTGAGTGGTGATTTCTTGCATGTTAGATGTTGTGCACATATATTGAATTTAATTGTCTGTGATGGACTAAAAGATGTGAATGATTCATTGAATCGAATTTGAAATGCTGTGAGGTTTGTTAGATCTTCTCCTGCTAGACTTGCTAAATTTAAGAAGTGCATCGAAGAGGAGAATATATCTAGTAAGAGTATGTTGTGTCTTGATGTTCAAACTAGATGGAATTCTACATACTTGATGCTTGATGCAGCAGAAAAGTTTGAAAAGGCATTTAAGAGGTTGGAAGACTACGACACAGTGTACATGAATGAGGAGATTAAACCAACCACACAAGATTGGGAAATTGCTAGAATATTTACGAAATTTTTGTCTGTATTCTATGAAGTAACTATTAGGCTTTCAGGGTCTCTTTATGTTACTTTCAATACGGTCTTCCATGAGATTAGTACTATTCAAAATTGCATAAGAAAATATTCAAGTGTAACTGGTCCGGAAAATTTGTTATTGCATGAAATAGCAACGAAACTGCAAGAGAAATATGATAAGTATTGGGGGAACAGTGAGAAAACAAATTTATTCTTGTATGTTGCTTTTGTTTTGGACCCTCGTTACAAGATGAAATCTCTTATGTATTGTCTGAATCAGTTATTTGATATTGATGTGACAAAAGAAATAGGAAGTAAGGTGGAGGAAGTTTTGAGACGATTGTTTAATGAATATAGTTTGTCAGTTATCAATGATGGTTCAACTTTAAGTTCATCAGCTCAAAAGTCCAAGAGATATGCAGGTATGAGTCAATCTTCAAGTTGTACTACTAGTACAAGTACTAGTACTACTACAGCTACTGCTTTAGAGGTTTTTCGTTTGGATTTTGAAGATATGGAGGACGAGGATTGCCAACAGTGTGGATACAGAAGTTGATATTTACTTATTGGAGCCTCGTATTAAACGTGAGGAGAATGTTGATATCTTAGATTGGTGGAAAGGAAATTCTTCTAGATATAAGGTTCTTAGCAAGGTTGCACGAGATCTTTTAGCAATTCCAGTATCCACAGTTGCTTCTGAGTCTGCATTCAGTACCAGTGGGAGAGCAATTGATCCTTTTCGTTCTATGTTAGCTCCAACCACAGTTGAGGCACTTGTGTGTGCACAAAATTGGTTACGTTCGAAAGCAATTAGCATTGATCTTCAAAGCTACTTGGAGGATATTGTAAATGTTGAAGAAGGTAGTTTCTTTGAAACATTTTTTTAAGTATCCGAAATTCAAATATGTTATTTATATAATTATTATGTTAATATTTCCACTTTTTTTTCTTTTAGACTTCAAGGCATATTCAGAGGCAAAAAACAAGGAGAAGAATGAGAAGGAGATGGCGACTTGAACTTGAAGTTTGTAGAACTTTTTAAAGTGGTGGTTTGGATTGGACTTTGAACTTTTCTATTATTGACTTATTGTAATATTGTTTGTAAAACAAGAACTTTTATGTTCGTAGTACTTTTATCATTTTATGTACGGATTGGACTTTGAACTATTAGACTTTAGTTGCTTGAAAAATGCATTGTTTTTTTTAGTTGCTTGGATTTGATTCATATTGGATGAATAGTTTTTTCTAAATAATCTTCCATGGATATATAATTACCAATTAGTTATATAATTACCGGACATGCGGTTCGGTTCGGTTTCATATAATTTATAAACCGATTTATGCGGTTCGGTCTTAACAGGACATGCGGTTCAGTTCGGTTTCATATAATTTCTAAACCGATTTATGCTGTTCGGTTCGGTTTTAGACCAAAACCGAACCAAACCAAACCGCGAACACCCCTACAACTAATGACCAAAATTCTAAAAGCAATTTAAGGATGTGTTTGAACTACATTTTCAAGTGTTTAGTTTAAAAAAATAAGTCATTTTGAAAAAAAAAAATTGGAATGTTTATCAACTACTCAAAATAGACTTTGAAATGTATTTTCAACAATTTTTATCAAGAGTTTAAATAAAAATGAATTTTTTAAAAAACATATTTTTCTCTAGTCAATCCAAATGGGTAAGAATTCCTAGCTACCACACGTTTCGAATGCGAAATCAACTACAGGGGTTTGCTAAAGGGCGGGATTGGAATTATAAAAATAAAATAAAATAAAACGAATTTGCCAAGTGTCAGATACCTTTACCGTAATTGTTGTTTTTGTAAATAGTTTCACCGAATTTTCCATACAATACAAATCCCCTTTTAATTAAATATCATACATGATAAAAAATATTTTACATGATAAAATTGTTAAAAATATCTGCAAGTAATAGCAAAATATTACAGTCTATCTGCAATAGATAGTGATATACTAATATCTATATCTATCATAACAAATATAGTAGTCTATCGCAATCTATTTGCAATAGCCAGTAAAATTTTACTATATTTCTCAATATTTTGGTTAATTTTCCTATATTTGAAAACAACCCTACAACTAATAATAAAAATAAATTAACCAGTTCTGTTAAATTTTTTAGTAATCATTTTTTATTTTATTTTTTAATTTTAAAACAATTTAACAAGCATGGTTTATTTATCCTACAAACGGGGTATTTGGGGTGAGGAGATGAGAAGAGTTATGCATAACTTATTGTTTGGTAAGTCAACTTCGTATTTCATAAACATTTTATACCATGTCCACCAACAGTGCACTTAGCCCTCGTCACTACCGACGTCTCGTTGCTCAGCTTCGGCGACCACCTCCAATGGCCAACTCTGGCGACCACATCATGCAACCAACTCCGACAACATCCAACCACCATTGTTGATGGCCAACTCCAACAACCTCCGATGACCACCACTCTACTAACTCCAACGACTGTTATTTTAAATTATGAGTATTACAAATTTGAGTTTTGTTGGCACATGAGTTTTTTTTGTTTTGTTAACGCTCATGACGTAAAACTATCAATAAAATTTTAATTTAAAGCTTAAAAATAATTATTAATTTAAAAATACATATAAAACATTAACAAATGTTTATATTTAAGTTGATGCACAAAGTTGTCAATAGAAACACCTTTATTGACATAAAAATACGTAGATTCCGTCAAAATGTTTAATTCTTGATTTTTTATTAGTTCATAGTATTTTGTAGTCATTCTTTATAGTAATTTAAGATTAATAAAATCACTTTCATCATATAATAAATCAAACTTATATGTAAATTTTTCTATATTTGTAAATAATTTGAATAATTTGATTCATTTTGCTATATTTGAAAATAGCTTTATATATATAGGAAAATTATTGTAAATAGAAAAAATATCAAACTATTTACAAATATAGCAAAATTTTACTTTCTATCTGTGCTAGATCGCGATAGACACAAATCATCTATTATGTCTATCTAGTAAAGTGATAAATGTCTAACTGGTTTATCACGATTTATCATAGATAGAAATTAATTTTTTCTATATTTATAATTATTTTCTAACAATTTTCTATTTCCGAAAACATCCCGTATATATATACTATAGAATTATTGAATAAAAGAAATTTCCAAACAAAAATAATCATCATAAAAACAGATTATTTATGTAAACTATACCAATACCCTTAACATATAAACTCAACACCTCAAACACCCAAAATATAGACATATGAACTCCACACATATAAAAACTCAACTCAGCACGTCAAACAATCCCAAACTACTTTTAAATTTCAAAATTTTATAATTATTAGTGGCATATTTTGTAAATTAAAGATTTGACAATAGGATGAACTAGTCTAAAACTGATTGTCCCTCTAAGCCACTTTTTTTAAAATAGTAAGATAAGATATATACACATACATATACAACTTGGAAGATTGTGCATGGAGTAGCTTAGAAATTTTGCTGATACATACCATATTGTGTACTTGCCATCTCTTAGTAACTTTTAAAATTTTGTTCAACGAGTAGGACGAGATTTAGAATTGCCATCTCTTGGTCAATTATATCTTAACCAATTAAGCTATACTTAGATTAGTTACCATATTGTCTAGAAACATTAGTAACTAATTGGACCACATTATCCAAAGGCATGGACAGTCCATAGTTTATAAGCTGCATAAAATCTTGTGAATAATTTTTACCTTCAAGCTGAAAATCTGGGCTGGTCCCTAAGAAGTGTAAGAGTAGATCTCTCTGATACCAAAACATAATTTTACATTGCCTAACTTTAGGATAAAAGCTTAACTTCAATATCATTTTATGGTTAAATCTCTTTGATTTCAATTAGGCAGCAGCATCAAAGAAACTGGGAGCATAGCATTCTGAATATAGCCCCTGCAATGCGATCCTTGCTGCTGCTGCGGCTTAGAATTGTTAGAATGTAATAACCTCAACTTGTCCAATCTTCATCAGTGTCCTAAATGACAAACAAAATCATGAGTAAGAATGTGCAAGCTCCTAACCAATATTTATGAAAGAAACTAAAAGGAATATGTTTTAGTTAAACTATTCATCTAGTCCCTAAATGATCATTTCACTTTGATTTCATCTTTTCACTCCCACTTAAAGTTTAATTGCTGTATTATTGAAACATTTTAATTCAATCACCTGCATGTGAAAAGTTTATGACAATGCGAACACTTTTTCGTGATCATGATCAAGAACTACAATTAGGCAAATGGAGAACCTGTTTTGTTCTTAACTTCACATGAAATAAATAATTACGGTATACAAATGACAACTTTCCTACAAACATGGTGCGAGGCACGCACGACGTAAGAAGTTTATAAAGGGTAGGGACTAAGCCAAGCGAGAAATTAACTATATGTAACATCAAAAGAGTAGTTCAGACAAATATTTCATCAGACTCCAAAATGAGTACAAACCTAGGGCCCACTAACTTCCAATCCAATATTCTAAAAAATCATGGGAGTATTTAGGTTTATAAAAAGGCAGTGAACACTCACCTCTTGAGAACTTGACAATTCTTCAATCTCATCTTCAACCTACAAGATATAGATAAAACGTACTTAACATACAATGACATGTACCGTCAACCATTTCATTCAGCAATCCATCGTGATTTGTGAGTAGTAAATGGAAATAGACTACATGGAGTTGCAAGTTCAGAACATATTAAATTTTAGGTTATAATACTATTTGATCTTGTATTTCATTTTAATCTTCCTACTAAGAAATGTCCAATAAATCTTAAAATTAGGCCTCCTGCTAGTTATTAGTCTTTCCTCTATAAATTTTGAAAACATATTCACATAGCCTCCTTCTTTGCAAAGATATTATGGTCTCCTTTCTTGCAAAGATATTATTATCATTATTATTATATAGCCAATTTCAATACAAATCAACTTCAAACTAACAATAATATAACTAATTTTAATATTTATTAAAACATTTGAGGGTACATAACTACTAAATTTGGCATTGCATTTGAAAGTACAAGGACTAAATTTGGATGATGAGACCCAAAATCTAGAAACCAATAACATTTTAAACTAAATTCTAAAAACCCTCACTTGTAACATGATAAGGCAATAAGACATGAAAAGGAATGGCTGGTTGAAGTTGTTTGAAGGATGCCAGGTGCCCTTTTATAATTAACAACATAAAATTAATGAAGGCTTTTTGTTAGTATCCCCAAGCAAAAACTAACGCTGATCATTTTAGAAACCTCGTGTGTTAACACGTAAGATTTCATTGATAAAAATAAATAACAAAATCTTAATTAAAAGAAAAAAAACGTAAAATTTTGATACTTGAGAAGCAAAAAGAATTATTTGTGATGAAACCTTTTCACCAGGAGCTAAGAGTCTTTTGGAATGACTTTCAAGTGTTCAAAAACACATTTTTAAGCCCTTGTTATTCCAAACATGCCCTAAGCTGATTGCTATTAAGATACTTCTGGTTATTGCAGTTATAATGGCAACTTGTCCGGTTAGATAATAACTTAGGGAAGCATGTACACTCCAAGTTGGATTAGTGCACATAAGAAATTCTGAAGCTAATAAAGCAACAAATCTTTTGAAAGGACAATTTGTAAAAATAGCACAAGTACCTCATATTCTGTATCCTTCCTCTGGACTTCTCCTCCTGCAAATTCAAGCTAATATGCATCAACCGACCATGTAAATATACCATATAAACACAGTCGACTGAAGGCGACTATAAAGCTACACACTAGGTAATTCCAGAACTCAAATTGGCATAAACTGACTACAAATATAGAGCACAGAAAATTAGTCCAAATAAAATGCACATCTATCTTGTGGAAATGAGAATCAATATTCTATTGGATCTACTACAAGAGATGTATGATTTCTTGAGCAATCCTATTAGAATTTCCATGAGAACCCAACGTAAAAGAGAGGTGACAAATTCTTAGTAAGCCAATATTGTCATATCTAAGCCTGTTAGAGAAATAACTAGCAGTAAGTAAATGGAGAGAGCATGAAAGATTGACCATCATCTTGTCCCTGGACAGCCCTCCTCTTTTTTGATCCTTCATCCTGAAAATACATGACAATCCATTACAGTCATTACGAGGAGAAAAAGTGCTATTTAAAAATGAAGATCTGTCACCTGGTCAACCTTTCGCTTTGAACCAGACAGCTGCATCTTTTGGGCAGAAACTGTAGGAAAGCAATTTTGCAGATTTGATGTTACTGTAGTATTCTCGTGACCATCGTGATAAAATCAATGAAAAATATTAGAACCTTTGGGCGTTGAAGACCTCTTTGAACTTCTTGGTGTCCTCTGAAAACAGTAAGCATTCATTTCAAATATATGTAGGCCTTAAAAATATAAAATTCATTACTCGGTTAAGACAATTTTGGAGGAGTTACTAGCACAAGATCGAGAGCTTTCTGGAATTTGCAGTTTCAGTACTTTGTTGGGTCATTTGGATGGAAAGAAACAATCATGTTTTTGGAATATCTTGGATGGTCTTTTCTTTTTAAGAGTTTCTTGTTTTATGCTCTAAAAGAATGTTATCTCATAATCTGTCTTCCACTGAAAAATTTATCAGGTAAGGAATCCATCACGTCATTAAAGCTGTAATGCACAAGGCGCATATCTTCGCTCAGTTCTCTGGGAAGGAGACCTTCTGCTTCCAACGATAGATGACCATTCCTTAATTGGAGCAGTATGGAGGAAATGCTTAGTAATCTTCCAGTCATGGGGAGAGGGAGGATTCTTTGGCATGAAGCAGTTCATTTTTGGAATGTAATAGGAGAATTTAAGGATAAGACTACAGAGGGTTTAGAGGTAATTAACTAACACATTTTAATACTTTGCTCTGGAATTACAATCACTTTTGTGCTGACTTTTTAAAACATTATTATCATTGTTAACAACCAAGGGAAAGGTAAATGCCTTTCCATTGCTTCACCAAGTGTTTTATAGTTTGAGGGGGAGTATTTTTGTTTTGGTTCCTCAATAGCTAGGTTCTAACAGCTCTTGCTTGTACTTTCATTGGGCTTTAATGATCCTTTCCTTTTCATTTAGCATCAAGAAAAATAATTAGTAGTTTTAATAAACCCCCAAATGTAGCAGTACATGGATTCCATACCAGTAACCTGTTTCCACATATTAAGTAAGGTCTTCAGATATTACCTTCTCCTCCACTTTCTTGAACAAACTAAGTAGAGTAGGCTGGACAAGTCCACGAGCATCACTCCGAGCATTTCCTGTAGCCCGAGAACTTTTTTTCCCCTTAGAAATTGATGTCTGATTTCCTTCAAGAACAGGAGGTCTAATCTCCACAGCATCTTCATCTATAGACTCAACAGAGAGATCTTCTGTCTGTAGCAATCAATTAAGGGAGCGAGCATACAGCCGCAGACAAATTTAAAGACTGAATCAACAATAATAGAAAGCTGCAGAGAAAGAATTAAAACAAACTATTCAAGAATCATAAACAGGATATTTTCACTAGCATGATCTCCAATTGAAGGTTCGTGTATGAGAATATTCTTTTCTTCTCCTTCAGACAAATCATCGTAGGTGCCAGCAGACTCATCCTCAGAAGAAGCCTCTGCAAAACTTAACAAGTATAGGAAATAAATTAAATAATAAAATCATTTTGCTAGACAGATCACGAAAAAAAAACATTTGCATTAACTGAAATAAGCCTCAACGTGAAGAGTAATATATGAGAATAAAGAAGTTGCAATTAACTCACATTTGATCTGAAATTGTTGAAAGACTATTTGTCTACCAACATGATAAAAGATGGACTCAACGTTACGTTGGTTGTTTCATATTTGTAGAGCCTTATTAGGATTATAAATACAAACCAATGTGCTGTATAGCAACTAGCACGGCCTAGCTGATCAAGTGAAAGAATCTGGAATTATGGATGGGCTTAAGGTAGTTGTACTAGAAAAACATCCAGGACTAATGCGGTGCTGGTTTCATTAAGTCAAAATATCGCTACTCACAGTCTATTGTCATTACTTGAGATGGGCAATGCCGTCAATCTAGATGGTATTTCTACTGATAGCCTTCCTAACATCTACTTTGCTTCCGCCAATTTCCATACGGTAAATTGATCCTACTATGTTTAGGAATAATAGAAGACCGTAATACAGATATAACAATACCGTAATGGTACAAACTGGTGGCACTTTCTCCAAGAATGTGAAGAACTTAAGAGGACATTTCTTTTTACGGAAACTAATTTCATTCATAAACTAAATTCACAACCCAAAGCAAAAGCCTCCTGAAAGTAAAAGTTACAAAAAGGCTCCCCAATTACCTAAGATCGTAGAAAATAAATAATTGGAAAAATATTTAAACAAAGAAGCTGTTGGGAAAATTAGTAATTGTATGTTAATAATTGGTTAATGAGCTTTTTTTAGGGAATAGTGTTTATAAATAATATAGATTGGGAGAAGTGGGGGATAGACATATTCTGGAAATAGCATCGAGAGAAATGTAAGCCTCTCAAATGCTTGGTAAACCTTTTGTACTTTCCTTTAATATGGTAATTCGTTTCAATCGCTAGTTTCTTAATTTCCCAGCTCATCTCAACTTAAGGACACATCAGAAGCCTTCTAGGTGGCTACGAAATAATAAGATCCCACAGTTCCTTTCAAGAGTTCTCCATTTGTTGAAGACGATTCCTTCCCAACCTAACCTCTCAGAAAACAGTAAACACCACAAACTCACAGAATGCTCTCTTTGAAACAGAGGCCACCTACGAAGACCCAATACAAGCTAAACACATGTGAACTCTTAGAAAAACACAGATTTTGAAGTTCTAACTTTTAAGATCATAAATCAAGTATCAAATATGTGTCTATAATTATGGTCATGCAGTAAAATCTTCAACCAATCGAGTATGGAGATTGCCGATGAAATAAGACATTTGATGCAAAATATTATTTGACAAGAAACCCTATTTTTTTCTGCCTTTTTGATAATAAGATAATAATTACATAATAGCATTATATGCAAAGGGTAATACTTGAATACTTTTCCGGCAGATCTTTCAGAATGTCTAACTGGCGTAGTCTTTATTGAATTTGTCACATTTTCTTCAAGGTCCAGTAAATCATCTCCATCTTCTCCTTTAAAGGAATTTTCTACAGCAGGATTGATTCCCTTATTTTTAACACTCTGCTTACTTGAACTGGTAACACCAGCAGCACCACTCGTACTAGCAACACCAGCACCACCGTTAAAGTCATATTCTCCACATTTTCCCTGACGCATAACGGCTAGGAGTTAGCAAACGCTCTCTCTCTCTCTCTCTCTCTCTCTCTCTCAAGATGCTTCAATTCGGAAAATGTAAGTACAACAGAAAGACAGGAAAAACAGCACCAGCCCCAAATAGAACAGTGCAGTCCCAAAATAACAACCATATAGAAACCTTCATATATAAGCCCCCGAAGAAAAATACGGCACTAGAATTTATACAACTATTCTAGCTAATTACAAGTGGTAAAAGAGTGTACTAAAGGAGAAAAATATAATAAGAAAGGGAAATCCACAGAACAGGAAAATGTACACAAATATGGATCAAACAGTAACCTTGAGCAATGATATCGACCAGCCCAACGGAAAACTTCAATATAGAAACATAATAGAAAAATTAGAATCAGTAGTAGTAGGCTTCGTGTAGTAATAAAATCAGCATCATGAAGATCCCAAGCAGGGTTCCAATTTAAAAATAACTAAACAACTATTTAAAATAGTAAGAAGTAACATTACTGCCAAGTTAAGTTACTTTTTTTTTGCTAAATGATCACACGAGGAAAATTAAGAAGTTTGGACAACAAAAATTATAGTCCTTTCACAGTATAAATTAGTCTGTGGCTCTCATAAGAGCTGCATTTCCAATATTTTGCACCATAAATGACCTTGAGAAATGAGATGCTTGCAGAAATTTTACATGGAAATATAGGGATACTCGAGAAAACAAAAAAAAAATGCATTTCAAGGACCTAAAAATTATCAAGAAACTTACCGTAGTCAATTCTTTAGGAAAATCAAGGCGAGCCTCCTCTGGATTTTCATCTTTAGTTCCAATCCACCATGCATCAGAAAAGACAATCTGCAGTCGGAGAAAAGAATCGTTGAATCGTATGTACATGCTTCGAGGGCATATTTCTTAAACACCAAGAAAGAAGTGTTTAGGACAGTACAATGATTAAATTAAGAACGCCAATCTGAACAAATGCTCTTAATCTGAAGATAGTAAATACCAACAGGGTGAAAATGACACCATATAGTATCTACACGAGGCCTCTTTAACCAAAACACCAGGATAACTCAAACTGTTGTTTTTTTCCATTTTTGTCTTTTTCTGGTGGGGTATGATTGTCGTTGCCACACTTTTATCGGGCAAACCTATCATTTTAAGAAGAGATCTTGCTAGATGTTCACAAGCTGTGGCCAATGCTTGACTACTTGTCTGCTCGGACAAAAGACCTAATACTAACAGAAGTCTTGCACCTTGAGCATCAGCATTTTAGGCACCGTGCTTCATTACAGTTCTACTTTGTTTATTCACTGTCCATCTGTATTGACTTTTATAACAAGATTAAGATAAGAATTTCCGCATTGAGATTAACCAGGGTTTTAAGGGAAAATAAAGTCAGCTGATTAATCTGATGCAAAAGTTATATAAAGGTTAAGAAGCTCCTTACTAAAAGGGAGGGGAAAAAAGGCACCCCACAATCTTATCTGTATTAAGAAACTATCTAAAAACAAAACTATTCCAAATGAAAAGCTTATTCATTAGGTCTAAACAAGAGTGCTAACAAACTAAAAGATAAACATTTTTTTAAACAAAAAGAAAAGAGAGAAAAAATGCATTTTATTGACGAGAAAAAGTTACATGTGAGAAAAGACTCAGAAAAGCCAAGAAGTTAAAACACTCTCCAGTCTCCAATGGCAATAATAGAATGAATAGAAGAGTAGATACATAAAGAACTAAATAAGGTACTCCAAGGGGAGTCCACAAACAATAACTTTCTGAAAGTCCTTGAAAATTTTGATCTTTCCCATGAAAGGTTCTTTACTTTTATTCCTTTAACCAAGCTCCCCAAAGGAGAGCCCAGTTTGCATTGCACCAGAGAATTTTTGCCTTATCTTTGAAAGAAAAATCACAGAGAATGACGGCTTAACTGGAAAAGAAAAAAAATTAAAAGTAGTACATAAAGAAGCATTCACATCATATTGATAAAACCGGCTACAACTATCATTTATTGTGCTATAGATCTAACAAGTTGGGGGGACACTTTCATTGAAGCACTTGATGAAAATGAAGAGAAATGAAGTTGCCAAAAAAGGAGGACAAAAGGAAAAGCAAAAGGACAAACCATATTATCAAAATAATCTTCACACATCACATTCTTTCCACCTCTAGAGAACTGCAAAGTCAAATATTTGTTCTTCGGATACATAATAGTTCCAAACAATTTCATACGCCCCTGAAAAGCAAAAGAAATAGTAGTCAGAACAATTCTACCACTGGATTCGAGAGAGAGAAAGGGAGAACAAAAAAAGGATATTTCTGGAAACTTCAGAAAGGCAATTTACACTTGAAATCAGGCTATTATATACTTTATAAATGTATACATCTGTGAGCATCCATGATAGCTTGCGCATACCCAACAATATACTTTTCCATTCATTTTCCAAGTAGAAATAAATAATAAGCCAATATTTAACTTGTTTCAAACCTGTGGACTCAAATACCAAGCAAAGCATCTCATTTTATGAGAAATGATACATCATATGAAATATGAGTTTAGCAAAAAATAATAATTAATCAAATAGTAAGTTAATTTCATGGAGTTCTTTTTTTTTTTTTTTTTTTTTTTTGACATTTAAAAAAAATAATAATGATAATAACAATAATAACCCAAAATACAATAATTGATAGATACTGATAACAACTACATGAACTCCAAATAAACCAAAATCCTCCAATATTAATCATGCCTTATCTATTACAATACAAACTTCACATTCTTTGTGATTGAAAGCTTGTCTTTAATTATGCAGAATTAACTAATCAAAATTACTCAAAAATACTTCTCTCTCTCTCTCTCCCTCCCTCTCTCTCTCTCTCTCTCTCTCACACACACACACAAAAAAAAGAAAAAAGGAAAGAAAAACCCTTTACTGGTCAATAATTGAAATGATATTACTCAGCAGTTGCCCATAACCATTATGTTTCAATTCAATAATAAAGAGATTTATCACCATTTAGGTTTTTCAATCCTTGGGGAACGACAAAATTCGTTAAGTTGAATTTGAAAATTCCAATAATCCACCTTCTCTTGAAGCTCATGAATCTTTAATAGATTAAATTGTGGATTACAATTTGTTATGCCACGAAAAGGTTTCCTGATTACTTAACTATATGTACTTCTAATGATAATTTTACCAACAAGTAGCTTTTGATCTTGCTTCACAGAAGTCCTTCAAGTGCAGTGCACATTGCAAGTCCCACAGTGATGACATATTACAATGCTCGAGAAAAGTTTGAAAGGCACCCAAAAAAGAAAAAAAAAAATCACAGCCTAGAGGGAGTAGAGGTATCCCTCCTCCCATCAAAATCTAAGAAGAAAAGCCTTCCAATCATGAAGTATCTGGAGAAGGAACTATTACAAAGAATGATGTTGCAAATGTTGTGAGATCTCAAACTCTTAATAAGAAAAATGGGCTACTCCTCTCCTTGCCAATTGGTTTTGAGATGAACCCCATATCATCTAATATGGCATTAGAGTCCAAAAAGCTCAAACGGGTATTCGGTCCCAATAAAAAAAAACTGTGATCTGATAAAAAAATGGTGAATCCGGAGGCACCATCTTGAGGGGCAAGTTGAGGATCCCACATCAAAAAAATAAGGGACCTCACACACTTAATAAGATAGATAAACTACTCCTCTCATTGCCAATTGGTTTTGAGATGATCCCCATGTTATCTAATAATAAAGAGCCTAAGACACCACCAAGTAGAAGTAATATTCGCAGCTTTATCTTCGAAGTTTCTACAGTTCTTTTCCAGCCAAATCTCCCACAAAAAGGCCTGAGCAGCACACCTCCACAAATATCTTGGTTTACCCTTCAAACACCACCCATTCAACCCTGCAAGAACGACACCAAACTCCTTCATGATAAAGGCCTAGTTGCAGCTTATTGATCCCTGCCAATGCTTTCTCCGCTAGTATACTGGTTCAAATCTTTTACAGAATATGCCCGGCCCACATCTTCAATTTTGTAACACCAGCATCCAAATCACCCTCCTCTAGAAACCATCGTTCATAAATCATAATACATTTCCGATTGTTCAGTTACTATTATCTCATAGATGCAACTCTAATTTTCTCATCCTATACTCTCCTAGTCTTTTCTGAGTTCAGAACACTGGACACCTATCCCTCCAAGTTTATCGCGGGTATTCCCTGCGAAAATTATAACTCCTCTATATTGTAGAATCCAGAAGGCAAGAAGTAGGTATACAAGGAACATGGAAAAACTCTGGAGTGTTATATTGGGGTTTATCTATCAAATCTTTAGGAGTGGATGAAAATGGCAAATAATTGCTAATTCCCAGGCTACAAAGAATCATTCTAAAAACGACAACGAAACAGTATGAAAAAAAAAAAGAAGTGAAGAAGACTGTATGACACTTTCAAAGCAGAGAAAAACAGAAAGGCGTTTAGAGCATGGAAGAACAGACGAACCTGAGGAAAATCGAGATAGAGAATAGGATTCTTGGTTCCCAAATCTTTGAGCTCGCCAATCTTGCCTCCACTGACGGGAGCGAGCAAGCCTGAAAAGGAGAAGAGGAACCTGTTCTTTCGCTGAGATTTCTTGACAATGTCTTTGCCATGGTGCTTCAGAACCGTCGCTGAAGGGCTCAGATACGCCTGAGGCTTTGCCTGGGTCTCTGAAAGTATGTGATTGGAGAATGCGAGTTTCTTAAGCCGCTTTCGTGCTGCAATCTCCGAATCGATTTCTCCTTTTGCTTCGTCCCTCTTTGAAGACGATGATCCTCGCGCCATTTCTGATGCTGGTAGTCAGCTTCGGACTGCAGTTCACTCTTGGGGATCCTTGACTCTTTTCTTCTCCTTTAATTAAATTTCTCATTTCATTATATTTGGCAGAAAATTATGTTTTTTTTAGTACAATTAGCATAAAGAATTTATATCAATTGAGCTATCACGTCGTATCAATTTATACTTGTATTTAGTTTAGGAAATTAGTTCTTATAATCTCATATAATTCTAATAAATTGATTATTATAAAGATTTGATAGAAAAGTTATTTTAAATGACAAAATCATTGAAAATATTTAAAATATTACCATTTATTTGTGTTAAACCGCCATAAAATATTATAATAGATACAAATAGTAGTGTTGATATATTTGAAAATAGACATGTTTATTAATTAATAATTAAATAATTATTTTTAATTTAATAATTAATTACAAAATATTATTAAAAATTAATATTATATTCAATTAAATTTAGTTTTTTTTATTTGAACCTAATACTAAAATTAACTAATTAATATTTTTAATAAATATATTTAATTACATTGATTTAATATAATTTGTGAGTACAACTTAATTAAGTATATATCAATTTATTTATTATAATCAATTATTTAATTTTAGAAAATAGTGTTCAAAATTATTGTCTATAAATTTATTTGAAACAATTAATTTTAATTAAATAACATAATTAGATATATTTTAATTAACAGTATACAAGAATTAATGTAAGAAAAATATAACAAATTTTGATATTTTAATAATAAAAATTACTAAAAAATATTAGAAAATGTTTTAGAATCATGTTAATAAAAAATGATATAATTATAAATAATTATAATAAATAAATATTTAATTATAAAAAAACTAATCAATTATAATTATTGAAATTAATTAAGTATATAGAAATTTATTTTTTATAATCACTTATTTAATTTTAGAAAAATAGAGTTCAATATTATTATTATAAATTTTATTTGAACCAATTAATTTTAATTAACAATATACAGGAATTAAAGTAAGAAAAATAGAACAAATTTTGATATTTTAATAATAAAAGTTACTAAAAAGATATTAGAAAATGTTTTAAAATCATGTTAATAAAAAACAATGCTAATAAATAAATATTTCATTATAAAAAGCTAATCAATTATAATGACTGAAAAATGAATT
The DNA here is from genome assembly GCA_031780015.1 of Citrullus colocynthis. NCBI lineage: Eukaryota > Viridiplantae > Streptophyta > Magnoliopsida > Cucurbitales > Cucurbitaceae > Citrullus > Citrullus colocynthis. The sequence continues at coordinate 1,485,250 of QLSR01000118.1, read as the reverse complement.
TCGTACTAATTTAGTATAACTACCCACTTATTTAACTAGATATGTTGAGAAATTGTTAGTTAATTTAAAAATAATTTATGTTAATGAGTGATTGCATTTATTAAATAAATTTTTATTTGTAAAAGTAAATTAAGTATATATTTTAATAGATTATTATTGATTTATTAAATAAATAAGTATATTGTTTTTATTAAATTAATATCAACTAGTTAATTAATTAATCATTAATTTAAAATAGAATTATATATAAAATGAACAAAAATAATAATAATAATAGACAAAGATAAAACAGGTTTTTAATGGTGAATAAAATTAGTGTAATTGCGTTAGGTAGCACTCTTGCATATAATAATTAAGTGTATAGTAATATTTTTTAAATTATGACAAATATATAGCAAAATCTATCATTGATATAGCACTGGTAGACTCTTGTTAGCTATATGGTCTATATGATAGACCCCTTTTAGCGATACAATCTATCACTAATAGATTATGAAAGCAAAATTTAAATTTGCTATATCTGCAATTTTTTTTACATCGTGTTATATTTGCATATATTTTAAACCTAATTGCTATATTTGTAACTATCCCATCAAATTATTGTTAGAGTAAAGGATAATGTTGGGAATAACTTATTTCTGGGCAAGGTGTTGAAAAATGTGTTAACAAACCTGATTTCACACATGTATGTGCCATTTCTCATCCATAAAACTCTTAAACCAAACGGTTCCTTAAAGTAATAATCTATTAAATTACAAATTAGGTTTCTAAATTTAGAGAGTTGGAATGTAGTCCTTACTTATTGATAAAATCTCATAAATAATCCTTATGATTTTATTAAAATTTTCTCTATCAAACCAAATTCTAATTATAAACCTTAGATACTAAATTCCAGATTTTTTTCAAATTGTATGAAGCACATTTACTATTTTGTTAGAGTGTTGTGTTCCACATAAATTGGGCTTGACATCAAAACAGTGTTGATTTGGAATGACAAAGAGACTTTCTCCAATCCGTTTTGAGTATCGCCAAATGGTCACAAACTTACAAGTTTCAATTTTTGTCCAATATTATAACAAATTTATACTCTTAAAGTAGTATTGAAACATTTATAAAATGTCAATGCATGTTTTAAACCTCTCAACCACTCACCTCAAAATTTCCTCAATCATATAAGAGGCATGTTTGACACGTGTCTAGAGAATATAAGGGGATACTACCATCTTAAATCACCGTAACAAAAATAAAAAATAAAAAAATCAAGTGTGGCTAATGCATTCAATATTATAATAGACTATGAAATGAGTTTGAAGTTGAGTATTCACCAACACCATTGTCTTGTGTTCTCTTCGCTTACAACAACTTTTTGAAACTCGGAACTACAAATCTTATAGTGCAAACAAGTTATTACTTGTTATTTACCTCATTATCATAGTTGGATATCACTTTCTTTTCTTAATTAAGAAAACAATAAACAATAATTATAGTTGGAAATCACATCAGACTCAAATAATAATGTCGTCAAAATCATGAAATGTATTTCAATTCGCATTAGTTTTTTCTTCCACACCTTTCGAGTATCTTAATATGCTCAACTAATTATGATGTATCGGTAGAGTGTTCAATATGGTTTTTACTTTTGGCATTCAACGTTCATCCAAAAACAATTTAGAAAATATTGATTGACATAAAATTGAAAATAATATAAAAATTATTCTAAATAAAGCAACAATAGACACAGCACAGTGTAGAAGTATCAACATGTGTGTATATAGATTGAGATTCAAAGCTATCACAATATAGCTTAGAGACCATCTTCATTGAGCGGGTACTACAATCTTTAAGGAATCGTTTTTCCATCGAGTGGGTACTTTTATATTTGTGTTGAAGGGATTAAATTCTTTTGGCAGAAGCGTTTGACCGCTTTACCCCAATTTTGTCATAAACATATTTTTACAGATCTATTAAGGAAGAAGGTTAATATGTTTGTAGATCAAATCTTCAAAGTATCATTCTAATCTTCAAAACAATAAAGAATATAGCATGCACAATTTCAAGTTTCAACGTCACCAATACATCTTCTATGATATTATTTTGGAACAAGGTGATTTGTGGGAACCCTGTGAAAAAGAAGGGAAATTGAAGAAAAAAAAAAAACTTTTCAAGAATTCTTCCTTTCTAGAGAGGAAAAATTGAGAGAGATTTTTTGTGTTAGTGGAAGCTTTCTTTTGTCACAATATATATATATATATATATATATATATATATATATTCCACTATGTGAATTGAGATCTCATCTCAATTTATCGTGAGGATAACTTTCCTTTAGGGGAATTATTTTATTTGTTTATTTATTTAATTATTCTTATATAAAATTAATTATATATTTAATTAAGATAAATTAATAAACTATTTTATACAACCATTAAATATTAATTAATTAACAATTTAATTAATGAAATCTTATTCAACTAATTAAAAAATCAAATATTATATATTTGATTCAATGTATCATATTCTAATATACATTCTTTCATAACTTATAGTTTTAATGTGAATCCAATTCATATTAATTTAATATTTAAATCTTATTCAAATATTAATACTCTCGTATTGTAAAGTTTTAATTTTGAATATAATTCAAAAGTTAACTTTATATTACAATGTATCTCATACATAATTTAGTTTGCATCATATACAATTAATTCCCTTTATCAATTTGAACATTCAAATTCTTTCAATGCTTAATTTCCTTATTTTAACCTATTGTGATGTATCTCATACATAATTTAGTTTGCATCATATACAATTAATTCCCTTTATCAATTTGAACATTCAAATTCTTTCAATGCTTAATTTCCTTATTTTAACCTATTGTGAGCTACCAGAGGGGCCTAACGGACGTACAGTTATAAGCTCTAATATTCCGAGATCAATTAATTAAACTATTTAATTATATTAATCAACATACATTAATTATGAGGCATACCACTAAAGACCAATAGTTGCCCTCTTATGAACTGCAGTATATTTATGTATCCATTGATTTAACCATAATTTGTAAGTCAATTCTTCACAGGGTGTTCGTAATTACAATTGAGTCAAATTATCGTGTTACCCCTATAATTACCTCTTGCACCTAAGTATCATTGATCCCCTAATGAATAATTCAAAGTCCCTCTCAGGGCAGTGAGAGAGTGAAGCCTCATTGTTCAAGTCTTGGAGTCGGCACTCAAGGGAACAACCTATCTACTTTCCCTAAAGTCAAGAAGGAAGGAATTTCATCTTGTGAAGTTATGTTCTCAGCTCTGTTGGGTTGTATGTCCTAAAACTCGTAGTCTTTTGTAAATAGGTGAATTTTAGTACATATTAATTATTCAAGTGAATTAATTATTTATTAACTATAAATCCAATTAAACTACGAACCCTTGGCTACTATCATGAGTACTTGGACTTTATGTGGAGACATAAACAGGATCAAGTTCGAGTAAGTAATCTCAATAGTCTATAATACATGGATTAGGTTGGGTACCTCTTCCTGGAGACACTATTGAATACGGCTTGCTTCATGATTGTTACAAATGTTGTAAAGTATCATAAATGAAGTGATCCTGATTTACTCATGTAGAGACATGTGAGCGGAGGTATACTACATAGTGAGATTGTGTAAGACTGACCCTGAAATAATCACTGTTGCGTATTAACACCGTTTACGATTAACACTGATTAATTTCACTTATCGATGACCTAGATAACTTAATTTGAATCTTGAGCTATCTATGAACTCCTGTTTATTCAGAATTATCCCTTGATCTGCATAAGTGAGAGTAAGCTCAATAGTGCTGCTCAACATCCCTTCTATTTCAGGGATAAGACCAGGTAGATAGTTGGGGACATAGAATTTGCAAGACGGAATTCACTCCTACCCAACTTAGGGATAGAAGAGAGGTTGTTCTCTTAAGTGTTGTTCCCATGACTTGAACAAGGGGCCCCATCCTCTCACTGGCTCGAGAGGGAATGGTTTTAGTGATTAGATCCTAAATCAATTGTTCATTAGAGGGACAATGGTACTTAAGGAGAAAAGATGTAATTCAAAGATAAATCGGTATTTGACCTAGCTGAAGTTATGAACAACCTGTGAAGGACTGACTTATTAATGACGGTTATATCAAATGGACATAAATATATCTACAGTGAGGAGAGTGCAGCTACGGACTTTAGTGGAGTGTCCCGTTAGTTAACAAATGTTGGTTAACTAGGTTAAAGAGTTTGGCCGGTTAATCTCGAATCGTTGGAGCTCATGATCTGTAGGTCCATTAGGTCCCTCTACTAGCTCATAATCTTAGATAATGTGGTGAATAAGTTTGAACCGTTCAAATCTTGACTTAAGGAATGAAAGTCAGATATATACGATATATCGACGTTTAATTACGAATTAAACGTACAAATAGAGTTAATTATAATATTTAAATATGATTTAAATATTAATCATATGAATAGGGATTCATATCGGTTTTTTTAGAAAAATCGAGACAAGTGGAAAAAATAATATTATTTTTTTATTTAATATTAAAATAATATTTAATTAATTAACTATTAAATTATTTTTTATTTAATTATTTAATTGTTTTTTGAAATTAAAAATCAAATTTAATTCAATTTTGGAAATTCATTGAAAATTGATTTTAAAATTGATTTTTGAAGATGAGATTTTCTCACTAACTAAGCTAGGAGCTTGATTGTCTTTTTCACAACTAACCAACAAATTAACCATTTTGTGTTTCCAAATTTTGATGCAATTGGATTGCATGTTATTCTTTAATAAATAGAGATGATTTTGACATAAAAATGGTTAAGAATTTTGTGAAATTAAGGGTTAATTTTGCAAAATTTCATTCATTGTTCATCTTCTTCCCAACCTTCATTCTTTCTCAAATTCACCATAAATTTGAATCCCACCATCCAATCTAAGCCGAGAATAGTAGAGGAGACTCTTTTGATGGTCTAGAACAAAGTAGTGCTGAAATTCATCAAGAATTGAAGGAGAATTTGGAGCTTCACGGGTAAATGTTCTTGAAACTTTGGTTTTCTTCTTAATTGCATGTTTAATCCTTTAAATTGAGCATCTTAGAGTGAAAATTGATCAAATTAACTTCCGTTGCATGCTCATTTATCCATCAAGCTCCTCACTCGGTATCATTTCTCAAATGCTAGGCATATGAGTCAGTAGCCAAAATCATTCTCATCCATACAAATCAAAGAATGACCCTTATGAGCAGGAATTCATAACTCACTTAGGATTGAGATCGAGTTACATGGTTATCGTTTGAAATATAAAACTCTTCATTTAACGGTGTTACAAAGAGATATTTAATTTCGTGCTCCGGTCTTATACAAACTCATTGTATAGGATACTCCACTTACATACCATTATATAACGATTTGGATCAAACCATTTGTAACACTTACAAACATTTGTAACACTCACAAAGTGGGTCGTATTCATAATGTTACTCAGATAAGACACCCAACCTCATCCGACCTTTTATATTATTTCTTGAACTTGATCCATTTATATGTTAACCATATACGGTTCAAGTTATATTAAATAACATTTGACCTTAGTTTATTGGATTTTGAGTTATGCTAATAAATAATGTTTATTAGAAAATAAAGAATACTTTATTTATTAATAATTTGTTTACAAATTTTCAGACCACGAGATTTATGACATAAATCCTGACATGTTTGCTTTTAGGGGCACTAGATACGTGTTAGGACGAGTTAAATTGTTCACTAGATGACCATTCGTGATAGGTTAAAGCATGCATTTCCCACTAGCATGAAAGCATTTGTTAGATGTGAATGCATAATCTGACCTCGGTACTGGAGTTACTTACCGGGTATTTTATATATTCACCCTTTCATATTATATGTTTTCAGGTAAATGGAAGGATGTATAAGCACATGATAAGAAGAATTTGTGACAGTGTGTCATGGGACCAGTTATAACTTTCGCACAGTTCTCATATTTATGTTGCATGTTTTGAAATGTTTGAACTTACAGTTTCATTATCTGCATTCTTTAAACTTTTATGTATTTTATTGTTTTGAATTTATATTTTAGAGGAATTCAGAATAAAAGTTTTGAGCTATTTGGATGCATAAAATAACGATCTTGTTAGTAGCCTTAAAAACTCGAGTTGTTACAATTGGTCTGTTGTTTTATTTACTAATGCTTAAAAAAAAAAGCATAATCCAACTTTATTTCAAAATAGTTTTCTTGTCAACACTAACACTGTCGTCAAAAGTTACTCCATAAGATACAATATTATAACTGTTTATCCATGACCTTTACAAAAAGCGAGGAAAAAATGGTGGAAAGAAAGAATAAAATGTAGAGTATACAAATTAAAATGGAATGGAATTTTGAGAAATAGAATAAAATATTTTAAAATAGAAATCAATTACAAAAGTTAATTGAGTTTTGCATTTAACTACCAAGAATTACGTGAATCCAATTTCTACTCATATTGTATTAAAAAATGATCAAATAATGTACAAATTTCGGAAAAATTTCGAGAGAAGCTTTCTCCAAGAAATAAAAAAAAGTTAGAAAATTGAAAAAAAATGACAATAAACGAAAAATGCTATAATCTAGTTAGGATGAAAAAAATCAAATTACAAATGGAAATGGAAAGAAAATTTTGAAATGTTTTTTACATCAAAATTATAACATTGTTATTTGTTACCATATAAGAATTATGCATAATATGGAATAAAATAAAAGGAATCATATAAATAGGAATGAAAATATAGAAAATAAATACAAAAAATTCGACATTAATGAAAATATCATCCATAAATAACATTTCCCAGTGGACTCAATTTCTAGAAGTATATCCAAGACAATGGGCCTAAATAAAAGGGCCCAATTAGCCATGAAATGCAAGCCCATAACAGAAGGCCCAAATGGTAATTACGGAACGGCCACCTCTAAACCCAAACCTGTGAGAAAACCAGAAAAGGAGAATTCAAGGACGCGATGTAAGGCAGAGAAGAGGGAAAAAGAAAAGGAAAAAAAGTAAAAGGGAAAGGAAAGAGAGAGCGGGAGAGGAGGCGAGCGAGAAGGAGGAAATATAATTCCGAGCTCGTGATACTCTGAAGAAGGCGGCTGCGCCGAAAAGAGAAGCAAATCGAAGCAATACGATGGGTCGTCAAGCTGTTGTCAAGCTCGTAGGGTCGGCCATTAATCGCAAAACTTCTTCATCTTCATCATCATCTGTGTTTTCACGGGCGGCGTCGCAGATTAGGCATTACGCGGCTACTCCGCCGCCTCCGCCGGCAGTTTTCGTTGATAAGAATACTCGCGTCATATGTCAAGGGATCACTGGTAAAAACGGTACCTTTCATACAGAGCAGGCCATCGAATATGGCACTAAAATGGTATATCTCTTGTTCTATGGTGCAACGTGATTTCTTTTAATTTTAAGATTTCTGTTATTCAGATTTTTAGACTGATTTCCACATATAATTTTATGGACAAATTTCCCGCTTTCCGTCCTTAGAAATGGGAAGGTAGTATGAAATGATTGCCCTACGATCCTTAATCCTCTGTTTGGATTGAAGAGTGTGGCGCTACTATATATTTGATCTGCAATTCAATTTGGTTGTCGGAAATCGCTGGATGTGACGGATCTGGCCTCATACCGGACAGTGAGCTTACTCATTATACAGGTTAGAAATGAACTGAGACCCAAAATACGAGTGTGGATGGAACAGTACTTCATTAGAAACGCTTTTGGGCGTGGCTTGTCATTTCTTAAATGCAAGTACTGGCTTGGTTGTCGTGATCTATGTGCAATGCTTCTGTCGCGTACCTAAGCTCATGAGATCTGGACTAAACCGTGTCTTGTTTGATGTAGATGCGGTTGCAAGTTCTTCCACTTTTATATGCTCATCTATATAGCTATTAATTGACTTTTAAAGTCAGGCATCCCACAGTATTCATTTTTTGTAGGTTACTGATTTTCTGTCGTTTCTTGTTTATCAATGGTCTGTTGATAAAAGTGGAGATCACCAGAACTTATGTTGTGCTATTTGTTGAGTTAGGTTGGTGGTGTAACGCCAAAGAAGGGTGGAACAGAACACTTGGGGCTTCCTGTTTTTAACACAGTTGCTGAAGCCAAAGCTGAAACGAAGGCCAATGCATCAGTTATTTACGTTCCCCCACCATTTGCTGCAGCAGCTATCTTGGAGGCAATGGAAGCCGAGTTAGATCTTGTTGTTTGTATAACGGAAGGAATCCCACAACATGATATGGTTAGTGAAAATTGACATATACCGGCCTGGTTTCTTTCTTATGGTTTATGATACTGAAGAATTGGAAATCTACTTGGGTTTTTTTTTTCCCTTTCTTTCTTTCTTTTGTTATTGCAGTGTATGTCCTTTCTAATTGTGAAAATACTAGTTGTTTGTAGCAAATGGCAGCTTATGTTATTGTGTCACTTGTGAAAAGTTGCTGGGATGGCCAGCCCAACAGAGGGGGAGAAAAAAGGAGCTAACGAAAAGAAGAGGAAAAAAGCCCTAATTGTTAATATTAAAAAAGAACGGGTGATTAAAAAAGTCTTAAAAGTATGAAACTAAAGACAGGATAACTCTCTATGCATGTATGTTTAGGATAGCAACTAATGTCTCAATCCTCAAAAGATGCTAGAGAAAAGGCCCTAGGAACAGAGAGTGAATTCTTGTGATAGCATTCAAGAATGGTTTACAGAACTTGTTTTGTACTTGGATTGTAAACTAAAGAAGAAGGTACTGTCAGGTTGGTTAAGTGGAATGCTGGAAGATGAGTCACCTATACCATATGACAATTATTCAAATTTACTTTCATTTTTATACTAAAACAAGCTTACGAAAATAATCCACAAGAGTAACTTGTTGGCTTATGAGCAAATAAAGAAACAGAAGAAACTACATTTGGCCGAGCCTCTGTGAGCTGGAACGGAAAAAGGAAAGTCATTATACCATAGGGCAGTAATCTATATTTACCATTGTTCTTTAGAGCTAGTTGAAACTGTAGGCCGTATCTTGCCCCTCCCCCTTGTTTCTTGAATGGACGAAAGAGAAAATAAAGCTAGATATAACCAAAATTTGCCTTGTTCCAAATAACTAGCTGCAGTGGTGATTTAAAGTTGTTGTATTGAAGTGTTTTAATTGCTTAGATTTTGCATTCCAAGTTATAGCTATTGGGACAGATCTATTACATGCTTGTTGACTATTTGTTCATTGTGGCTGAGTTAGTTCATTGAACCTTCTATTCAAAATACTAAAAAAAATCTATATATTTGAATTTTAGGTGCGAGTTAAGGCTGCTTTAAACAAACAATCTAAAACTAGATTGATCGGCCCTAATTGCCCTGGCATTATCAAGCCTGGAGAATGTAAAATTGGAATTATGCCTGGATACATCCACAAACCTGGCCGCATTGGCATTGTATCACGATCTGGTACCTTGACCTATGAAGCTGTGAGTTCTAATGTTGTTATTTCAATCAAGTGATAGATTCTCTTGTAGCCTTTCTATTTTTGATACACTATTTATTCTTTATTGAAGGAAAAAACTTATGGGAAAGGTATGTTATCCCCTATTTATTTTATTTTATTTCTTCACATAGTAGACGAGCTTGGTCAGCTGGTCTGTGGTTATGAGCGAAACATGATACCTCCTTTTACCTTTCTGGAATTTTTTGCTAACGTAATTTCTTCTATAGAGGATTGTCTGTTTTTTGTCCTTACTCCTATTTGATTTTACATTAAGTTCACTGAAGTATAAATCCGTTCTTTTTTGTGGAGGGGACTATGCCTCTCTACTGGGTTACTATTTTTAAAGTAAAGCAAGTTTCTTATCTTTTTTATTTTTAAATTTTCTGTCCCTGTGATATGTGTTACTTCTCGTACTTGTATTTAATTTATGCATTTTTAATATGCCTTTTAGGTTTTTCAAACAACTGCTGTTGGCCTTGGACAATCTACATGTGTAGGTATTGGAGGGGATCCCTTTAATGGGACAAACTTTGTTGATTGCATTGAGAAGTTCCTTGCCGATCCTCAGACGGAAGGTAATTCATTTTTTGATTTATTGTTCTGTACTCCAAATTTTGGCTGCATGATTCTTTTTGGGGAAAAAATGATGAATCCTGATGCACATACTATTATGAATATTTGCAATTTTGCATGTCTCTTTTCTCTTACCTAAAGCACTTATAATTTCTCTTGTGTTAACTTCGCAAGCTTTTGGCCTGTGAGACCTGGTTTCCATATTTTTAGCCCATTGTAGGATTGTATTTCAAAGGTACATGGCTACTGGGTTTTATAAGCTTAGATATTCTTTTATTTAAAGTTAAGAGAATAGACACTGGGAACCTTGTGAATAATCAACGATGTAGCATGTTATGAATGGATGGTGATGGACTGGCTGGATTGGGGATCAATGGTAGTTAATTGTTTCTTTCCTCCGCTTGTTCTAATTTGGTTTATAAGAAGGGGATAATGATCTACTGAGTCTGATACATTGCCTCATGCATTTCAGGTATTGTTCTAATTGGAGAAATCGGTGGAACTGCTGAAGAGGATGCTGCCGCTTTGATAAAGGTTTTGCCCTTTTTTTAATCAGTATAGCCTTCTCAACACATTTTGATTGCCTAACTCATCATTATCAATAACTCGTGAGTCCATTGCTGCTTTTATTGATTACCTCTATATTTGTTTTAATCTCTCCTTTAAAGGTTTTGTCCCACATTGGTTAGAATGAGATGACCAATGTGGTACTTAAGTGGTTTGGCTCTCCCACCTCAATAGCTAGCTTTTGGGGTGTGGTTCTCCAAGATGCTTAAGTACCTAACAGTTTATTGTGATATTATGATGATCCAGGAATGACATGGACTATTTAAGCTACACTTGCATAACATTTTTGCCTTGTCCATTGCTTAATTGCGTTAGGGTTACTGGTGCTTTCAGAACAAGACTATCAATTGGCTCTTCGAAGGAGGTTTTGAATCAGATAATATTTGGATTCGCTTCCTAAGATACTCTCATATATCATTGCTGCCTTTACTTCTAATGTGAAAGTAAAATGAACTAAATTTCTATTCCAGGGTTGCGGGTTTAGCTACAAATTTTGATTTATATTGCTTTATCTCTGCCGCTTGGAGGAATTAATGTGGTCATTGTAACGGATTATATCTGATCTGTTGATCAATGCAACATATGTTCAAATTTTGAGAAGTTTATTGTGTCACAACAGGAAAGTGGGACTGAGAAGCCTATTGTTGGATTCATCGCTGGCCTAACTGCTCCTCCAGGCCGTCGCATGGGTCATGCTGGTGGTATGTACATTTTTAGATTGATTAGTTCGTAATATGTTAACTCTTATGCACAGTTTGCCCTATCCATTCCTCCTAGTTTCTGCATACATTGAGTCGATAATAAAAATGTAATATTTGTGGCTTTTGGATTTTGCAGCCATTGTTTCAGGTGGAAAAGGAACAGCCCAAGACAAAATCAAGACACTCCGAGAAGCTGGAGTAACGGTGGTGGAGTCACCTGCGAAAATTGGCGTTTCAATGCTTGACGTTTTCAAACAGAGAGGCCTTGTTAGTTAGACTGAAAATCAAAACCTCAGATTTTCAGAGTTCCACAGTTCCATTTTGCACAAAATTTGGAGTTCCTGCTTCCACCTGAAATGGTGTAAAATTTTCAATAAGTTACCCAACTTTTCGTTGTTAAGATATTTTTTGAGGCATTCAACGTTTGTGAGTTTCAGAGCCTCTGACTGCTGGAGATTCATTTAAAACTCATTAGAGAGATACTTTGTGTTTGATTCAATTTTCGGTTTCTCTATCAAGTAATTATCTTTTGACATCTTTTGTCTCCTATTTGGATTGTTTCACATATACACATTTAAACTCATTATTGTTTTCCTCTAGTTTTTCGTAATGAGACTACTTTCACCTCCACATTTCTTCCTTTGTTATCTACTTTTTACCCATGGTTTAAAAAAAATCAAGCCAAAATTTGAAAACTAAAAAAAAGTAGCTTTTAAAAATTTGCTTTTGTTTTTGAAATTTGGTTGATAATTCAACAATTGCACATAAGAAAGATACAAATCATTATAAGAGAGAAAATAAGGATTAATTTTAAAAACCACAAATCAAAAACGAAATGGTTATCAAATGGGACTTGGATAATTAACAAGGAGGAGCGGAATGTTTTAAATGAAGCAATAAAAGGATTTGGTTCTAAGTGCAAACTAGGCACTGGAACGACTGCAATACCACTATAGCAAATGCGATAGATACATCAGGCTTCAATGCTTTCGTAAATATGAGTAATCTGGGAAGTCTTTGTAAATATGAGTAACCTTTCATCCGTCATGTTGTGGTAAGCTGTTTGAAATAGTTTTTAAGCTATAGTGTTTGAAATGAGTTTTCAAGTTGTGGTAAGTTATTAGTGTTTGAAATGAGTTTTCAAGTAGAGAACACTTTTGTTTGCCCAACCCTTTTCTAGAAAGTCATAGAAAGTCATTTCAAATAGAGGTGCATTTTAGGTATATTTCAAATGGGAATGTAAATTTGCAGTTTGATACAAAAGAATGAAATTAGATATAATTTTCTGTTGAAAGAAGCTTTACGTTGTAAAAGAGACATAACTGTAATCTTGTTATTTCTATAGTCCGGTAACGTTTATGAAGCTCTTCTATTTGACGCCAATTCATTCTACATATCTCCCTCATTCTATTCTCTTCTCAGTTTTGTTAGTTGGTTGTGAAGTCGAAAACATGGCATATCGACTATGACTGGCCTTATATTCATATCTAATAAGCCATGCATGAATTGGATTCAAATGAAGCGTTTTGCATTTTTTTTAGTTCGACAATTGCAAAATGTAGAATCGAACCGTTTTGACTCTAGAGATTAAAATTGGTGTTTTATCTACATAGTATATTTTAATTCACTAGTTTTTGTTAAACTAAAGTTTGTATGCAAAGGTGTGTTTTTGTACAACATTTTCTAGAATCCAACAATAATAAATTAATAATATATTATGTTAGAACAATGTAATAGTTAATTTTATGTGGTGTGGTATTATCAATCTTAAAGTTAGAGCTTCGATTGACATGTATTTTTTAGTTCATTTAAAAAGTTTCGATGAATTTAATTTGTTGTTTAATAGTTTAACTATAACTATATTTGGGGAGTATTTAAAAAAAAAAAAAAAACACTATGTGAGGTGAGTTGGTCAAAGTATAATGCCTTAACCAACTCAAATTGAGCTAGTCTGGCTAATCTAATTTGGAATCATTCCCATAAAGTATTCTTTTCTGTTCGAATAGATGCCAGCTTAATTATTTAAAAAAAAAAAAAAAGAAAAGAAAAAAAAGAAAGAAAAATAAAGCAAGAAATTTGAAATGGGTCAGGTGTAATGAGATCTAAAAGTCCAGGTCCAATATTAAGCCCAAACATTCTTAAAGCCCAATTCGGCCCATTCGGATATTCAAAACAAGAGTATCTCCAACTCGTCATCATCTTGCGCCAAACCAAATTCAGTACAATTCATTTGGATGCTTCTCCAAATTCAGTATCAGCGTCTCTAGATTCAGCTCTGCCTCCTTCTTCCATCCATTCTGTTGTTTTAGGGTTTTGCTTCATTGCTCCACTCGCAAAACCCTTCCATGGGAATTTCGTAGCGTTGACCCGAATTCCATTTTCCTTATCGCGACTTTTAATCAACAACATTTTTCGCTAATCTCTCCAATCATGGTTGGGAAGATCGAGCCTGTCAATGGTTCTGTTAAATCTGGATCGAATAATCCGACCAACTCTGCAACGATGACTTCGAATGCTAAATCTGATCTGTTGAACAGTTTGTCTTTCAAATCATTTAAGCTGAAGACCAAGCAACAGGAGCTTCTGATCCGCGTCTCAATCCTTTTCCTCGTCTATGTTTTAGCCTTCATTACTAGGCTCTTCAGTGTTCTGCGGTATGAGTCGATGATCCATGAGTTTGATCCCTACTTTAATTACCGAACTACGCTCTTCCTCACGCAGAAGGGCTTTTATGAATTCTGGAATTGGTTTGATTCTGAGAGTTGGTACCCTCTTGGTCGAATCATTGGAGGGACGCTCTATCCTGGGCTAATGGTCACAGCCGCTATTATATATTGGGGGCTGCGATTTCTGAAGTTCGCTGTGCATATTCGTGAGGTCTGTGTCTTGACGGCTCCATTTTTCGCATCAAATACCACATTGGTTGCTTACTTTTTCGGGAAAGAAATCTGGGACTCCGGTGCTGGGCTTGTTGCAGCCGCTTTGATAGCTATTTGTCCAGGTTACATTTCTAGATCTGTTGCGGGATCGTATGATAATGAAGGGGTTGCCATTTTTGCGTTGTTGTTGACATTCTATCTATTCGTGAAGGCGGTGAATACTGGATCTCTTGCTTGGGCTCTAGCCTCGGCTTTTGGGTACTTTTATATGGTTTCGGCATGGGGTGGCTATGTATTTATAATTAACTTGATTCCACTTTATGTGCTGGTTCTTCTGATAACGGGAAGATACTCAATGCGATTGTATGTGGCGTATAATTGTATGTATATCTTGGGAATGTTGCTTGCCATGCAAATTCGATTTGTTGGTTTTCAGCATGTTCAGTCAGGGGAGCATATGGCTGCGATGGGTGTCTTCTTCTTGATTCAGGTTATAATTCTTTATTATCTCTTTGTTGACTTTGTTATTTTCTATCGTATATTGCGTCTGTTAGCGGAATAAATTAGTTTGGATTCTCCAAGTCGTTATTGATGAAGTATGGCATCTTCTTAGGAGAAGGTAAAGAAACTAAAATTTTACTAGTCCTGTCATAACATTGATTCCAATAGAAGCAAAAGATATGTTTCAATGTTGAGTATTTATGTTGTCGCCCAAGGAGCGACCCCGTTGGCTGGGAGCTCGGCCACTTAATGACAATGCACCTAGGTGCAAAGCTTTATACGGAAAAAAAAATCCTTGCGCCGTCTAGAGCTAGCTTTGGGACAAGCATAATCTGCCCATGGATGGGGCCTAAACCCACAAATATAAAAAGGCGTTATAGTCTGTTATATTATTCTCATTTTCCTCATATGAAAGAAAATTGCTCTAGTTCACTGTTGTTATGACTTGTGAAACAAGAATTGCTTCAGCTGACTCTGTAGCCTTCTTACCATATGAAATAATGGTTACCTTGGTTAGAACTAGGCAGTGGAGAGAGAAAGTTTTTATGGCATCTCAATGGTTGTTGAATGGATGTCATTTCATTCATTGAACTAATTGACCTCTCTTACAGGTATTTTACTTCTTGGACTGGGTGAAGTACATGCTCAGTGATACCAAACTGTTTCAATCTTTCTTGAAGATCACGGTAACTAGTGCAGTTGCTGTGGGTACCGTTGCTTTGGGAGTTGGCACTGCGTCAGGGTATATATCCCCATGGACTGGCCGGTTTTATTCTCTTTTGGATCCAACATATGCGAAAGATCACATACCTATAATAGCATCTGTCTCTGAGCATCAACCTACAGCTTGGTCATCTTTCATGTTTGACTTCCACATTTTGCTTTTCCTTTTCCCAGCCGGTCTCTATTTTTGCTTCAAGCGCTTGTCAGATGCAACAATTTTCATTGTCATGTATGGTCTCACTAGCATGTACTTTGCTGGAGTTATGGTACGATTAATTCTTGTTGCTACACCTGCAGTATGTCTTATCAGTGCTATAGCTGTCTCTGCTACTATAAAGAACTTGACCCAATTAGTTAGGGCTAAACCAAAGGTTTCTCAGATTAGTTCTAGTAAAGGAGTCAGCAATGTGAAGAGTTCCTCTAAGGTAAGTCTAGCTTTGTTTATTTGCCTTATTGTTGGCTTATACAGTTTTTAATCCTATTCAGTCTTGATTGGCATTGAATTGTTCAGTTTCCGCGCTTACATTGAATACTCTGTCTGACTAATTACATATGCTTCTATTTTGTTAAGGTGATTTGGCTTCTGATGAGTTGCACTAAAATGTTAAAAGATGTTGAACCATGAATCTCTTTAGGCCAATGACTAAAAACTCTTTTCAATCTGAATGTTTAGGCACTAAAAGTTATCTGCTTGTTTCCTTATATATTCATGAGAAAGAATACACTTTTTTGTTTATCTGGATTTAACTTTTAGCCCTCCAATCAACAGGGATCTCTTGATCAATCCCAGCCTTTCCAAAAGAATGGTGCTGTTGCATTACTCTTTGGTGCTTTTTACTTGCTTTCAAAGTATGCGACCCACTGTACATGGGTCACCTCTGAAGCTTATTCATCTCCATCCATTGTCTTGGCTGCACGGGGTGCCCATGGGAACAGGGTTATCTTTGATGACTACCGTGAGGCATACTTTTGGCTCAGACAGAATACTCCTCAGGATGCTAAGATAATGTCGTGGTGGGATTATGGTTACCAGATCACAGCAATGGGAAACAGAACTGTCATTGTTGACAACAATACCTGGAATAATACACACATTGCTACTGTTGGACGTGCAATGTCTTCTTACGAAGATGAGGCATATGAAATAATGAGATCACTTGATGTTGATTATGTGCTTGTGGTCTTTGGTGGTGTGACTGGCTATTCATCAGATGATATTAACAAGTAAGGGCATTTCACCTTTTTTCCCCTTTTCAGTGAACGGTTTTGTTTTTTGAATAGGAAAATATGATTTCCACATGCTCCACATCCACTTTCAACTTCTCTTTTCTTTCTCTCTCTTGTTTGTTTTGGTTGGGTGCGTTGTATTCTGGTATTAATGTGGCAAATTATTGGACTTTGTGACTTTAAATTATGTAATATGTTCTCTCCCATCTATTTTACATTCCTTGATATAGGCATCTGGCGTCAGACTAGTGCTACGAGTGCCTTGCCTTGCCTGCAAAGTCCCATTTTACTCACATTCAGTATTTATTTTTTGATTGCATCACGTGTTATATTATTTATCTTATTTGATGAAAATTTTATATCATACTAGATTTTTGTGGATGGTGAGAATTGGAGGTGGTGTTTTCCCTGTAATTAAAGAGCCTGATTATCTGGTAAATGGAGAGTATCGAGTCGACAAAGGGGCAGCTCCCAAGATGTTGAATTGTCTAATGTAAGTTTCTTAGCATTGGAAGATGATTCATGTGCATGTATGCTGTTACCTTTTATATCTCCTCATACGAGGTAATGTGAATTTGCTGTTCTGTGCTACCAGGTACAAGCTTTCATATTATCGGTTTGGAGAGTTAGTAACAGAATATGGCAAGCCTCCTGGGTAAGTTCACAATCTATCACCATTAAGCCTAAAGTAAATTTATGAAAGTTATATTTTCTGGATGAAGGAAGCACGTGTTTATTATTGTCATTGTCAGATAGGACAACAATAATATAGGCTAATACATTATGTATATTCATATCACAAGCATGTTCTTGGAAATGGGAATGAATATACAGCTCACGGTTGTGTTTGAATAGCTTTAAGTACTGAAAACTGCATCTATTTTGGTTAATGCACTAGGACTAAGAAATGCAGTTGACTTGTTACACCATTGGCTGGAGCATAGTATTAGGAATTCTTCATTCCTAACACTAGTGTTCACTTGTTACACAACCAAATACCAGAAAACCAAAGAAAGAACAGACCAGCATTGTTCTATTGATATTCAACCGAGGGTAAGTCACAAGCAAAAGATAGTCTCAACAACAAAGGAAAAGATAACCAAACAACATAAACCTCCCCAGCCCAATTTCTGCACAAAAAGGTCCCTTATGTCCCTTTCCCCAAAATAACTTCTGCCAACAGAAGAATGCCGAAGAATGCCAATGCGCACTGATTGGAATAATACTATATTAATCCAAATTAAGCTACAGTTCGAATCATATATATTATTCAACAATACCAGATCAGATTCAAATTTCAAATAAGCAAAATATACAATTTGAAATTCGTAGGCAAATAGATAAATAATCTAAGCTTCAAAGCAATAAGAACGATATTAAACCAAGTTTAAAGGAAGAGAGATCACCGATTAATACTGGTACACCTAGTGTGGGATACGTCCAGTTCTCTACTACCAAAGTAGGTTCCAATAAAAATGATCGAGAGAAGAACCCAAGAGTTTACAACGAATAATTTCTCTCATTTTTCTCTCAAAGAAAATGCTCACAAATCACGAATCACTCTTACAATAGCATTCAAACTCTTCAATGGGAAGGAAAACACACACACAAAAGCCAAGAAAAACACCTCAAAATAGTTAGGTTTTTCTCTTCTTCTTCAACGTGGAAAACACCCACAGCAGAGAAAGTATGCTACTGCCTTTTTCTTTTCCACGCACTGTTTTCAGCAACCACCCACGAAAGAAAACCCCCACTGTTTTCTTCTTTGCTTTTTTTTTTTTTCTTTTAGTTACTGAAGTAATAGGCCTTTGCTGATTTGGGCTCTAATTCTTAACAGCGCACTGCCACACTCCTTTGCCAGTCAGACTTTTTCTTTCCCTTTTTTACCCCTCTAACTTTAATTTTGTATAATTAGGGCCTTACACATACTTACTCATTAATGTGCATGGAACATGCATTCATTGGTCCTTTTGAATGTAGATCTTTTTACTTTTGTTCATCACTGTTGTAATATAACTTAGGTATATCTTCTTTGAACACTTGTATCTGACATTTACCATAAATTGGCCTACATGAGCATTGCTTGGTGGTAATTAATATGCACTCTCATTTAGAGATTGAGGTTGGAGGTTCAAATCTCACTAGGAGATGTGTGCTCTGCGTTAGTGTTGTGTGTTAATGGCCTTCATGTGTCTACTTATGGCCGAATTGGCTTGCCTGACTTGGTTACTGTACGATGGCAGGTACGATCGTGCTAGAGGAGTTGAAATTGGTAACAAGGATATCAAACTTGAGCACTTGGAAGAGGCATTCACCACATCTAATTGGATAGTTCGTATTTATAGAGTCAAACCACCCAATAACAGGTGGTGATTGCTCTTTTTCCCACTCCCTCTTTGGAACGGCTACAAGCGAGAGATAGAACTCTGAGCGAGAGTCTTGACATAGTGTTATTTCTAGGGAAAGAAAGTAAACTGGAATTTTTGCTTACAACTTGAGCTGTAGTATTGAATGCGTCAATATTTTGATATCTTTTCGGAGATTCACGATAGATTTCTCTCTTTATGATTGAAAATGGTTAGATTGACGATGCCCATTTTCTTGGTGGAATGCAATCAAGTCAACCATGCCCATTTTCTTCTTAGCTGAGCTATGTTGCCAAAAGCTTAATGCTTTCAAAAGAGATCGTAATAAATTTTGTCATATGTTTTTAATAATTCAAAATAAATTTTGTTGGTATAAAAATTGTGTTTAAAAGTATAAATCAAACATGAAATTAATTTTGAATAATTAAAATTTTGGGAGTAATTTTGAACTTTGTAAGGATAACAATTTAAAAATGTACTCAGGAACTCTCGATAATATCTGAGTTCATATAATACCTAAGCAACTTAGTGAGTTAAGTTCGAAATGCTGTTGAATTTTAGCTGAACATACAACATCAAAATAAATTTGATTCTACGAGAAAATGCAGTCGTACTGAGTAAACGTGCATGTAAGCTGAATATTAAAGCAAGATCACTCATCCAAATCATTGGAAGGTTTTCGAGAGAGCAAGTTTTAGCTATATTTTCATTCGAATAAAATCTTACGTACATATAAGTGTATCTCAAGATGTAGCGAATGCCACTTACATCAGACGACTCAAATCTTTGACCAAAAAAATGTAGTATTTACTAATGTCAACTTCCTTAAACATCGATCTTTATTTCGCTTCCCTACCTATACATTCCTGTAATTATACTTGCAAAAGAATTTCCGGCCCACACAAAAGAATCAAAGCAGTTCGACGAATGCGAATAGGAACAGAGTTATGAACATGGTTAATCAAGAGCAGCTTTGTTCCTGCGGCCTGTGATTGGATTTGGCAAACCATCAAACAATGGTTTTGTGATTGCAGCACTTGAAAGAGCTTGCAAGTCCGGCTTCAAACTCCACTTTGTAGTTGACCACACAGATGCTGAATTGCTGTTATCTTGGTCTCTCAGATTTGATGTACTTAATGATTTATGAACTTCAGAAATCCCATCAGTAATTATAGCATCCCCTAATCCTACTGGAATGGAATTTATCCTCACTGGATCTGAATCTGATGACAGCACTGTTCTACTAACTGATTTTAGCCTCATGGCTAAACTCTTTCCATTTGAAGGAGAAAAATAGCTTCCACTACTATTTTCACCCTTCCACGACCTCTCTGGGGTGGTAACACCATTGTCGACTTCAGCCTTTTGACGCCTGCGAACCAGTTTCTCATCAGATTTCTCATTCTCTCCATCCCCGGATTCTGTACGCAATAGATGTTCGGTTATTGAGTCATTCTCGGTCCAGAAACTACCAGCATATTTCCTGGTTTTCGGGTAAATGTTTTGAGGTGGTGTAGAAAGCATGGAGGTTCTTGAAAACAACCCATCACCGATGCAATTTGAATTTTCAGTTCTGTATACTGACGTCTCCATGTCTAATGGTGCGTTCTCGAGAGTTTGTGAACTTAGACCATAGTATTTTTGCAATGTGCTCATGGCAGGGGAAGCTTTCTGTTTAGGTGATTTCAATCTCCAAGATTGCAACGAGTTTAGCATATTAGTAGGTTGGCCTAAATGTAGAGGTTCTTCATTTACAGATCCATTTCTGCAATATATTTGGCAAAATCTATTAGATGAACCTGAACAGTCCAATCCAGTCCATGGAGGAGGGAGGGGGGTGTTCTAATTTTGTGCAATGAATATCAACATGGTAGATGCTCAAATTATGAATAAAGATGTAAATAACTCCAGTAAAATAATCTGAATCTAATTGACAAAGCTACAGAATCTATATAAAGTTGAACTATAAGTTCCTTAAACTATTCCAGTCTAACCTACGTTAAACTAATATTACTACTTCCGGATAAATAGTACCTATCTACCAAGCAATTTTTCAAACAAAATTAAGGAAGGTAAGTGAGTTGAAATCCCCAAGAAATTGAAAATCATCCCGATTCTCAAATGTCGAATATTTGCTTTATAAGAGACTACGCAATGAGTTAGACATTTATGATGGAAATTTCTATCATTAAAATAAGAAAATAGTGAAACACTAAACTTCAAACGCATATTATATCTCTCTAGGTCTGAGAGGTATTTGGTAGAAGATGTTGTAACTTATAACCACCTTGGCCTTCATATTCAAATTTCAAACCAATAAAGCTATTTATTGCAACCTAAGTTCAGTTGTTAGGGCGACTCGGACAATGCCATAATCCTACAAAACATGCTTATAACTAGGACTTAAAATGAACTCACCACATGAGTGGTTCCTCGATTCTTACAAATATGTAACAATACGATTCTCAAGATTACCATTTCCCACCCCTAATCGCAGCCTCGATGTGTCTATACTAAAATTACTTTATTAGCGCATCAACCGACTGGACTAAGTCACGCTTTAGTGTTGAGGTATAAGTAGAAAACATAAACAAACTGAAAGCTTAATCACAGTCCACAGAAAGATATAAATTCAGCTACTATAAATTGACAACAAGCAATACCCTGTAACGATGGAAGCATCAGACAGGCTGGGTGATGGTGGATGTCTGCCCGGTAGAGGAATTCTCAGTTTCTTTAAAGCAAACATTTGAAGATCTGCTGCCAAGCCATTCAATCTCTTGATGTCAGCCACCTATATGTTTTAAAGCATCAGTAAGGAATGAAATTAAGAGCATTGCATTGGGGTGGGGTAAACCACCTATTAAATCACAAATAGATTGATGAGTCTAAGATCAATCCTATGGATATGATTGTTCAAACAAATTTCTGCTAATAACCTAGCTAGAATTTATATACTAAAAGAATATGAAGGCAACTTCAACGGGCAAGATAGAATGGAAAATAAGGAAGAATCGATTATTCATCACGATGCCTTGCCATTTTAGTTAACAAAACTGTGAGCAAATAAAATTCAATACGAACTTTCTATAGTTGGACTTCATCATCTTTGCCTTCAGCCATATGCAATCGACCAAAAGTCAGAGCTGAAGATATCTATTTGGGGCAACAGAACATTGTTAAATTACATCCAGTAGAGAAGCACGGCTTATGGAATTGGATATACAAAACAGACAAATATTTCGCCCTAACATTAAACATTCTGAATTTCCAAACGAAATTGAACACATAGATTCAATTAACTCAACATTAATATCACAATATACATATGCAGAAACTGGAGTAGCGTTTGATAGACGAGCTGAAACCACTCCAAAAATTGAATCGAAATTAAAAACTTCAATTCCCTTTCTATCCAGAGATAACAACAAAAACTTGAACACTGATTTTCCAGACCTCACAAAATCGAATCAAGTCAACCATTGATTGGTATATAGTATCACAAAAGAACGAATCGCCAACACTTGGAAAAAGAAACGCAATCAAAGGAAAAAAAATCACACGAAGAACAGCAAACTAAAATTATGTGAAAGAAAAGGAAAAAGGAAAGGTTACCTCGACTCCATACTTAATGGCGATTCCGGCGAGAGTATCCATTCTGGAAATTTGATGCTCTATGTAATTCGATCCTCCATGTCCACTAACTCCACTTGATGAACTATTCGACGGGGACATCTACGAACTTGTTCGAACTCCTTCAAATTGAGACGATGAACAGAGAAAGGATCTAATCTTACGATCCAAAGAAATATTCACCTACCACTCTATTTGCTCCGATGAAGAATATCAATGAAAAGCAAACCAAAATGGGAGAGAATGATTGGATTTTCAATTTGTAGCTGTAAAATTGAAGTACTAAATAATAATAATACTGCTCTTCTTTTCAATCTTCATATCATAACACGCGCCGCCCCTTTCAAATCCGTCGATCAAACAAAGCTTTTTCTACTTTGATTCTCTTTGACGTTATTAATTTGAATTAGACTTGAAAAAGTTTTAAATATATGTTTATTTTATCAAGTAATTTTTCCTTTTCCAAAAAGGATTAATTTTACCATTACGTGTAAAATTGACATGGAAAAAATAAATTCCAAAATATTCTTTAAAAAAAATATTTGTCACATGTTAATGTGGATTGCACCCAATATTTTCCTTATATCTCAAACTTTTATTCTTTATATTATAATTATGAGAAAATTCTCTATCTAGGTTCGTAAAATATATTTTAAATTTCTCGAATAATTATGAACATAACTCAACTAACAAGAATTTATAATATCTAACTTTGAGTTAACAAGAATTTATTCTTTATATTATAATTATGAGAAAATTCTCTATCTAAGTTCGTAAAATATATTTTAAATTTCTCGAGTAATTATGAACATAACTCAACTAACAAGAATTTATAATATCTAACTTTGATGTATAAAATTCGATCTCCCACCCAACATGTTTCATAAAAGATAAAAAAAAATCAAGAACATAGTTTAAAAATAATTTATATATTCTTTTCGAAGGTTCAAATTTTTTAGATTCGGTCATTTATGTATAAAATGAAAATAAAAAAAATATAAATTTTAAGTTCGATCTCCAGCTCAACATATTATAAAAAATATAATAATAATAATAATAATAAAGTGAATTATCGGAAAGGCGAAATTCGGTCGAGTCGTCGTCAGTCCTGTCGGTGAGGGAAACACGGTGTTTCTTGGGAGAAATCTCACCCTTGTCGCTAAATTCTCTCCTATCTTAATGGAAATCAAAATTTATTTCGTTCCTATATTTTTTTGGCTATTTAAATATTTTGTCTTCATACAGACTAAATAATTTAATGAATTAATAGAAGAAAATCATAAAATTATAAAGTCTTTATATGTCAAATGTTATTGTTAGCCTCGAACACCAGTGTGTAATTCTAAAACAAATGAATGGCCAGAAATCGAGAGTTTGAATTATGCTTACAAGCTCTTGATATGAGTTCAATTTCATTAAAACAACAAAATCAGGCTAAATATTATAGATATATTCCTCATAAATAATTTGAACCTTCCTGCACCTGCACTTCAACATTTTAAAACGAATTTACTTCTTGAGGAATATAATTGCGTACTAATCTACTTCCAATAATTAACTTCTATCATATGGCCCTATTTGTAGTTACAATAATAATCAAGAGCTATTATGTGGACCCTAGTGCAATAAATAAAAGAAAGGAATCGTTTAATTTCATATATACATACACACACACACATGTATACCTGAATGATTTTTTTTATAAAAAAAAAAAAAAAAAAAAAAAAAAAAAAAAAAAAAAAAAAAA
>QLSR01000118.1:1425512-1460361 GCA_031780015.1 Citrullus colocynthis | reverse complement strand
AAAAAAAAAAAAAAAAAAAAAAAAAAAAAAAAAAAACACATAATGTGATCCTTGCGGCCTAAATCCCATCCTCTAAATTAGGGGGGAAAAAACTAGCATAGGTGAAGAAAGTGTAAATCAATTAATATAACTTGTGAATGAAATGTGTCAACTGCAATCCAGATAGTTGAAAGTGCAAAACGTTCAAGATGTGCAGCTTCAGTTGTGAAAATTTAGTTTCTTGTTAAAAATATATATGGCATAGAATATATTTGTTGTTGATAACAAAGGGAACTTGACCATATATTGTGCTGGATGAGATGCCACTATTACAGGACAAGGGACAATGCATAAATCTATGAACAACAAAGAAGTGTGTGGCCACTATCAAATGTGAATGCATCAGCCAGTGCCAAAATTCAGACTGAACTAATAATTCAACTAATTACAGAAGAATAGGAAGTTTTCTGAATCAATATACGTTTCTTACCGTTATTCTCCGTCCAGCCAGCCCCAAATCTGAAAACCACATCAGATTCCTCAGCTCGATATGTGTCGAGGATTTCCTGAGCAATTTATTTATGCAACAACATCGGGGGGAGGGGACATTGATTGATAAACCAACGAACATGAAATTACTTTATTGATAAGTGCATGTTTGGAGGTGATTTTGAAATTGTTTAACTCATTTTTGCCATGTTTAAAATCACTTAGAAACGCATCTTTAATCACTCAAAATCAATTCAATGTTTAATTTTACACTTTTAAGCGCATTTTCATACTTTTAAAATATTAAAAGTGATGAACCATCTTAGAATCACTCCAAACATGTCATCAACAAAGACAGAGAAGTCACATGTGAAGCAGACAACATTTCAATATGTGAAATGGTTCCTGGAAACGCAAAAGTATTACAGACCTTTGCAAACAAAATAATGCACATAACTTCCTTAATCTAAAAAGAATTCTGAACTCTAAAATGGAAATAGGACCTTTACCTATGGATTATTATAGTCAAATTTCATAAATGGAAAACCTCTAATAATTAACATATAAGGATGTTTTCTATATTCAGTAATGGTTCCAGATTCAAATCACTTGCAACACCTGCCAAAGAATAAAAGGGAGACATTTTAGTTGTACAGAATTTATGAAATCACTGTAGCATTAGACAAACACTATACATTTTCCTTAAAGTCTAGAATCTCCCAATCTAAATAAGTCCAACATCAAGACCAAAACTACCATTTAACCTTCTAATATTTGGCAGTTCGGACTTGTGCAAAAATTTCTCAAGGTGGTTATCAAGGTCTTGACCGAAACCAAGGGCCTTCGAACCATTGAGGTTCCTCATGCCAGCAATATCAAAATCAAACCAAGGAATAGAGAAGCTGGGGTGGGGGGACCGTTCTGTTCAGAAATTCAATTGAACACGTTCATTGACTGACAAACAGTTCAAAGAATAAAGCACATACTTAAGAATTCAAAAATACAGTTGTACAACCTATACAATAGATCTGTTCAAGTAAGGTCGTAAGAATAAAGCACATACTCCAACCAGATTTCAGTACAGTGATAAAGAAGAGAAGCAATCATGTTTTTCAATATGAACGAACATGAGAAGCATTGCTAGCAGCAATACAGGTAAGTCTGCCCTTTAACAGCTAGGCTACAAATCATAACAAGAATCTGAGGATGGCATTAAACTGGGTGAAGTTTCTCGCCTGATGAATGTGCCATTAAAATTGTTAATTCCTAAAAAAGTTTAAGAACAAATATTCAGCTTCGCCAGGACCTAGGAGGTAATTTTTTAACCGATTTGTAGAGTATTTGAACTCCAGCCTACCTAAATGACTCTAAATGGAAAAAGGGTCGGTTGCTATTCTCCACATACGGGCAACCTAAGCATAAACTCTTTTTGAAGTTTTCAGGGAGGGAAACATGTTAGCTGGAGGAAAATGAGTTCCGGATTCATAAAACATTATAAATTATTTGTCAAACGCATAGGATAATGAGAAGAATTTTAACCAAGCTAATAATGATAAATTGCAAAAAAGATTTACGTTAGCTCTCTCTCCGTAGCAAAAATTCATGAGTTTACTGCAAAATAGTCAATAAGGATTGAGATACAAATACCCAGAGGTTCACATCTAATACAACTCTAAATTCATTTGAAGTCCCGCTTATTGTATCTGATTTCATTCTTCAAATCTATCACATATAAATATTACCAAGGCATGGACATGATGATTTGTGGATGACTCTCATTTCGTAGTACCATTCAATTACCTAAAGACAGAAAATCAAGCAATGGTTAAGATCTTCAAAGCTCTACACAGATGACAAAGGACAAAAAGAAAGTGTATTTTTCCTTGCTCACTAATAATTTGTCATTTGGGAAAAGAAAGGCTCCTTAAAACCTAAAAGAACAAAGGAACATTTCTAGGGAGGGAAATGGAGAGGAGTGCTCTAAAGTTTGAAATATTTAGTTCGCTCGTATCACCAAATGAGCTAGGAGAAAAAGGAAACTGCCAGGTCGGCAAATACTTGATTCACAGAACCATCAAATTGAGCATTCAGAAATATTTAGACAGAGTAAAGATCCTTACTGACAATAATGGAGATTATAGATAGATGTTTAAGACAATTAACACGTTTTGTCTTAAAGACTGACAGAAATCAAACAAAGGACAAACTAACACTCCGTTGATGTATTTTAATTAAGTTGAGAAAGGGGCACTAAAGAATAATCAGTATCAGTCGTTTCAATTTCTAGAAAGCAAGCACAATGAGGCAGAAAAAAGAAAAACAATCAAATGAATACAAAATAATTTTATAAGAGCAAGTAGGAGTAACAGGATTGCACATATCATGTTAATCCATCCCAAATAAATGACCAGAGAGTTCCGGATACAGTTGGGTCTAAGACTTGGTTCCAAGAGAATCCAGGGATCTTTTTTCCAAGTAGATAATAAGCATTTATAATGGCGCGTTTTACTGGTGAGATGCCAAGCAATTCTAAACAGACATGATTTGACGAGTTACTATTAACTAAGTTTGGCAAAGGGGAAATAACAGAGAGACAAATTTGGAAAAACTTCTTTTAAATTCCATTCCAAATTCTAATAATTAGGATGTACTGTAAAGCCATCTAGAGACACTATCAAGTCAGGGGATGAAAGTTTCGTGATTACCATCAATCATAAACAACTATTTATTCAGAAATGTAGGCTGTGTAACTTAATAATGTTGCTATTTAACAAATACCTTAAAGAATGAAACATTATCACGATGGCAGCCACATTATGCCTCAATTATCATTTCTTGTCATAATTAAGTCCTAATACCACAATACAAGTATAATATATATTATATATATATATATCAAATATGTTTCGCATGAGGACCAATTAGCACCTAACTCCTGTGAACCCTTAATAAGGCTGGTTCTATTTTGAATTTCAGCTGAAGAGAAGATCCCAGCAACCTAGCAAAGTTGAGTGAATTATTGACATTGCTTCATGCATTTAAATGTAAAAACCTAGGATGGAATTCATGACCTCAAACTTCTTGGCACAGGATGAACCACAAAATTGTTCAAAATAATTAAAAAACCTGATGGCAGTTCTAAAATGAAATTGCATCAAGTAGAATTACTTTCTTTCATATACAAACAATTAAATACAGAAAAGAAAGAGCATCTGGAGTGCTTCAGAACAGAAAAAAAATAATGAAACTTATGTAAAGGAATAACTGGTGATTTCGAAAGGAAGTCTAAACGCCAAGCCACTATCTCACCAAAGATGCGAATAACTATGTTTGTTTGGCATATTTCCCATTCCATCCATATAACAGAAATTAATTAGTAATGTTGCTTTTGTAAGTTCAGACGTTTGTACATACAACAAACTAGATATGATAACATTTCAAACGGGAAGTAAATAATTTGAGATGTAATACCAGTAATTATCAATCGAGATCTTCCTGCATGGGCTCTGAAGAGCTCTGACTTCCCCTATTTCTGGAGCTAGGTTCGTCACTATTTCCACTGTTGTTGCCACCTCCGCTGTTACTAGTCTCAGCGGCTGAACCAAAACCTCTGAAGGGCCAAGGAAAAGCTATCCTCCTAACCCTCCGCTCTGCCATTTGTTGAGTCTGTGAATTCTCGTCGGAATTAGGATCGGTTCCACCAACAATTTCCCCACCAATGGCAGAATCGCCAAAGGGTTGACTTTCGCTTTGACTTCGATTAGGAGCTGTAGACCCACGAGTCCTTTGCTCGTAATCGGGATCATCTGTGGGCAATTCATATCGACATACTGGACAAGAATTATGCAATTCCAACCAAGGAATTATACAATCTGCATGATATATGTGTTTGCAAGGCATCTGTTTCGCCACCTCGTTGAGCTCAAACGTATCCTTACACACAGCGCACTGCGAAGAATCCGAGGCCAACAATTCTTCCGTGATCTTGATATCGGGAAGTGCCTCAATCGCCGACTTTGAAGCGGGAGGGGTTCCATAACGGTTCGGATCGTTTTCAGCAAGTTGTTGAATCAACTGCTCGAGGCCGGGGCCGAAGAAGTAGTCGCCAAGATTGAAATTGGAAGGGGGATGAAACGCCTCTCCTGAGGCGTTTTGGATAACCAATTGAACATTAGCGCTTTGAAGATAGTTCTGGAGGAAGAGCAAGGGATTAAAACCGTCAGGGTCTTGCAAGGACGACGATCGAAGAGAACCGCCTCCCAATAGCGCTGATAGATCATTCATCATAGAACCGCCACCGCCAATGCCACCGGATGATGATGTCGTGGAGAATATGATAGGGAAACCGCCACTTCCACCGCCACCGGTGCTGAACGGCGGAAATGCCTCGGATGTGAAGGAGAGGAAAGGATTCGGAACGGGGCTAGGGTTAGGGTTTGGGCTTTCCATTTCTTCAACGAAGCTATCGTTGCAGTTGGGGCATAAAAGATCGGAGGATGATGAGGGAGTAATGGTTACCGTACGATTGCAGGTATAGCAGAAGTAGAGCTGAGGGGCATGCGAGGCGGCGCCACCGCCAGCTCCGTCGCCAGAGTTGCCACCGGACGAAGACATTCCGATAAAAACTGAAACCCGAAGATTGAACCAAGATTTTTTTCTCAAGCTCTGACGATAGGAGAAGAAGAAGGAGAGATGGAGAAAGGTGCTATGAAATTCGAGCGCGAGTGATGCGGAGAAGGAAGCGAGGAAGACCAGAGGAAGAGATTGGCAGATTCTATTTTCCCTTTTACAAATTTCTTTTTCTTCTTGCCGAGGAAATTCGATACTAATTAATTGTTTCTCCACATTTTAATTTACAATACGTAATTATAAATTAATATTTCTTTTTCGTGGGATATAAATTTTAGGTCAAATTATATAAAATGTTTTTCAATTTTGCATTTAATGTCAACAATATCTTTCAATTTTCAAAAGTTTAAAAATATATTTAAATTTTAAAAGGAGATAAAAGATACCCACCGTTACATTCATTTTAGATAGAATTCATTAGTATTTTATTTCAAAATGGAACCTTGAACTTTCAAAAAAATTCAAAAATACTCTTTTTCAAAAGTTTAAAAATATATT
The DNA here is from genome assembly GCA_031780015.1 of Citrullus colocynthis. NCBI lineage: Eukaryota > Viridiplantae > Streptophyta > Magnoliopsida > Cucurbitales > Cucurbitaceae > Citrullus > Citrullus colocynthis. Next base: position 1,454,766 of record QLSR01000118.1, on the reverse strand, counting down.
TAAATTTTAAAAGGAGATAAAAGATACCCACCATTACATTATTTTAGATAGAATTCATTAGTATTTTATTTCAAAATGGACCTTGAACTTTCAAAAAAATTCAAAATTACTCTTATTGCATGTTAGTATATGAATGCAAATCGTTAATATTTGTTCAAATATCTTTGAATCTTGAAAAGTTAGATTAGTACTCTTAGCCTTAGAAAAAAATAAAGTTTAAAATCTTACAAAACTCCAAAAATAAAAATTTCCCCTAAAACTTACAAAAATTATAAATAGTCAAGTACAAAAAGAACATATTTGGTTCTTAACACACCCAACTACTAAAGTATAATCTTGTCAAAACATACAAGTCCAAGGTTCTCTTATTACTTCCATTATTCTCTTTATTTTTGTTATAATCTATATGCCTTAACTGAAGAGGGCAATTTGTTTTTATTATTAAAAAAATGAGATAAACAAAATGTTAAGAGGGTAGAAACAAATAGAAAAAATAGAGAACTAATAGGTCATAAGTTGAAATAGGAGAGAGAGAAAATTGAAGATGTGATGAGGTGTAGATTAATGGTAAAAGCAGTTTTAACTTTTTTTTTTTTTTTACGATACTAATGCAACTTTTAAACGTTTATATTTATGCAACTAGATATTAACAAATTCTATTTATATATTAACAGTATGGATATTTTTAATATTTCCTTAAGTTTATGGGTATTTTTGAAACTTTTGAAAATTCAAAGGTATTTTTAAAACAAAACGTTAACGGTTTCTATCCAAAACTAATGGTAAGGGTATTTTTGAACTCTTTTGGAAAGTTCAAGGATATTTTTAAGAAGAGTGCAAAGATCAAATGCATTTTGTATAATTTGGCTTAAATTTTAATTTTTTTTTAGATGTTAAAATATTTCTTAAAATGGATTTTTAAAAAATCTTAAAATAGACAAACTTTCACAAAAATGTAAATATGGTTGGTTAAGGTTGTTTTCAAATATAGAAAAATGAGCTAAAATATTAAAAAATATAGCAAATTTCACTGTCTATTTATGATATACTGCAATAGATTATTAATTATATGTGTCATGATAAACACAGATAGTAATCTATCGTGATCTATTGCATATAAATTGTGATATTTTGCTGTTATTTTTAAATATTTTCAATAATTTTGTCATTTAAAATATATATATATATATATATATATATATATTTTTTTTTTTACTTCATCGCCCGATTTCATTCTATTTTATTTTAGTAAGTACATAAAGAAATAAATATTAATAAACCTTAAGTTAAGTTATTGTTAGGATTGTTTTAACATAGTGATAATCACCTTGGAGCTCGAATTTCATCTACTTTAGGTTTTGTTATGTGTGTTTGGTGGCTTGACCTCTGGCCAGCTTCTCTCTTATCTGGTCTCGATAACTTTTGTAAGAGATTTTTGCACCGTTGTGGTGACGAACCTACTGCACTCTGATGCTTAAGTTTGCCTACAACATTTCAATGCTTAAATTAGTATATGAATGATTAGTTCAGCTAAGCACAAAAAAAGAAGGAAAATCGGGTCCTCATTTAGAGATTATTTACTAAGTCAGGTCTCTCATTTATAAATTATTTACTCTCCTTTTTGGAGTGGTTGAATGGGCCTATTTAACAAGGCTATCATCTACCACACAACTATGTTGTATGTGACGATAGGGGTGTTTGAGATGTTTGAAGTGCTTGAGGTTGTCCAACCTCAACTTGTTTATTTCCTAATTAGTATGTACTTATCGGTTCGGCTAGTCAACCCAAATTCCAAGGCACTAACATTTCTTGTGCTCCCCTATGCCCTTTCCATTACCCTTTAGCTTGAGCCCGCCTATGGACGTTGGATCTTTTCTTGGACAACCCTCAACAAATAATAATAATTTATAAACTTTCATTTTGTTAATAATTCATTGATTTTAAAAAGTGTTTAATAAAAATATTTACACATTTGATTTTTTAATCTGATAATAAGCATTAGTCTCTCAATTTTGTGTGTAATAGGCCATTAACATGCATGACATTTCTTAAAAATTATTGCACACAGAATTAAAAATAATGATCTATTACAAGTCTATTTTATGTACCACATCGATGCATTAATTTTAAAAATTGTTAACCATATACGTCATGAACTCATTAGATACGTAATTGAGATTTAAAAATTTAGAGACCTATTTGATACTTTTAAGGTTCAAGGTTCTGGAAGATATAACATCAATTCAAAATATCATGTCTCTATTATATATTTTTAAAAGTTTACGAATCTAATAAATAGAAATATAATTTGACTTTTATATTTGTATCTAATAGGTTCTCAAACTTTAAAATTAGTTTCAAGTTCATTTTTATCAAATTTTTTTATAAAAGAAAGATAATAATTGTATATCTTGTAAAAAAAAAAAAAAAACGCTAGTCGTTTCATTCCAAAATGTACTGAATAAAGACAAATAGATATTTGTTTTTTTTTAAGTTAACAATAGATTAATAATATGGACTGATTTTAAAATTATTTGAGAGTTAAACTTGAAATTTTAGAAACACAATAAAATAAAACTAGCATAAAATATAAGAACTAAAATGATATTTTAATCACAACATTTCTTTTTTATTAAGCTAGGTTCAATTAATTAAAAGACTATACCAATAAAATAAAGAAAAAATTGTAATTTCAAATTTCGTGTGATTGAACTATAAAAAAAAAAAAAAAAAAAACTACAACATTTTTTCTTTTTCTTTTTGAGATTCGTAATGCAATTTTGACATTAATTATAATTTGTGTCTTATAAGACGTGTCTTAACAACTAAAAAGATGCTGAAGTAATTTGATAATAATATTTTGTTATGGTTCAAAGGTTCAATTGTTGTGTGTTGTTTCATACAAAATTAAGTATTGATATCTTTCTTGATCTATTTTAGGTTTGAATTGACTCTTTTCCCTTTGAAAGTGAGATATTCTAATAATTAAATATATAAACTTTTCTCCCAAAAAAATAACATATAAACTTTGTATCTAAGCAAAGTATTTTTTTTTTTTTTGTATCGTATTTGTACAAAACTTAAAGGGCTATACATTGAAAAACAGCATAGTTAGAACTTGTATTTCGTTAATTGTGATGCAATATTAAAAACTTCAAACTATTATAAATATTATATTTGTAAATAGATGTCCATTATGTAGCTAAGCTTAGTGGTTAAAGGTCGCGTGTCTCCTAAAACACATTTTTAGTGGTCACGAAGTTCCACCACCTACTTGCCAAATTACCTATAAATAGATAGAGACTTTTGGTGGATATTGTAACACATATTCGAGAGAAAAGATTGGTGAAATTTGTTTGAGAAATTTCATTTTTCATAAAATTCCACTTTCTTTATTTTAGTTTATTTTAAGTTTACTTTATTTAATTTGGTTATTTTAATTATTTTGATATTATTTTATTATTTATTATTTTAATATTATAATTTTTTGATTTTTGTATTATTGTTTTTCTGTTATTTTGCTCCTCAATTTTACCACGCAAACCAAATAATGATGAAAGAAAAATAATTTCACGTCCAATAATGTACCCTATGGTGTAATCATTCACATAATTGCTTTAGAACTATCTTCTATATTATTAATAAAATATTGTGAAATAATAATAATAATAATAATAATAATAATAATAATAGAAGTTTATTTCTTTTTCCTAAAACAAAATTTAGGAAAAAGAAATAAACTTCTACCATTCAATTCTCTAAAAAGAAATAATCTTATATTATTCAATTCTTTCCATTTTCACCACTTTATTTACAATCAAACCGAAAACTGATATTAAAAAGTCATTCATAAATATTTAAATACCACGCACACACACATATGTTTTCTTATGTCCTGGCATAATATCACACATATAAGCTATATTTTCATATTTTAGTTGCATTTAACAATTAGTTACAAGGTGGGTTGTATTGTGGACATGACGTAATTGAGTTGAGGTGCATCTATTTACTTAGAGGGAGCACACGAGCCGAAGGAGTCTATAGACGACCCAACAAGTGCATTTCCTTTCTCTCTCTCAAATCGACACATAGTACAACACATTATTCGTGTCAAAATAAAAGCATTGAAATAGAGGGATCAATCATAGTATACGATCATTAACCTTATTCGCTCAATAGTACTTCAATTCAATATTAGTTAAGGCATCAAAGTATGTTCGACATATCAATAGATTGATGCATGTATTATAATATACAAGATTTGTTGTCGGCTCATTGCTCAACCAAATCTATACATCAACCATAAATTTGAGAAATAAAGTTAATATCACAAAATAAGATTTTCACAATATATATTTTTTAGAAACACCAAATAAATAAGTACATCTTATTGGAACAATGGAGAAGTAGAAGACTACATCAGTCTATTTATCAAATATAAATAATTATTTGTCTATAAATTTGAAAAAGACTTGAGTTAAAGATAAAATTGGAGATTTCCAATTCCATTATTGTTTTCTTTTTCCTTCCCATCATTGCTAGTAAACATTTTCATTAGTTCTAAAATAAAATTTATATCTTATTTTTATGAATTCAAATATAAACATTTTTCTCATCTTAAATTTTTCGACATTCACCCTCCTATAATTTCTCCGGTTGGGTTATAACAATGTGTTCGCACGACGTTTCTTGAGATGTGATTCGATCTCTAGTACTTGATTTTCTGATTCTCTCTCAGTTGAATGCGTACACTTGAAAAGTTTTAGTCTTCAAGTTTGGTTCAGCTTCAGGAGTTAGAGTCTTAAAAATTCTCTCTAAATTCTATGGAGTGTAGAATTTTCTCAACCCCACAAATGAAGAGAACTCTTCTATTTATAGAGTTCTCAGATGGGCTTTGTGGGCTTGAGCTTGGTTGGTCCATGGGTTTGGCCTTGGGCCAAATTAAGCCTATTTCAGGACTCAATTGGATTTTAGCCCAAATATTAGTACCAAATTAAACCAAATTATTTTATTTAATCCAACGGTCAAGACGAAAATACGTGACATCATCGAGATTTGTCAATTTATGCCTTTAATTTCAATTTGGGACACATGTCAACTTTTAATTGGTCTCATATTCAATTATTTGTAATTTTGTCATTAATTTGAGAAATGACATGTCAATTTGTGATTGATCCAAAATTTCTCCTTCAACACAATGTTATCGAAAATATTAAAAATATTTCACAAAAGTTACATAAACCATATTAAAATTAAATTGGGTGTCAAAGTGAACTTACAGTAATTGACATGATCTTTCATCTTAGATATAAGAGGGACGAAATACCACAATTATTGTAATAAAAAAATCACATTAAAAATGGGCCGTTTTTGCGTAAAATAACTCTTTCAGCAAGAGAAATCAAATCTTTAACTTCTTGATATATATATTTAGGAACCTCTTGACATATTATTTATACTTCTAATATTTCTCAAATATTTTATGAAATTAAAATCTTTGGGGGACAATAGAATTGCCCCTCCATTTGAAGTCCACCTCATCCCACATGCCACATCTAATTAAAATTTCATCCTACAAGCTATACTTCATAAGTAAAATAACCCCCACCCACTAACATGACTGTAAAAGATAAAGCATGTTGGGAAAGTAAACTAAATTTCATTCACTAAACTTAGTTGGAACAAGATCTCAAAGAAAAATATAGTGTAAAAACATGAAAATAAGAATCTAGGCGGGCTTTAAAAAAAAAAAAAAAAATATATATATATATATATAAAATAATGGCAATCACGAATAGGGAAAATGTCTTTTCGTTTCTTAGGTTTTGAGACTAATTTATAGTTAGTCAATAAGTTTTAAAATGTAACAATTTTAGCTTTAAGTTTAATTTGGTTTCAATTCAATTCCTAGGTTTCAATATGTTCTAATTTTATTCTTGAAATTTGAAGTTTATTTCAATTTGGTCCTTAGATCATAATATTTACACTTTTAACTTCAATTTTTCACTGAATGATCAATTTTCATGTGTAGTGTTAATGTCTATTAATTAATTTAAAAAAATTAAATAATTAAAATAATAATTTATTAAATTTTATTATTCTTCATCATTATTAAAATTAAATTTAAAATTTTGCTTCGTAATTATTTTAAATTAATTAATAAACATTAATGTCAAATATTGAAATTTAGTATTTTGTGAAAAATTGAAGTTAAAAGTATAAACCTTGAAACCTAGAAATCAAATTGAAACAAAATTCAAAATTAAGGATATAACTAAAGATTACATTGAACTCAAACTCAAAAGTCAAGGAAGGAAAGTGTAACATTTTGAAACTCATGTAGTTTTCCCTAAATTAATTAAAAAGGTTAAAATATTATTTTCATCCAAATATTTTGGCTTCCAATTCATTTTAGTTGCTAGAGACATACACAAGTTGGATTGAGGATTTTTCGAACCATCTTGAAAATTCGAGTTAGTTAAATTAGCTACCAAATAATTTGAGCAGGTCTACAACTCAACTCAACCCAACCCATTCTTTAAAATTCTATCTAGTTGGGTTGGTTTAGGTTGCCAAGGTATAAAAAAATGAAGATCTGATTTTGTTTTGCCATCCCTCGAAGCTTTCTTCAAACGAACAAACAATGGGTTCCCTAAAAATTTACGGGAAATCCGTAAAACTTCCATAAGGTTTTTAAAAATTTCTATTTTCCAATATATTTTTTTTCTTTTTTAGCCAGTTCCATTTGTTTTTAACTTAATCGGTTTATTTTTTCTACCCCATTCCAATTTCAATTTTTTTCCGTTTAATTTTTCTTGTCAATTCCATTCTTTTTTTATTTTACTTTTTTTTTTTAAACTTGAATTAATTCTAAATTTTAAAAGGGAAATTATTTTAAATGACAAAATTAAAAATATTTACAACTAGTAGCTAAATACACCGTCCATTTGTGATACACAGATCGCGACAACTGACACAGATAGTAGTCTATCTGCCATAGGCAACGAAATTTTGCTATATTTGTAAATATTCTAATTCCTTTTGCTATGTTTAAAAAGAGTCATGTTTCAAACTTAAATATAGGTTATTAAGTTTATGTTAACCAATTCCAATTTCGGTAAGCTTTTCAGTTAAGGAAAATTCAACTGAACTTTCTTCCCAACTTTTTTCTTTTAAAAATAACAACAAAATCTACCATTTGAAACTTTGCAAAATCATGGAGACAAACAAATTAGAATACTAAAGTTCAAATTTTAAAACTAAAGTTAAGTATGAAAAATTGTATTAAGTAAATGTAAAATTGGAGGTACTTGATTGAGGAACAAAATGATATTTTCATTTGGCGAACCCTCCACTTAAAATTTGAAAAAATAAGAAAGATGTTTAAAAGAGGTTAGTTTTCTTTTTTAACCAAAAAAAAAAAAAAAGAAATTAGTTGTGTCCACTCAAAACACTTTTAGGTTTGAAATAGTAATCACTCCCCACAAATCTCACACTAACATGATCTGAAAATAGAAAAAAAAAAAATGTTGGGTGAAATAGATCTCATCCGCTACAAAATCTTTAAAAGCAGATGAACTAATCAATCATGTTTACATCCAACTTGATCCAGGTACTTTCTTTACATCTCTAGTTTCCATTAGTTCTCTCAAACTTCCAACACTGTCCCAGTTATTACCACCAGCAAGCATGTTTGATAACAAAACATAAGTCGATGGATCGTTTCGATCCAAATTCAACGAACGGTCAGCTGCTCGTTTTCCTGTCTCTAAGTCGCCATGAACTAAGCAAGCACCGAGCAATGTTTGCCAGACCAACGAACCAGGTCGAAATGGCATTTGTAGGATCAAATCCTCGGCTTCTTTTATACATCCAGCTCGGCCTAATAGATTCACCATACACACATAATGATCTTCTGAAGGTGAAATCCCATGGTCAGCACTCATGGAAGAGAAGTATTTCCATGCTTCATCAACAAAACCTCCTTGGCTACAGGCATAAAGAACACAAATAAAAGTGATGTGGTTAGGTTCAGCTTCCCCTTTTCTCATTTCATCAAAGATTTGAAGGGCTTCTCTTGCTTGGCCATTATGTGCAAATCCCATAATCATCGTAGTCCACGAGACGACAGATCGTTCATCCATTGAACGAAAGACGACATTTGCACTGGCCATACATCCACATTTTGCATACATATCAAGTAGAGCATTATCAACACAAACATCAATATCAGTTCCAAGTTTAATTCTCAATCCATGGAATTTCTTTCCTTCTTCCATGGAGGCCAAATTGGCACAAGCATTCAAGGCAGTTGCAAGGGTGAACTTATTTAGCCTCACGCCAACATTTTTCATCTCGTAAACAACCTCGAGTGCTTTCATTGGTTCCCCACACTGGAGGCAACCTGCAGCCATTTGGGTCCAAGAACACACATCACTTGAAGGCATTTCATCAAAAGCTTTAAAACCGTCTAACAACTTCTGGTTCTTAATGTACATATCACACAAGGAATTCCCTACACAAATATCATTCCCATATCCAGCTTTCACAAGCTGTCCATGAACTTGCAACCCCAGCCTAAATTCAGAGAGAGCAGCCAACCCAGTTAAGATACTAGCAAATGTAAAATTATCAGGCTTAACGCCCTCGAGATTCATCCTGCGCCAAAACTTCGGCAGTTCAAAATATGCTAATTGCAAATAACCAGCCATCATGGCATTCCAAGATACAGTGTCTTTGGAAGAAAAACTCTCGAAAACTTCTAAAGCCTCTAGCAATTTCTCATGCCTAATTAAAGCGGTTAAGAACGCATTCATGAGGAAAACATTCGACCCATATCCTAAGCGAACAATTAATGAATAAATTTGGTATGGACATATCAGCCTCTGAGTAAAAGAACAAGCATGGAGGGCACTTACAAGGGTGAATTCGTTGGGCATTATCGTGCCATCGCAATGCATACGGCCAAATAGAGAGAGAGCTTCGTTGGGTCGTCCATGTTGAACGAACCCAGCAATGATTGCAGACCAGGACACAACATTTCTCTCAGGCATTTCGTCGAACAGTTGCAGGCCATATGATAGACCGCCACATTTGACATACAAATTAAGTACGTGATTGTGGAAGAAAAGAGAAAATGGAAGAAAGCCTTTGAGGAACTTCGCATGAATTGCAGATCCATGGCGGGAATCGGAGGTCTGAACACACCGATTCAAAAGACTGGCATAGAAATCTTCTAGCTTCACCGAGGAGTTGTCCGATATCGAAATGAAAGACTTGTGAGAAATTCTCAAAGCTATTGAATGTTGTAATTTGGTGGATTTTGAATTAAAAATGAATGGGCGAACGAGATGAAAATAAAGAGGCATCTAATTTATATAAACATTTGAAATCCTGGAGCAAACTCAATTCGGCGGAAGAGGAGAAGCTATAAAACAATCTAAGTGGCCGCCGCACCCAAGGTCCATCTAAATAATTAGAAATTAGTATATATTTTAGAGCCAATTCAAAATGCAACCAAAGGTTCATATTAGAATATTAGATAGAAAAAGATATGTTCATGAATATATTATATTAAGGTTATATTTAATGGTATGAGGCATTTTGTTTGAAACTAAAATCAAAGCGGTCCGATTATGCTCGCTAATATCATACAATTGTAAATATTTGGAGGTCTGTAATTCTCAACGAGTGGTATCAAGTCATAACCCTGACTCAACCATCTCTTGTGGAAAAAAAATTCCTCTAAAGAAGAATATATAAATTAATGAACCTCAATATGACATCACAGATTAATCACTATTGAGCTTTCAGACATGCAATTTCCTTTAATAAAGTGTAATCAAGAGGGATGTTTTTTTAGGGAAAGTTTGAGGTGTTTACTTCGTTCGAGGAGAGATTTGTTGGAAATACAAGGAGAAGATTGTTAGAAATACAACCAAAGTCCCATATTGGCATATAAAGGGATGATCATGAGTATATAAGTAAAAACATTTTCATGATATGTAATTTTTTTGGGTTAAACCAAAAACGTGATTATACCTAATACCATGTGTGGTAATATTTGAAAGTTTGTTGTCCCAATATCAATGACTTTAGAATGTGTTTCAAATTTTCCTTTTTCCTTTATTTATTAAAAAAAAGTTTTAGTTGATAAACTTCAAATTTTTTATTAATAAATTATTAATTTTAAAAATTATATAATATTTTTTTAAACTTTTTTAGTATAATAAGTGGGGTATGAGGATTTCAATCTCCAATCTCTAAGGAAGAAATGCATGTCAATTATCACATATCTACGTTTTATATTCAATTTCTCTTGAAAAAATAAATGAGAGAAATATGAGAAGGCAGAGAGGAGAAAATATCAAAGATCTCGTGTATTTGTCGTGATTTTGAAATTAAGGTAAGAGGGTATTTATACTAGAATTTCATATCTAAAAAATTTAATAATCAATAAAGTATTAGGGGGTGTTTAGTTATTATAATATGTGAGTCATAATAGTCTCTAAGAAATAATAAACAATGTAATAAAGAGAGAAAGAGATGATAAGTAGAAAATAGTAAATACCTTATTATAATAATAGATCACTCCACTCCCTTGAAGTTGAGGCACAAACACCATCATTTCTTACAAATATGCTATTTAGTCCATTGATAAAAGGAAGAAAAAAAAACATATGCAACTTATTTCCTCTTTTTAAATTAATAAAAAAATTATTTTAAATAAAAAATCTGCTGAAAATATTTACAACTAATAGCAAAATACACAGTTTATCGGCGATAGACACAGAAGAAGAAGAAGAATCCTAGCCAGGAGCGGACCGTTTTCAAATATACCAAAAGGAACCAATCTATTTATAAATATATAAAAATTAAGGATCGTTTTCAAATATACAAAAATGAACCAATCTATTTACAAATATAAAAAAATTTCAAGATGATCAACAAATTAGAAATTTAGAATTATAATTTTATTTTTGGTCAAAATATCATTTTGTTCTTGTACCTTAAAATCAATTTAATTTTAGTCTTTTGTACTTTCAATTGTCTAATTTTAGTCTTTGAACTAATTGGAATTTTAGAATTATAAGTTCTTTTTTAGTTAAAATATCATTTTAGTCTCCGTACTTTGAAATCTGTTTAATTTTAGTTCTCGTACTTTTAATAAATCTTAAATTCAGTCACTCAGAGTTTCTTTTCACCAAAATTGATTAAATAATTATAATAATTTTCATGCAAAAAGATAAAATTTGTAAATATGTTTTCAAAATTTATAGTAAAAATGCTCTAGATAACAAAATAAAATTTTTAAAAACAATCATAAACTAGCATTGAGGACTAAATTTAAGATTTATTGAAAGTATATAGACTAAAATTGGACAATTGAAAGTACGTGTACTAAAATTGAACATACTTCAATGTATACGGAACAAAATATTACGTTAACTCTTTTTTCTTCTTCAAAATTATAAATTTAGTCTTTAAGCTTTTGAATTTTTTTTCTTTTAAATCGAAAGATCTGCCAGACACAAATTTGAAAATTTGTGCTCTGTTTGATTATGTTTGGTAACTATTTGATTTTTTAAAATTAAATCTATAAACAAGTATACACCTCATTTATTGCTTTGTTGTGATTTACCTTTTATCAATGCTTTAAAAAACCATGCTAAGTTTTGAAAACTAATAAAATTAGTTTTTAAAAACTTGTTTTTGTTTTTAAGGATTAACTATTTTACTTAAGAAAGATGTAAATCGTTGTAATAAATTGAGAGGAAATAGATTAATTTTCCAAAAAAACAAATACAAATTTTCAAAAATTATTTTTTATAGGTTTCAAACATTGACTTAATTTTAAGAACACTATTAAAAAGTAAGAAGAAAGAACTCATGGGTCGTGGAATGTTTATAAACTTAATTTACAAAAACCAAAAACCAAAAATCGCCTCAAAGTTCTATTAGACATAAAATTCAAATTTATATATAAGTAGTCAGTTAATTCCTAAAGATTTTAAATTTGTCATGAATTCGTTAGACACTTAAAAAAATTCATAAGTCAAATAAACACAAATTTTATGTTTACCATTTTAAGTTTCAAGAACTAAACTTATAATTTAACTTTTATATATATATATAAAATAATGTACACATCTAAACTTTGAGATTGTATTAACTTAAAATCTCAAACTAATAATGTTATCAATTTAAATTTAAAATTTTTCTAACTAGTTCAATTTTCAACCCTCAAATCGAAATTTTGGTATTACCTAGGATTCTCTCCCCATATAGATATTTCCATATGTTTATGAATTTAACCTAAGATAAAAGGGGTGAATCAATATTTTCATTAGAATTAATTATAAATATTTAAGAAAATATATGTCAAATATAATATAAATTATAAGAATTTAAACCTACTTTATTTATTTGTTCAACTATTTCCCAAACTTTCGCTTTTATATTTTTCCTTGAAATGCTACTACAAAAAATTATGGCAGTTGTTAGAGCGGTAAAGACAAAAGACGTGGGATAATGCAAGAAAGCCATTCTCTTTCTATTATCCCCTCAAGTAAACAATTTATATGCGTTTTTTAATGTTTAAAACTCTAAATTTTTATCTTAAATGACAAAACTGTTTAAAATATTTACAACTAATAGCAAAATACACTGTCTATCTGCGATAGATCAATAGACTACTATCTATGTTTATCGTGACACACATAGTAGTCTATCACGATCTATGACAGATAGACTATGAAATTTTGTTATATTTGTAAATATTTTAGTTCTTTTTTCTATATTTGAAAAAATCTTAAATTGTGTATAGGGATGTTAACAAAAAAAAAAAAAGTTGGCGGAATTAAATCTATTGCTTATTTTGCATATTTGGCACAAAGAATTTATAGGCTCCACGGCTAAAAACCATCACGGTATCAATTTTACATCTTACTAATTCAGGTAAATTTATAAAATATAGGTAAATTTTACAAAATATATATTTTAACCAATTTAGTTATACAACATAAATCATTCAATCATTTTTTAGCATGTACTTAAACTAAAAAGGTAATAATTAAAAAAGAAATAACCTGATGTGTTGAACTCACTCTTTGCGCAGCACGTAAATGGTTTACTGCCCAAGGAACTAAATCAATGTCTATTATTTGAGCTCCATCTGCCAATGAAACCAACCAAATCAACAAAGAATTTACCGACAACAAAAACCAATAATGTGATCATAAAAAGTAAAAATAAAAAAAAAAGAAAAAAAAAAAGAAAATTGCAACTTATGAAAGAAAAGGAGAAAAAAATAATCAATATATACTCAAAACTAATAATTAATACGGCTGATAATTAAAAATTATTCTTAAATATACAAGAAAATAATTTTTTTTTTCTTCAACAATTGTTGCTATTTGAAAGGAAAATTATTTTAAATGACGAATCTGTTGAAAATATTTACAACTAATAGCAAAATATCACAGTCTATCGGCGATTGACTGTAATAGATCGTGATAGACTACTATCTGTGTCTATCATGACACAGTCTATCGCAATCTATCGTAGATAGACAATGAAATTTTGCTACATCTATAAATATTTTGGTTACTTTTACTATATTTGAAAAGAGTCCTATTTGAAATTGCAATTGACGCATTATCTATTAAATTACAAGATTAGCCTATAGATTTTTTCTTTTTTTTTTTTTATAATGTTTATTTAATTTGAAGTTACAAAGGTGTCTAATAAATCCTTAATTTTTAATAGTACCCAATGGATTCATAGACTTTAAAATTTATTTTAATAGCTCTATAAATTATCAATTTTATATTTAATAGGTCCTTCATATATTCAATATCTTTTTAGAAAAAAACCATTTGATAATTGATATATTAGATATAGAGTTAATTTTATATCTAATGGAATCCTAAAAATTCAATTTTAAGTTTAGTTGATATGCATTTTTTCTTCTATAAAAAATATGTTAAGTAAACCAAGAACCTATTAGATATAAAATTAAATTTTTTAAAACTTTATTATGTACACAATTGAAAGTTTAGGAATGTTTTAGACATTTTTTTTAAATTAAAAAATTTAATAGACATAGAATTTGAAAGTTTTCAGAATCTATTAGCCGGTATTTAAAATTGAATGATATGTTAGATCTTTTTAAAGTTCAAGATCAAATAGGTACAAACCTAAGTGTTTCACGAACTAAACTTATAATTTAACCTAAATGAAAAAAAGATTGCTCAAAAGTCAATACTAGACTCTACTAATGAAATTGATTCATTTAGGGGTCTTAATGATAAAATTATTAGTATGGAGGTGTAAATTAATTTTGATATTTGTATGAATGACCTTTTCACAAACACTTTTATGTTTAATGACTTGTCTCCCACAAATATATGAGAGCGATGGTCGTGAATATTGTAGCTCCATCGTGATAGCTATCTATATCGCGAGGTAGTGCGAAGGTTAGATTTTATAGAGCGGGTCATTAATAGACGCCTGTGAGGTGCTGTTCATCGTAGCACGGTGGCGATAGCTACCTATATGGCGAAAAAGTATATGATTGCATCTACTTCCAATAATGATTTGTTCAACCCTCTGTTTTCTATTTTCCTCTGTATTGTTTCTCAACACCATTATTTGCTGCGATTCCATGGGACTTCCAAATCTCAATGAGGATCGTTTAATTCGTAAGCCATTTGCCCTTTTAACCTCAAGAAAAAGAGAGCGAAATAATATGATTAAGATTAATTGGAATACTTCCCTCAAACTCTTCATTAATGAGGATTAGAATTAATTTTCGAGATTGATTAGGATTATGTATAATTTGTTTTTAAATTTTCAATATATATTTGTAATTTTTGGTTTAAAATAAAGATTTTGATTTGATTTTGGGGGAGATTTCTCCTTTTTATCTTTGGTTTTACTAAAATTTCGATGTAAATATTGATACAATGTCGATTTCAATGAATACTTCTAGAAAGTTATAAAAACAAAAAATAAAAAAAATAAATTAGTAAATAAACATTTTACGATTTGTAAAATAAGTTAACATGTGTCTATTATTTATATTATATTTATATTAGTGATATTTATTTACCTTTTATGTTAATATCAAACTGATGGAAACATATAAATATCGATAGAAATATCGATGAAATTCATGAATATGTTTAATATGCTATTTCAATTTTTTTTTCCAAATTTGTTGAATTAAATGGATTGCGTCAATATCTCTTTGGTAAAATTCATAACTATATATATTTTTTAAGGTTTTTAGTATTTTCAAATATTAAATTTGAGATATGAGACAAATGATTTTTTTTTAATTTTAAATAAAATGAAAAGCAATACTTAAGTGCAGCCTAACTTCCCTCCTCCCAACTTTTTAGCCACACAAATAAATATATTTTTATTAAAAAATTGTCACATGTCAATTTTTAATTGAGTGCAGCATGGACGACACAAAAGATGGGTGTAGCCTATTACACTTAAATTTTTTCCTATTATGAAACAAGAATTATAGGGCAAGGAAACATGTAAATTAACAATATCGTTTGTTAGACTTTTAATTTTATATTTAATGCGTTAACTTTTTAAATAAAAAAAATCATGAACTTAATAGAAACCCACCAAAATTTAAAATTAAGTTCAATTGGACACCAAATCTTTAAAAAATATATATATATATATATATATATATATATATATATATATATAGACAAGGTTCAATGTTGTATTAGTTCTATTAATTTTAAAACAATAAACACTTATTAAACATTCAAAGACCTGTTATTTAAAAAAAAAAAAATTACAGACATATTTATCATAAAATTAAAAGTTTAATAATTTATTAGTACATTTTTAACTCGAGAGATATACTATGTATAATTAAATTCTTTTTTTTTTAACAAAAAGTATAATTAAATTTTTGAAGTTACATATATATTAAATTTTTGAAGTTACATATATTTTTGTCTGGTAAATCTCTATATTTAAAAAGAGCTAATTTAACAAAAACTCAAATATTATCATTCGATTGGACAAAATCACCTTATTCAATCCAAGACAGGACGAAGATATATGACATTAATGAGATTCACCACTTTTTTTATCTCCAATTTTAATATAAGGGACATGACCACTAGTAATTAGCTGCAAATTACAATTAAAAAATGCTTCCAGATTTAATAATGTGTAATTTAGTCATTAATTTCAGAAATAATATGTTAATCTTTAATTGGTGAAAATTAATATTTTATCCATGATATTGTTAACACACTTGGCCAAGTAATTTAACCATTTTCTTAACACTGCTTAGAGAGACGAAAAGGTTCGTGCTGAATTGCGTCGAATTGAAGCGCAGCGCACTGCCAATAGCCGACGGTCTCCAACGTCGAGGGGGCTGCTTCGAGTAACGCCGGTCAGTACTATGCGTCCATCAACAATATTCATTATTACAAATTTTCAATGATTTCTCATCAATCTTCGAATTTCCCCTTCCTCTTGCTCCTTTGTTGATGAAAATTTTTATGTTATTCGATCAAAATTGAGAACAGTATATTATAGATTCTACAATTTGACTATTGAAGCATTCAATTCTCTGAAACTGCGTCTTCTCATGGATGCAAATCTTAACAGGAATCGCAGGGGATCGTTCAGACATTTTATCGAACAGTATGGCTTCAAGAGGGGCAAACGTGGTGCTATCGAGAGCTAATAGGATGAAGACGAAGTTGCAATCAGCACTATCAGCGAGTTTTTTGGAAATCGAGGACGTTTCCCACCAACACGCTGGGCATGCGGCTGTGAAAGGCAGCGCTGGAGAAACACATTTCAATGTGAAGATTGTATCTCCAAAATTTGAAGGGCAGAGCCTCGTGAAGCGCCATAGAATGGTGTATGATGCGTTGGCTGAAGAGCTTCAGTCTGGACTGCATGCAATTTCAATAGTGGCAAAGACTCCCCAAGAAACTGGAGCAAAATGATGTGCAGATTCGTCTCACAATGTGAGTTCTCAAATGATCTCTTAGTTTAGATTGAAAGAATTTAGGAATTTAAGCTGGCTCTTATATGATGTTTTCTGTTATAATTATATGCTATTGATCAACTTCAAGAGATGAGTTAAAGCTTTAAATGCCATGGAAAATCTTCTCAGCTTGTTGATTGAGACACTGTAACGTGGGAGAATACTGCTCAGGAAAAAAAAAAAAGAATACATTTTCACTTAATAGCTGCCTTAACCATGCTTCTTCCACCATATTTGAATAGATTGGTTATTTTAAAGAAGTTCTTGTTGAACTGAATTAACTTCTTTTGGATCTAAAAATACACTATTTTGTTGCCATAACCCCAACATAAAACGGGCTATCTACTTTCATCTTAGTTTCAGTGTAGTCTTCTCTTTATGCAATATTTTACCCAGTGGAACCCCATTTTATTGCAGAGTTCTTCTGGCCTTGATTTTTTGTAACCATGTATTCTTTCATTTTTTTTTTTTTTTTTCACAATGAAAGTAGTTGTTTTTGTTGAAAAGAATGTAATCTTCACTTTATGTATTTACAGTTTCATTATAATACATGTTCTTTGATTAAAGTGTAATAGGCATGCCCGTAATGTAGGAGAATGGTACTCGGAGAAAAAAATAATCTATTTTCACTTAATAGCTGCCTTAGCTGTGCTTCTTCTATCATATTTGAATAGTTTGGTTGTTTTTAAATAGTTTTTATTGAACTGAATTGGCTTGTTTTGGATCTAAAATTACACTATTTTGTTGTCATACCGGCCAGCTACTTTCATCTTAGTTTCAATGTAGTCTTCTCTTTATGCCATATTTTACCTATGGAACGCCGAGTTTTTGTGGGCTTGACATTTTACCCATGTATTTTTTTCATTTTTCTCTCAATGAAAGTAGTTTTTTTTGTTTGAAAAAACATGTAGTCTTCACTTTATGCATTTTGCATTTTCATTATAATACATGCGTTCCTTGATTAAAGTGTGACAGGCATGCCTGCATTAGTGAGGAGTAATAGACATTCAACTTAACTAGTTATTTATAACTTCACTTTAAAAGGAGTCTGTTGTATTCTGAAAAAGGATTGGTTTAGCCTTCTTTCTACTGGAGCTCGATCTAAATTCATATTTTTCCACCACTGTTATTTGTCATCTTTCACGTCATTGAAACAAATTCATTTGCCACACTCACAAATAACTTGTCATATTGAGAAACAACTACTTTTGACTTACGATTCAAAACCATCCAGTAAGGACCTAAAATAAGGGTTCATATGTGATGGTCCCATATTGGGAACCTATTTACTCCCTCACTAACTGTGCGTAAACATAAACATCTAGTAAACTAGTAAGGATCTAAAATAAGGGTTCATATGTGATGGTCCCAATTGGGAACCTATTTACTCCCTCACTAACTGTGCGTAAACATAAACATCTAGTAAGCATCTAAATAAGGATTATTCGATTTGTCGCCTTTCACTTCATTGAAATAAAGTGTCATGAAACTCATCTACAAATAACTTGTCATATGGAGAATCTGTTACTCCACCCATATTCCCGTGCTGAAACATCTAGTAAGGATCCAAATAAGGGTTCGTGTGATGGTCACAATTTAATTCACGTGCGAGGTAATCTTCTAAAGGCCAAACTCCATGGTTAGCACATGTAGAATAGAATACTTCCATGCATCATCAATGAAACCTCCCTTGATTGTATACCTGCACAGTAATTGATCATTATGCCTCCCTCCTCACATTATCAAAAAGTCTGTTTAGCTCCTTTTGTATGTCTTGCAATGCCCGTCATCGTATTACTAAATCATTCCTTTCACATTTTCCAGACATATCAAACAGATCACTTTGTGCTCAAACATGAATTTGCTCCCACTTTAAGTCTCAAACCTTGGATTTTCTTCTATCTTGCAGGGGGCCAAATTGCCATAAATAATTGCAAGAAAGGGGTGGAGCCAAGAAAGGAGGAGTGAGCTTTACCCCTTTCAACTTGACGTAATTTCGAAAATGTATGTATAGATACTTGAGATAGTTTTCTTTCTAATTTGTTCTCCTAAAAGTTTTATTTTAGGACTAAATACTTTGTGGCTCCTTGCAAAAATTTCTAGCTCTGCCTTCATTATAAAGATAGACTTGATTCTAAATTTAATTCTTTACCTTTTAACTGCGTTGTTTGGTTTCCTACCTTGAAGTAGGGAAAAATTGAAAATTTGAAAAAATTGTTCAAACTGACCCAAATCATCATTGGTTTGGAAAAGAACCGATTTTGTTTGGCGGTCTCCGATTTGCATTTAGGAGCTGTTTGGGGAGTTGGAATGTAATAGGATTACTGGAAATCAGAGGAGTATTAGAATGCGTGAGCTCCTTAAAGAAAAATGAGATCATGAACCTAGAAATAGTGGGAAATAGGATTGTGTTGAAAACTGTCGAAACTGAATGACTTTTGTATTACAAATTAGGCCCAAAACGCTCAATCCAAACATTTATTTTGGATTACATTACAAGTCTATCCTATTACAGTTCCCCAAACTCCCCATTAGAGAAAACCAATGATATTTGATCGGTTTTGGGCTTTTTAAAAAATAAACTGAATCTAACAAAATCGACCTAGCATCTATACTGTAATTCGAGTGGTCGGGTTGGCATAAGTGTTCAATGTTATCCTTAGTAACGTGTGTTCGAGACGTTGGGCCTCTCTTACCTAGTAATTTGTGTTGCCACTTTCTTCCTTATATCTAGATTTAATTAACCAGAAAACTGCCAGAACCAATTAAACCATCACTTGTCCAGTTTGGTTCTCTCTACATTTCAATAACATTCCTGGAAGTTCGGCTTCGGTTTTACACTCAAACCGAGCCAAACTGAAATGTTTAGATCCCTACCTATTATTAATCCAATATGACTGTCAATTCTAAAATTGATTATTATATGGTATATGAACCTTTGTGAAGAAGGTGCAAAGAGTAATTAATTCTACCTAATGTCATTCATTTGAAGAAATAATGATGATACAAGTCCATGCTTTTATCAAGCTTGTCATTCAACTTTTATCTCAAATTGCCGAGATATTATTAAAACGAAAACGTTTTAAACTATTTTTCTATTGTTATGTTAAGAAAGATTGTTCATTGTTGCAATATGAATGTAGAGGTAGACGTAGGAATTCAAATTCTATACCTATAGGAAAAGGTTATAATCGCCTAATTATTGATATTTTGAATTTTATTAAATTGACAATTCATTTTCTATAGTCTATCTAAGCCTTGCTTAATAGATAAAAGAAATTTATTACCATTCCAAAGATTAATGGTTCGACCTTGTATCCCGCTTCAATTTTAAAATAACAATAATAATAAAAAATCTTTTTTTTCATTTGTTTAAAATTTATTCCCATGGGTACTATTAAAAGTTTCATCCATATGTTTTTCCTAACAAATTAATCATCCACAGGATTAGTCTTCTTCACATATGAGAAAATGTAAACATTTTTCTGAAAGAGATTTTTGTACAAATGATCATCTCACAGGCCCCTTTATGATTGATGACTCGTCTCTCACAAATGTATGAAATTTAACATTCTGCTTACACCAGAATACACATATCACATTTAGAATGATCATGTCTATTATAGCCTTAACACGATGACACAACTATCTATCATGATTTCTTATTTTTTCACATTTTGTTTTGCTTTCACGGTGAATATTGCACTTGAATCCAGAAAAATAAGGATCGTGCTAAATATGGTCATCACCCTAATGCGATACGTTATAAAATGCTACAGTGCACTCTAACATAAACAAAATGTAGATTTTATACATTTGTGAGTGACCAGTCATTAATCATAAAGAGGCTCGTGCAATGAACATCCGAACGAAAAACTCTTTTCCAAAAGACTAAAAAGAAACGAATCTGAAATATTATTGTCCAACCCTGTGATACACATAACAAATCACGAATCTCTTCAAAAGATGAAATTTTAACTAATACGTTGCATTTTCTCTGTAGTGTAGTTTGTGAAGAGAATTATAGGATAAATAGTATATTTTGTTTAATATTTATTTATTTGTTAATTTAGATTAAGTATTGTTTTTAAATATAGCAAAATGAGTCAAACTTTTTACAAATATAAAAAATTTTCTATGTCTATCGACGATAGACCTCTATAGGCTTCTATCGCTTGAGCAATAGATTGTGATAGACTTCTGTCGCTCAAATGATAGAAATCTATCGCGATTTATCTCTAATAGACAATTAAATTTTTCTATATTTTTGAATAGTTTGATATTTTTTCTATTTATAATAATTTTTCTTATATTAATTAGTGTTTAATTAGATTTAATTAGGTAATTATGTTATTCTCTTGTAAGGCTATAAATAGCCTCTTTTAGGTTGTAATAGGAAGCTTTCGAATATCAATTTCAATATAGAACTTTGGTTCTCTTTTAGAGAGTTGTCACTTTAGGGATGGATTCCCTTATTTGGCAATGGATTTGACCAGATACGTTCACCGCTACATCAATTTGCATTTTGTTAAGTAAGAGAGTTGATCAGCCAAATCTAAAAACAAAAACAAGTTTTTAAAACTATTTTTTTAGTTATCAAAACTTGGTTGATATTGATAAAAAAACAAACAGTAAAATAAGAATTTTAGAAGTGGAAAGAGTGTTTATAAGTTTAATTTTTAAAACTAATAATAAAAAAATTAAATGGTTAACAAGTGGACTCTAAACTTTTGAATTTGTGTTCATTAGATCCATGACTTTCTTTTTTAAAAAAATTGAAAACTTCAAACTAAATTTGCAAATTCTAAAGTTTAAGCATTATAAACACAAATCTCAACCTTTAGATTTTAAATTTGTTATTTAACAAAAAAAAAAAGTAAATAAATAAAATGAATCTAAAAAGAGTAAACATTTTATTAATAATTAATTAATTAATTAATTATATATTGTTTTAATTTAAATAAGTAAATTAATTGATTTAATTTAATTATTATGTTTTTTTTTTTTTTTTTTTTAAAAAAGGACCCTATGGTGGAAGTTGAAGTGAAGATGGCCCGCCTACAGAGCAATGGAGTTGGACAACACGCGGGGGAATGGATGAGTGGCAGTGGCAGCCTTACGCTTCAGCTTCAGGCCTGACCTTACCTGGCAGTTTCATATAAATATAATTTCATTGAAAACTTATGTTCGCTTTTTGTTTCCCGCCAGCTACCTTCATACAATAGCAACGCTAATATTAACAACAGGTGGCGATTCCTCAAATATGAACCCTCCCATTTTGCATTTTCCTTTTGCATTTTTTGAGGATTTCCAACCGTTTCCCTCACAATCTGTGGAGCCAATCATTACCGAACTTTTTTTTCTTTCCTTCTTCATCGCCGTTCCCGAGAATTCTCTGTTCCGCGTAGCCACCAGAGGCGAAAGGCGACTTCTTAAGCAATCGCAACGAATCAATCGTCGTATCGTAGCGGACCGTCAATTCCGAGTCCAAACATGAACGAGAAGGCCTCCGTCTCTAAGGAGCTCGAAGCCAAACATTCTAAGGTTTTTCTTTCCATCTCTATCTCTCTATGTCTGTTGCGTTTTGTTTCACATCGGTTTCGATTCCACATCGTTTCTTCGCCATCAAGTTGTTCCAGAAGGAGAAACTTTGCTGTTTTGCGTCCTACTCGCTAAGAATTCTCGTTACAGGTTTATAGTAATGTAATGCTTGTGTTTGAAAATGCTATGATCAACTGTTGGATTTTTTATTTCTTTTTCATCAAAACTGATTCGAACTGCTGGCGCAATCAAACCAGCTAAAACCTGTGATTGAATTGCGCGGTATTGACGAAACTCTTCTTCGCACTTTTTCAAGTTATTTAGCATCGAAATCATTGGTTTATACCGTCGGGAAGGAATTTCAGTCGCTGATCTAATTGATTTCATATCAATTTTATTTTCTTCTCGATTTACTTGGTTTTAGCAGCTAAACGACTACCGTTCTGCTTTGTTTAACTTAAGATCATTTTTGTGCGTGTTCAATGCTTGTTTACAGATTCTGGAAGGCCTTCTCAAGCTTCCGGAAAACAGGGAATGTGCTGACTGCCGGAGCAAGTATGCATTTAAAAGATTTTTATTATGAATTTTTAAATATGAAACGTTCATCCTATAATTCTAAGTTGTTACGTATGTACTTCCTGTTCTTAAGCTTCTGATCAGCCAATTCTTACGTATCTACTTCTTGTTCTTAAGCTTCTGATTATCTTCTCTGTTTCTGCAGCTCTTCAGAGAGAATCTTTTTGTTGTCCTTTGATTACAGAAAAGAAAAATGGTTATCGTCTAGTTCTTATGTGTAATCAACGCCTTGGTATCAAATCATGTTAATATCTATTTAACCAATGAATGTGAACATGACTGCTTGGCAGTATCCTGGTCAAACTACATCCCTTTGAATGTTCAATGCTCTTAGACATTTTTTTTTTTTTTGGCTCTTAGTTTAGTGACTTTTTTCAGCACTGTTAAATGTTTCGCTTCTGATATTCAATTGAAATTTAAATCAGCAAAAGAATATCTAACATGATGCTCCATAAAGTTTCGGTGGATTAGTTGGGTGAATAACTGTTTTGTGTGTGCTTATCTTCCCTAGGCAGCTCCGAAACAAAGCTGCTAAGCTTTAAGATGATTAGGACTTGGTTGAGAATTTGCAATTTTATGGCAATCATTGGATAACTGGTTTCGATGTGAGTGAATCTTAGACTTAGGCAGTGCGCAATAAGGGAATGGCCCTAACAACTAGCTAAAAGCCTGGACATGGTAATACTATAGAGCAGGAAAAGAACATCAAAGACATTTTGAAACACATCTTTTCCATTGTATAAAGATTCATGTGGTGGCCAACTATTAAATATCTTTTTAGGTTTTGCATCATTTTAAAGCAAGCATTTTAAAATGTTGTAGTTTAATCATGCTCATTTTTGGCAAATGATTCCTATGAAAACCAGGTTTTGGAAATAGTTTTATGTGCTTTGATATAACTTTTCTTTCTTGATCTGAGTTCAAAATGTACTTTAATATTGTATACTTAATATAATTTTTTGCTTATGATGCACAGGGCTCCACGGTGGGCAAGTGTAAACCTTGGAATTTTTATATGTATGCAATGCTCGGGTATTCATCGGAGCCTTGGAGTACATATTTCAAAGGTTTCCCTCATTTTTTCCATACCATAAGTAGAAAAACGATTTTTGCTACCTATGAAGTTCCTTCTACGTGGTGGTCCTGTGACTCCTAGTAGATCTTCACTTTGAACTTTCTGGTTTGGCTTGAACAATTTCTTGTAGTTTGAAGAGAATCTTCATAACAAATATGAACTTCAAAATGGTCTTACATTTAAACAATGAAAAAGCAATGCATAGAGCCAGAAACGTGCCAACTAGCATGTATATCACTAGTATATTTGTAGGCAAGATTTGAAACCACTCTATTTGAGATTTTTTGGTGGTTATGTAGAGGAAATCTCCTTGCTCGTGCATTTCAACGGAGATTACGAATTTGGTGAGAGACTTAATGGAACTGAGGACAGATTGGCTCATGAGTTTCATATTATTTGAAGTTTTGCTAGCCCTTAATATCTGTCCATATCAATAAAAGAAAAAACTAATTAGGATTCTTTAGCCAATATGTTTAGGCAAATCTAGCGTTTCCTCTTTCCAACTGAAGCTTTTGTAAACATGTCATATTTCCATGTTGCCGATCTGCTAGGCTTGAAAGTGAATTCGTTATCTAGTTCCAATTATCTGAGATAATCAGTGTTGTTGCCTGCAAACTACTTTGGAAGGTCCAAGTAATCTGCTGATAAACCCAACAGATCTGTCTAGTATTAGTTTAGTAATCCTTAGGTTGAAATAGCGTTAACGTTTACCAATATTGAACACACGACTACTTTGTGGCGCACTACAATTATGAACACAGTAAACTGTTTGCATTCCCTTATGCATATGTGCTTGCATTTGCTGTTATATGTTGTTTAGTTAAATTTTGATTGGACTAGTGTAATAAATTCAATATTTTCTAAATCCTCGTTATATTAGATCTCTCTCTCTCTCTCTCTCTCTCTCTCTCTCTTGACAATTGGAAACTTTCATTTTTGTGATAGGTACGGTCTACTACTCTTGATACATGGCTACCGGAACAGGTTGCTTTTATGCAGTGTAAGAATATTTGGCATTTGTTAAATTTGTCATTTCAGTAAGAAAAATTAAGTTAGGAACTTCAATAGACCATTGTCAATCAAAATTGCTACTGAATTGGGTTGATACTTGATCCCCAAAGGAAAATCTCCTGCTCAGATATATTATTGTCAGCAAATTAAATTTTCTTTTTTGTCAGCTACTTGAGGTTGATGGTCATTTACATATTGTTTAATGTATTGGTCATTATATTTGTAGCGATGGGAAATGAGAGATCGAATTGTTACTGGGAAGCAGAACTACCACCAAATTTTGATAGGAGAGGGCAAATGTTCATTCGTGCCAAGTAATTGCTCTGCTTAAATTTAGAACAACTTTTTAAAGAAATTTGATATGATTTATTCATTCTTGTTCTTTTCTTTTTATCTAACTTTGTTGAGGAACTTCCAGGTACGAAGAGAAAAGGTGGGTTTCTAAGAACAGAACATGCCCAGCTCCAAAATTAGGTGGAATGAGAAGTATTTATTGTGATTCGATTGAAGCTGGACCCAAATGCTCTATTTCAAAGAAGATGAGGAACTATTCTCTTGAGGAAGAGATTCTCACTAAGCACGTGGCAAAAGCCACTCCCACAGTAGTAAAAGCACGCGGGGTAAGTTCGTTTGTAATCCTGTTGCATAGTATTCTTTATTCCGGTTTTCCTTTAAGACGTATTTGTTTCACAGATATTGTCAAGAAATTTCAAACAAACATTAAATATTCTTGTTTGTTTCCTAGTATTTCACTTTTAAAAACCCATGATGTTATTGTCTAGAGAACATTAAAACCCATCTGACATTTGCTTTTTAATACTCTCTATAATTGTGTGATTTTTATACCTGATATAAGATTGATGTGAAAGGACACGAACAATACCTAAACCTGAGGATATTCCAGAAACCTTTTCGATTGCAAAAAAAAAAAAAAAGGCTGGTGCACAAATTACCCCAAATTCTTTTGTATCTATAGCCTTTTAATGATTATTAGCAATTGGAAGGCCTTCCCTTCATTAGTCTAGAATTCTGGGGAAGGTTTTTGTGCCAAAGGCTTTAGTTGGGAGAAATCATGCATTAGAAAACTTAGAATGCTACCCTTTTCATTTCTGTCTTCCTAGCGATAACACTGCAGCAGTATAGATTCTCAAATGAATTTAAGATTTGTTTTTTTTTAAAATGGTATCCAGGCCATATTAACCCCCTATAGTTATCCTATGCTTGCCTTATCTGATAAGTAAGAAGCTATAGTTTTAAGTGTGTGATCATGGTGGTTCATATTTCTCTTGCAGAGTTCTTTAGATATGAAGAACCATATGATTGCTTCAGCTCCTCCAAGAGGGCCTTCATTTGTGAAAGAAATTGATCCATCAACGAAAAATACCAATGGAACCCCAGATCTCTTCAAATATGTCCAAGATGCAAAACAGGACTGCTCTAGTGTAATTCCAGCTCGTTGGGCAACTTTCGACTGTAAGTGACTCAAAGTTTTTCAAAATCTCATTTGCTTAAAGATGACTTCGAATCCCTCTTTGGCCCTCATTGATTACAATTTCGTTTTTAGGAAGTGTTTGGTTTAACTTTTCAAGTGTTTAATTTTGAAAATAAGTCATTTTAGAAAAAAATGGATTATTTGACAACCACTCAAAATAGCTTTTGAAATATTTTCGAAGTGTATTTTAAACAATTTTTATCAAACGAGTTTAAATAAAAATGACTTTTTTGAAAAACATTTTTTTCTCAAAACAATCCAAATAGGCCTTTAGTCTACTATTTATGAATTTTATGTTTGTTTCCTCTTAAGTTCCCTTATGTAATTTTCACGTTGCTTAAAGAACCACTAGTTTTCTTTGTCAAAATCTATAAACAAAAATAAATTTTTGAAAACCACTTTCTTTTATGTTTTCAAAACTTTGTTGTTAAAAACTTTGGTAGAAAGTGGATGACTAAAACAAATAAACTTGTTAGTATACATAATCTTAATATTCAGAAACTGAAAACAAAAGATTATCAATCAGACCTTAAATTAGTCTAACTCTAAATCAAATTTGTGAATGCAGGACAGGGAATCGTACACAATGTCTGCATAGCTTGGTGATAAATTATCCATTTGTGGTGGTTAAATTTGGACGAAGCATATCTTGTCAACAAGGTTTGTTTCTTCCATAAATCTCCAGTCGTCTTTTAAGCACCAAAAGAAATAAATATGTTTACGATTTATTTATATTCCTTTGATTAAGACCCATCACATGTATGATCACCTGTTCCACTTGCCCAAGTTTAGAGGATTACTTTATTTTTGCTCAATGGAGACCTCACTTCACATAAATCTTGGGTTCATTGAATGTCTTTGAATTTTTCTTTTTTTTTTTTTTTAATACAACAATTGTAGGTAGGAGAAAACCTTTGACCTCAAAGACGATAGTGCATGTCCATTACAGCTAAGCTAAATTTGCTTTAGCCTTTTCCAATAAGTATCATAATAGGTCTTTAATTTGTTAGATAATCGTGTTATCCAACGTTCACAAAAGCACAACCTTAAGAGTCTCACGCTATTCAATCCGACCAGGTTTCGTAACCTCTCCAATCATTCCTTTTGCTCCTTGCTCATTTAAATATCTATACATTTTTTATATTATTATTATATAAACACTTCTACAATAATTACTAATTAAGTGGCTTCTTTTGTTTCAAAATTTTCTTTAGATGCTTTTAGATACCTTTAGAACTTTCAAAATTATTTCTAAATATACAACCAAACAAAATGAAACTTTTTAAAGAAGTGTTTTTAGCATTCTTTAGCATCCATGTCAAACTCACTCTAAATAGGCTCCGTGTTTATACTCTGAAGTTTTCAATCCGAGATCGACAATTCTGAGAATTTACTTCCATCTTCCTTTTCCACACTCATAGCACTAGAGTTTTTTTTTTTTTTTTTTTTTTTTTCCTTTTCTTATTTTCCTCTCAAAATATTATATCAAGTTTTTTTTTTATCTCTTAAGCTATGCTCCTGTTAGCCTTAGTTATAACCAAGCACTTAGGCTTGCCTTCAAAATACATATGAAAGAAATCTAGCTTTGGTATAAGAAATATTGTACTCTTACACCAAAGCCTATTTTCCCTACCAAACAGAAAAACAAACAGGTTTTCCTTTTATCTTCTCTTCTTTTGGGTCTCAATCGGAATCCTAATGCATATAAATGCAAAAGATTTTCGAAGTAGTGTTCGTGTCGTTTATTTATTTTGTAAGAATTCTAACATTTGATACTGTCGTGATTTTTGTTATTTCATACAAAGATTCTTCGAGGTATCTTCTACATGCGAGTTTTCATTCATTTTTCCTCCACGTCCTTCAGAAGCACACTATTTGGGAACCCTCCCCTTTATGCTGTGTAAAAGATAAATCCATTTTTCTTATGTTTTTTGTACGTAGGACTTGGCCCATATTCGATCCCCAGAGGCGTAGATTTCTTGAAAAGTCATCTATTCTCTCCTCTCCTCTCCTATCGTTATCTCGGAAGTACACACACTGCAAATTCTCAATTGCACTATTTACTTCGCCATTCTTTGATTCTTTAATCCATACGTAAGGTTTCTTTATTAGTGAAAATCATAAAAACTTAAGAAAAAAAGAAATACTTCGCATTGCCCCCTCCCCTCTTTTTAATTTCTTGACCATCAGAATTTATTAAATTAAAATTTAAAATCTCATTTAATAACCCTTTTATTTTTTAATTTTAATTTTTGAAAATTAAACCAATTCCTTTCCATCTTTCTGATGTATAAGATTGACTTATTAAACAAATTCCTAACTTTTTTTTTTTTTTTTTTTTAGTTTTCAAATTTGGTGAAGGTAATGTTTATAGGTTTAATTTTTAAAAACAAAAATAAAAAAACTAAATGATTACTAAACAAAACCTAAATAATACAAGACAATACAATGAAATTTAACGTGACAATAAAATTTAACGAGCAAAGCGCACAAAAAAAAAAAAAAAAAAAAAAGA
>QLSR01000118.1:1391611-1417165 GCA_031780015.1 Citrullus colocynthis | reverse complement strand
GGGGGGGGGGGGGGGGGGGGGGGGGGGGGGGGGGGGGGGGGGGGGGGGGAGGTCTGAAGCTAAACGAAATTGAATAAAGATGAACAACAAAAAAAAACCTAAACCCTAGGGGCGTGCGGTGCAGCGGCGGGACGTGGAAAAAAGAAAAAGAAAAAGAAAAACTAAAAGGAAAAAATGAAATATTTTTTTAATATAAATCGGTTCGGTTCGGTTTCGGTTTCGGTTTCACAACTAGAAACCGAACTGAATCGTATAAAAACGGTTTCAACATTGTAGAAACCGAATCGAACCACATATAATCGGTTTCAGTTCGGTTTCAGTTTCTGTTCGGTTTCAAATGCGGTTCGATTTTGGCGGTTTGAATGAACACCCCTACTATGATCAAATTAGCAATAGTTTGAGATCGAAAGAATTTGTTTTCAATCCAATAACATATATCATTCATCTTAAAATTTATTGAGCGATGTATTGGCTAGAAATTGAAGACTTAAAAGGTCTTGAATGCAATGGTTGAGACTAGGGGTGTACATTGGTTGGTCGGTGTCGGTTTTGGGCAAAAACTAGCATTGAAAACCGATCATAAAAATTTGTTGATATTCGACTGACAGTCGGTCAGCCTGATCAGTCGGTTTCGCCGATTTCTTCTCTTTTTTTCCTCATCTATTTAGAACTTCCTTCCTCATAGACTTGTGAATCTTCTCCTTCTTTCATGGACTTGTTACTTGTGGAAATGGAAAATAAATAAATAAATAAGAAAAAAGAAAGAAAAGGGGGAACTATTACACTTTACAATCGATTGGTTGGAGGTATCGATTTTTGGTGAAGAAACCGACCATGACACATCCCCAACCGATTATAGTCAATTTAATCGATTTTGACTGGTCAGATTGATTTTCAGTGCCTTCATGCACACCCTTAGTTGAGACTACAATTTTGACTAATCCAAATATTTTACTTAAAGTTAGAGTTTTCATTATGTCTTTTTTTTTTTCAGTATTAAAATTATGGCAGGAATTGAAAATTAAGATTTTAAAGATTTCCTATAATGGAAATTTTGATTGTTCAATACTTCGCTGAGTATATTAAAATTTTATTTATTATTTGAATGCAACTTCTAATTTAAGAAAATTAATATTCTTGAACTTAGAATTTCATTTTTAGATGACTTCTTGAACTAATAATTTAATAAAAAAAATCAAGAGGCAACCCTTAATAATTTAATAAAATAGCTATGATAGTTCAATCACTATCTATTAATGAATGTCTATCATTACTATATGACATTTTGTTATATTTGAAAACATTTTCGAACAGTTTAATCATTTAAAACAATTATCCATAATCAAATGCATGAATACACGATGAAAAAAACAAAGATGCATACTCGAATGTTTTGCTTGAAATATCTTTTCAATTAGTAGATTGCAATTTCTAAATGAGGTTTTAAAAAATTTACAAACCTCAAATATTTCAACTCACTTGTACCGAAATTAACTTGGAACAAAAACATACAATTACAACCAGCTCAAATTGAACCCAACCATTATATCTCCTTTGGTCTATAATGTACAAATTACAACGATCATCCCCTTTAAATAAGAAATGGTATATCCAAACATTACCTAAAGAGGAAGAGGAATGTGAAGTTACTTCTGGTAGAACATTTTTAGACCTTTCAAGTTCCAATATTGAGAACGTGATAACTCCACCATTGAGCCATGGAAACACGAAGCAGTTCGTGGACAAAGATGAGATTCAAGACACGAGTTCATCTTGCAAAAGAATCTCATAGATATCAGTCCGAAGATTGAGCTCTTTATCACGCATAACTTCTTGGAGATCCGAAAGCTCTTTCGCGCTCAAAACGGAGTTCAGTTTGAGAAAACCATCAAGCCATAGCTTTTTTGACCTTGCAGAACATAAAACGGTTAGACTGAGTGTTGGTGTTTATCTGAAGCAGATATATACCGATACATAATTGATTGTGGATCAAAAACAAACGAAACTGGGGCCACAATGATAGTTTAGCTGGTATAAATAACAAGAAATCAACTCTTACCATGGGCAGGAATGAATGGCACGGAAGAAGACTCGTCGGGCAGAAGAAGGATCGCATGCTGTGTTCAGCTCATATGAAATGTAGCAGCGCCAGAGAAGAACAGAATGACGCAAATTTTCATTTTCCAATGCCTTCTCAAACAGTCTACGGATTCTATGGAGGGAACCCCCATAACCCATCTCGAAGGATAATGCAAAAATCCATAGAACCAGAGAAGGTTGCCTGAGAGTATTACATGCAAATTTGTCAAGCCTAGCGACATCAAATCTATGTGTAATGCTCACAATTAAACAGCAAAAAGAAGAGAAAAATGTCAATAACAATATATTATGTCTAACAATAAAGCGTTAGATTCAGAAGGTTCTAGTCAGAGCAGCCATAATTTGATCCAACAGTGAAATAGAACAATGGAACAAGTAACGAAAAAGATACAAAGGAATCTAGTGCATCCATCATGGTCGGGAACATGCAAGGAAGGTTGTTACTATATATAGTTAATCAGATTAGAACTCAACAGTGAATGTATATCAATGGCCTGGCAATTTACCGGGTACCGAATAAATGTAGCTATGAGAGAGAGAGCACAAGAAAGATCATCTTACTTCTGGCAATAGTCATCAAACGTCCATCGCAGTTTACTGGGTACCAAATAAATGTAGCTAATCTCCAGAAAAGCACTATAAAGTTCGGGATTTAATGGATAGAACTGCAATCCGTGAGAAATTGACTCCCGGACTTTCAGTTGGCTTAATTGCTTATGATGTCTCAAAAGCATCTTCACATAGTAGTTGAACAAATATTCTAGTTGATAGCTCTGTTTTCTTCTTTCTGCACATCAATAAACAATAGTAAGTAACTAACAAGCAACAAAACAAACAAAATGAAATGCAGCAGTAACAATCTTTTTTTCTTTAATTATTATTATTGTTATGATTATTATCACAGTTGAAGATCGAATAAGATAACAATCTCCCTTCTTGGCAATAGGACACATCTGCTTCGTCTAAAAGATTACAGCTGCATGAAGGGGTGGCAAATCACAGAATGTGAGGAAATACAGTCCACTAAGATGAAATTTTCTTCAGAACGTAGAGCCAAAACAAATTCAATAGTTGGTTCACCTCCCCGCTAGTATTGACAATTTACCATGTCTAGTTACGAAAGCTATGATACTCCCATATACAATGATCTGATGCTGGGAGGCACTAAGCTCATATTACTTGCTCTAAGGGAGCATCAAAACCTTTGCTCAGTGCCAAACAAGTTATGTTTTTCAAAATAATATGCCCGGGGAGGAAGGAGGAAATATATTTCCACAATTAAGGGTTCCATTATCAGTATTGATAAGACTAAATACTAGAGAGAGAGAGAGAGAGAGAGAGAGAGAGAGAGAGAGGTGACAGAATTGGTAAGTGACCTGGAAGTACCATGGAGAAAGCCTGATCTAAAACCTCAAGGCCGGCATTGTATCCAGTGGTCAACTCCTCAAACAAAGCTGCAGAGGATATGAGAGCCACAGACGAGTCATCTATAACTCCATGAAGCCATGTAGATCGCACTTCCCTGATTTTTTCTTTAAAGCCTTGGTGCGCTCTCAGCAGTTGCAAGCTTGATGGTTGACATTTAAATGGACTGTATGCAGTACCACTTCCAAGGCAAGATAAAATGTGAACTGCACGATTTAATGAATTGTGTCCATCGTGATGATCATTCGCAAGCTCCAATTCAGCATACCAGAAATATAAGATCGGAGCATTGGACTTCTGATCCTGCTTCATCAATCACAGTGGTTAGAATCAAATACCATTTACTCATTAGAGCAAGCACCTCAAAACTCAGTTACAACTATTGTAGTTTAACATCCAAATTGCCAAATTTGAATAGTAAACAACTTTCATTTCAAGAAACATATTGTATATATTATACACATGACGCACATACCACCAGTAAATAAATAGGTTAAACATAAATGAGGGAGTTTCAACATGGAGTTGCAGTTCATGATGAGGCTCCTATTTGAACAAGAACTCTCAAGGAAAGCTAGCAAGAAAAGTCAATGTGCCAGGACGTTCTAGTTCTACCATTAAGACAGTTTCTTTTTCCATATAAGAAAAACTTCTAACCGAAGATAATGTAATTGAAGATTATTTTTTCTTTTTCTTATGAAGGAGCATCATACTTTAGCACACACAAGTGAGCATTTACATTTAGGGATACGGTAATATACCACAGGAAGGCTTTCCACAGATGCCAATGCCATATCAAATACTTTTCTAGCATGATCAATGTTTCCATATGTTGCCTCTCTTCGTGCATAGACTCCACAAAGTAACATGTCCTATAATTATCACAAGATGACACCAAATATATCAGACTTGATTATTTCAGTTATAGAAACAAAATATATTGTGGTAATAGTATGAAATGAGGATATAGACCCATCACATAAATAACATGTTTCCATTTTTCTAGAATACCGAAGGTGCAATTATTTCTATGCTTCATGATCAATAGCATTTTGCATTACAATAACGAAGGCAATTAGCCACAAAAGCACTTAAGGACCCACCCTCGTATAATCAGGAATGAAGCTTCAATGCAAACCAAAACAAAAGGCATCAATATTAATGATATAATGACATTGTCACTAAATTATAATCTAATAAAGACTTCAAATTTAAAAGAGAATTCAAGGTCAATATGGGAAAATAGCCTCAACTGGATAGGAGGTAATTAGATAACTCATAAGAAGTTTGAATGTTGAAGATGCAACTCCAAGGTAATTGTTGTTTCATGCCTTTCCACCTACATTTATATTCCATTTTCTTACAATTTCTTAATAATAAAAATAGCAATAGCAATATCTTATTCCACAAAATTCACAAGCTTTTCTCCTCTGCTTGGAACCCAACAACCTTCTGTAAGAACTATCACTCCATATATATGTGTGTGTTTTTAACTATAAAGTCCCTCAATGACAATTAACATATATGTGTGTGTTTTTAACTATAAAGTCCCTCAATGATATTTAACATACATTGTAGACCTAGACATTCAATCCTGACATGTTGGATATTGATAGTAAAATAGAAAAATAGACCACACCTGACGATCACTTTTCAAGAGATTCTTTGCTAAGGAACGGCAGGGGGTAACTGAGGAGTTACAAGAATTCATTTTTGTAACAAATAGCTCTTCGGCAATTAAAGCAGCTTCTTCCAATATGTAATTACGTGGGAAAGCTGTTAAACAAAGTAAGATAGCGTTGCGAAGAAACTTCATCATGTCAGACATCTGAGATAAGTTATCAGAACCTCCCACAAGGACCTCCAAAGTGGAGCTACTTGAACTACTTTGTCTTTTATTAAGAATATCATGAACACTTCTCAGATGATGTAATATATCCTCCGGCAACACCTCTAAACTAAGTATTCTCTCCATCCAACTCGAACTATTTGAAGATGCCCTAGTGGAGAGGAAAAAAAATGTCAATCGTTTGTCAACTAAGAAGGCAAAAGGAATTTTCCTTTGAAAAGAAACCAGGGTAAAACATATTCAACATAACCAAGACATGAACATCACTGAAGACATGAGTTAGCAGCAATAAAAGGTTTGTGCTAAATAAATATCCCAGTAATGACAGTGGTACTGACACCAAAACGATACTTATGAGTGAAACTATTCCAACCATTCTTAAATTTTAGTCTTATCATCAAAATGTGAATTGACAGACATCCATAGCAGTCACTCCAGAAACCACTTGTTTAAACATTTTCACCATTTTCAACCAAACAAACTGTTCTGCTTTTATAGATTGTTCAAACATCACCTGTAGCTTTGATGTTGAAAATCTAGTTCGACCATTTTAATAATACAGTTCTTGATTAGAAAATGGGGGGAAAGCTTTTTAGCAATTTGCCGAACTGATAGTATCGTGTAACAAAAGATTCTTAATAAAAAAAAAGCCAACTGTTTCAGAATATCATTTTGAGCCCTTGAGTTGCTTCTTAAAGTCAATGTTGCTCAAAAAGTCATCACGAACCAATCAATTTGTCTTTTTTCTTTTTTAATTAAAAGAAACATCAGGATTCGAGCTAGCTTCCACACAACTTGACTAATCATAGGCAACTTGTTATGTTATACAAAACCATACTTTGATTTCATAAACTTTCTTAACCACTAATCCTGTGATAGTTGTAATTATCTAAAATATTAGATGCAAAAGCTTCACCTTGGTATCATCATAGAAAGTTGATTGCATTTGTGTGCAAAATTTCACTCAAGGTCTTTCTGAAGTTCTTAACTAATAGACTCTCCCCAAATCCCAAGTCCAGGAGATAGTAAATGTGATGTCACCGCAAAAATGCAAGTCATAGGTTGAAGGGGGTGAGTACTAAAGGTAGGTGAAAGAGAAGCTTTATTTCAAGCATTTCTCATACCAATGACTTACATTACAAGACTTCAAAGTTAAAACAAAAATCCGATTTCCTCTTTGCCTATAGTCTTCAGTGAAATTTTAGAAACTAAGCCTCGATCCATTTTCAAAAAAGAACTTTGCAAGACATAATCTCTCTTACATTGTCCACCCATGAGAAGATTTTATATTTCAAGAAGCACTTGGTTAGGCACATAAGTCTATGGGGTCGAGGTCAACGAAGTAGCATAATGTTCAAACAACAGACAACTTGAAACATACCAATTCACTCTCCACAAAGACTGCGCCACTTGTTCAAAGATATCAACGGCAACACCATTCACATATTCAAGTAAAAGTAGATTACACATCAAATAAATGAATAATGTGACTATGATTTTCATACTGAAAACTGACTGTAAAAAAGATTCTACACAGAATAGTATATACCTTGAATAGATTTTTCCACTAAAGAATTCAATTAGCTGATATATTAAGGATAAACGGGCTTCGCTTGAAATCAATGAAAACAGGTACTCTTTGACATCTTCATATAATATAACTCTTAGAAATTGCTCATTTGTTTCTCCATCAGGCATCCCTTCATCATGAATAACATCTGCTGTTTCATGGTATGAATTCAGATAAATATAAACACGGCGTTAATTAATTAGTAAACTGGTTCAAGCAGTTCGATCATATTTAATATTCAGAATGTGAAGATTCATGGTGAATCGCTGATCTATATGCATACATGTCAGAATGAATGTGAACCAAAAGAGTTGAGTAAGAAATTAACAAAGTGTGCAGGCAGAGGTCAGGTACCAGTTTTTGCCCGGATAGGCATCCATTGTTCACAGTCTCTTAAAGACTCTTCTTTTGACCATCTAGCCCAGGTTGAGGCGTCCTTAACCTCCTCATCAACACCTGCATCAGCGTTAATTCCTAGAACTTTGAGCAAAGCTTCTGTGCTATCTTCTTTTTCGATATCTTCTTCTTCCACATATTCCTCCATAGTCTCCTCTGCTACTACACCCATTTCTGCAGTAGTTTCTGTGCCATCGCTATTTTTCTTCTCTTTTGGTGGTGGATCAGACCAACCAGTCCAACCACCCTTTTCATCAGCCTCTAAGGCCTCCTCTCTCATAGCCTTTTGTCTATTTTCCTCCTCTTTTTCTAACCATGTAGACCAACCGAGGGCACCTTCTTCACCAACTCTTTCAGCATCAGTATTCCAAAAGTGTTCGAATAATCTTTGTTTACTCCGATCATTTAAATGCAAAGCAGGGCAAAACAAGCTAAACTCAATTTCAGCCTGAAATAAAGCAGTAGCCAACTCCTGATATCCAGCCTGCCACTCAAACCGGCACAAACTCATGAAAATATCAACCAGACCAAGTTCTAGCTGAATAAGATCATGCTCCACTGAGGGCTTGGCAGTTTGATTGGCCTGCATTAAACAGAAACTGGATAAAAATATAGAGAACAAAAAATAAAAAATACAAGTTGAATCTATCCCCATATAAGTGATAAAAGGATTCGTTTAGATTCAAAACAAACAAGCTCTTAATAAGAATTTGAGTACACGCATGACTTAAGAACTTGGGAAAAAGGAAAATTTTATGGCAACAAGCAGATGAAGTCCGCCTAAAAGAAGTAAAAGCTTGTGAAACAAAATACAGACATAGTTCTTTTATCAAACAGACCCATTAACCAACTTGAATTTAATAATATTAACACAGTTTCCGGTAGCAAGAATGCTTGAATTAATGGTGGGGGCATAACAGAGATAGTAAGCCAATTCTTCACATAAAAGTAAAATGGTAAAGAAGTACTCTTGGTCTCCTAAGATGCATGATTCATTATTTATAGTAAAAGCAACCATTTGGAATTCTAAGTACGGGAAACTGGGTATAACACGAAGTAACAGCACAACAGACCAAGTCATATTTCCTACAAAACCAGCAAATTGAAGACAAAATTCCTCCAAAAAGCAATGAGGACCCCTCGTGACCAATTTCAAGTAAAATTATGTGCATTAAAATAAAAATATGGTTGGTGAAATATACCATTAAAGGGCAAGATTTGCCCTCAATAGCATAGCAATAATATGGCAGATTAATATTTCATCTCATAGATACATGGGGGGGCAAACTTCAGGAAGTTAGATAAAACAGAGAAGAATAAGAAAAGTAAGGTGATGTCCCGAGAATAAATAGACACTTGACTTGAGAACCTGCCTAATGTGCTGGTTGCATGCAGCAGATAGAGCTTGAATTGCATGTGCATACATTTGTCTCATGTCTGAAACCTTGAATCTAGAGAACTCCCCTTGAATGAGATGCAGAAACTCTCTCCACAACTTATAACTCCCAGAATTCTGCATCAGTATCTTTTCCCATCTACTAATCACCACATCAATATTATCTCGGTTCTGATAAGTCTTTAAAAGGTATAGCAATAATTCCTCATTTTCTGGGTTGAGCTCAGCAGCCTTCTCCAATATGCTAATCTTTTTCTCTAGAGTTTGCAAGCGAGCACCTTTCTGAGGTTGCATAGCTGCAACTTTGTCTTGAAATTTAGCAAAGGCTAACCAAGCCTTCTCGTTCTGGGGATGCTCCCTAGTCAATTTATTAAACTCCCGCGTTTTACGAAGCACCTCATCCTCCCAAGATTCCTCGATATTATTTGATGTTTGAACATCCAACAAAGGAATGAAATCATCCAATAACGTGTCTGGAGTTTTTCTAGAAAAACCAATACGTACGCGTTTGAAGTTCTTATGTCGCTCTATTGCTGCATTCTTTGCAGACCAATAGCGTCCACCGGATTTCACTTTACTATCCAACACATCAGCATCAGCATCTCTGTCTAAGGCTGAACTATTTTTATTCCACTGAGAAAATCCATAAAAATTTAGTCCAGGTTTTTCCCCACGGTTGAGCGGTCTGTAGCGTGCAACATCCATCCTGTATTGTGATAAAACAGACTGTGAACTTAGCAATCAGTTCTGGCTGCTCAGCTTCCATGGAAAAAGAAATGAAAAAATTGATTCTAAATGTCTCGGCAATAGTTCCAGACATAATGTTGTTTCTCTAAATTGTAAGCTTCAAATTTAATTCTGCCGCTTCCTACAGATATTTAGGTACTAACGGTTAACGAGGTCCTGAATTCCTGGCTCGACTTCAAGGAAATGTGGGATTCTAGGTTACAATTTTCAGCATATCATCAAGGTGGGCGTTGCCCTTTTTTATTTTTTGTGAATAATGTGGATGTTATCTTATAGCCTTTAGATGAATAAATAATTAAATTATTAGATTCATGCTTCTCATTGTACATATAGATTTACACAACGAATCAAATGATTGCTTTAAACAAGTTCTGGAGTTCGATTGAACCTCCACTTGGTTTATTTAAGAGAAGAAAAATAGGAGATACGTTTCTGTTAGATGAATTCTTCTCCAGCTGATTAAATTGTGAGCATGTCTTTCTAATTTCTGAACAAGGGTATTCAACTATATTTAAACTTATCTACCACATCTCCTCCAAAACTACTAAGAGAGTTGGATTGAAATAATCAAATTACGTCCGCATAAATACCTGTAAAGAGACCCGAATGCTAGATTATCCCGGTCTCCATTAGAGTCGAAGTAATAATCCTTGGAAGGTCTACCATCAGCATCGGCCCAGGCCCGAACGTCGGACTTTCTCGAACCATATTCGCCAAATCCCCCTCTTTCTTCAGATTCATTTCGCCTCCTGCTTCTCTTCTTCTTCCTTTTTTTCCTCTTCTCATGCTCGGAATCGTCGCCCGAAGCAGACGACTCCAGCAATTCATATGATCGAGAATCCTTCTGAACCTCACGCCTATCACTTGGCCCTCCTTCATCTTCCACAGCCTCTTCCTGATTGCCATCGGCGGAAAGGGAAGGATAGACATTGTTTTGAGATGAAAGATCGTCGTTGATGACGGATAGGTCAGTGGTGAAGCTGGAGTTGCAGAGCCACTGAGGAACGCTTGAATTGGGAGGACTGCTCAGACTCTGAGGATTGTTGGCGACGAACGAGAGCGGAAAGAGGGAGGTCTTGGGGGTTTGCTCTTCGAGTGGTGAATCCTTGTCTTCTGCTGGAGCTTCCATGGCTAGGCCGAATTTTGCCCGCGAGATCAGTATATTTGGAGCATATGAACTGAAAGCCTAGGAAGGAAGGAAGTGAAAGACGCAAAATGTGCAAAGGTCTGAACTTGTGTGACGGACCCGGCCCCGACCAAATTAGATTTTCTTTTTTTTTTTTAAATTGCAAAAATCACGGTTGAAATTACACGCTTAAACTTTAAATTTTAAAAATTTTAATTTTTATAAATGTTAGAATTGGTCGCATTGTAACTTCAAATTTACATAATTATATAAATTTTAACATTTGCATAATTTTAAGGGTTAAATTTTTATCATTTGTGGGTTCAATATCTACAATTATTGTAAACTTGAGGATCCAATTTTAACACTGGTAGAAGTTTATGGACTCAATTTTTACAATTCATACATCAAGAGTGATTTTTGCAATTTGTCCTTTTATTAAAAAAACAAAAAGAAAAAACGAGCATTTTTTATTGGTCCTGAATTTTCTTAAGAGTAACCATTTGGTTTGTAGCGATTGATTTCCTATATCTTTAATTGTTTTTAATTTTGTAACAATTTAGCGCTTGAACCTTAGTATGTATTTTGTTGGGATTTATGCCCTAAAAACTTGTAGTTAATTAGTTGTTTGATATAATAGTTGATTATTTTAAATATTAAAGAATAAGTTATCCATTATAGGAAAAGCCAAGGTTATTTTGTGAGACTTGAACAGTATGTAATGGACATACATATGGATAATGTTCAAGTAATAACCTAAAGAATATATTGTATATGGATAAGGTTAGGTGGCTTATCCTAGTAACACTATGGATACGACCCACACTGATTGTGATCAATCATTCGTGTGGAGATATGTAAGTGAAGGTATCTTATACAATAGAACTGCAAAATACTTATACTCTCTTTGTAACGTCGTTGACTGAAGAGATTAGAGTTTCTTAAGATAACCATATATAACTTGATCTCGATCCTGAGTGAGTTGTAGATTCCTACCTGTAAGGGCTTGTCCTTTGATTTGATAAGTAAGAGTGTCCGAGTCGCCGACTCAATAAGCCTCCCATTTTGAAGATCAGACCAAGTGGAGAGTTGGGAACATAACTATACAAGATGAAATTCACTGCTTTCCACCTAGGGTAAGTTGATGAGTAGTTCCCTTAAGTGTTGATTACGGATCTTGAACAAAGGGTACCCACCCTCTCACTGGCTCAAGAAGGACTTGGGACAATGAACAAATTGTTATAGAGAGATCAGTGGTACTTAAGGAGAAAAAGGTAATAAAGAGGTATGATCAAATTGTTATTATGAACTGCTTTTGAAGGATCGACTTATGTGTAATGATTAAATCCATGGACGCAACATGTTCTACAAGTGCGAAGAGTGCAACTATGAGTTTTTAGTGGGGTGACTCATAGTTAATGAATGTTAGTTAATTTAATTAAAGAGTTTAATTAATTAACTTCAGATCATTTTAGCTTCTAATCTGTAGGTCCATTAAATTCTCGTGTTAGCTCACAACGGATTAACAAAAACCAATAAGTTTTGAAAAATTTTGAATTGTTCAAATTGATTGAGGGAATAATATTAATTGTATTATTATAATTTAAATTTAATTTTGAATGTGATTCAAAATTAAACTATATAATAAAAGGAGATTCATTGAGATTTATATAATAAATAATACGAATTAGATTCATATTAAAATTATAGGTTAGCAAATGAATGTGAATGAAATTCTTATTAAAAATATAGATTATAAGAGAGATGTTTGAATATGATTTAAATATACATTTAATTAAATATGAGATATATTAATTAAAATATCAATTAATTAATTTGATTAATTAGTTATTTAATTTAATTAAATGAATTTATTTTCATTTTCATTTTAATTAAATAATGTGATGGGGGAGTTATGGTTTGATCTTTGAAAAAAAAAAAAAGATTTTTTTTTCCATGGGGTTGTGTCTTGCATAATACTCCACCAACTCCCTACTTACAATCTCTCTCAAGTTTTTCCAAGAGAATACTTTATGTGGAAAATCTTCTCCAAAACTTAATTTGCTCTTTCAAAAGGCGGTTCTCATAAACCAATCCTTACCAAGAGAATAGCTGGGAAGACCCTATGGAGGTGTCGCGTTCACGTTTGAGAGATCCATTGTTGTTTGTTGAGGAAGAGAATTTTGTGAATTCTTGAAGAAAAGGTTCTTTAAATGTGAGTTTCCTTTTTCCCTGTAATTTATTTAACATGTTTGACCTTTACTACATTATGAATGTATGTGTTTTTCTATTATGTGTTGAAAATTCGAAAACAAAATTGAAAGCAAAGCGGTCACTAGCTTTCGCTATGGGATTTGATCCCTTCAGTAATAACTTAGTTGTTGTACTTTCAATTTGTAACAATTTAGTCACTAATGTTAAAAAAATAAAATAAAAAAATCAGATGTCAAGTTTTCTTATTTTATGACATAGATTTTGTGTCATGCAAAAATATTGAGTCTCTAATTAGTTTTTCGGTTTATTTATGCAATAAATCTTATTAAACTTACCATTAATATAGATAATATAGACTAATTTGTTACAAAATTGAAATTAAAAGGATTAAATCGTTATAAACCAAAGTTCATGGACTAAATTATTACTTCTATGAAAGTTTAGGGACTAAAAGTGGTTTTTAACATTTAAAAAAAACATCTAACTAGAAATATTATTTACAAAATAAATTAAAATGTTTTTTTTCAAATATAGTAGAATGAGTCAACTTATTAACAAATATAGCAAAATGTCATCGTCTATCAGAATCATTATAGTAAAAAACATTAAACCTAGACAAAATATTAAATAGTAACTTAGCATGGAAATGTAATTGGTTAATTTAATTATAAACTAAAGTATAATTTTTAAATCA
The DNA here is from genome assembly GCA_031780015.1 of Citrullus colocynthis. NCBI lineage: Eukaryota > Viridiplantae > Streptophyta > Magnoliopsida > Cucurbitales > Cucurbitaceae > Citrullus > Citrullus colocynthis. The sequence continues at coordinate 1,403,648 of QLSR01000118.1, read as the reverse complement.
TGAATCAATTAAGAACAAATATTATATAGTTCAAACATTGCGTATACGATTTGAAAAGTGCCTACTTAGATAGATATTTTATGCGCGAGTTTAAATGTTGTCCTTTTAATTATAAAATGATCCTTTTATAATTTTTTTTAGTACGACAATTGCGAGAATAAAAAATCAAAATTTCGATCTCTAGAGAGAAAGATCATATCAATTACTATCGAGACTATTTGTGGAATTCAAGACTGATGTATCATTAAAAAAATATTTATGGAATTTACACCCTAACATATAAATGTTACAATAATCATAAATGAAATATGGGCCAAAGGTCTGTACCATACGTACGGTAGGCCATATGGATCATGAAAGTGTTGTTTGAGAGGGCCAAATGAACATTGAACATTGTACTTGAATTTGATTATATCCCATCATTTCCTTAAAATCTATGAGAAATGATAAATTTTGCTCTCTTGTATATACCACCTCAATTTATTATGTTCATATTATTTTATTAAGAAGTCAATTTGAACATTTATCTATAACAAAAAATTAAATTTAAAGATGTGCAAATATACAAAAGAATTATCCTTCTGTGACTATAAGCTTTCTTGTTTCATCGTTGAATCAGACACTTCTGAAGTGATTGTATTGAATAACATCTCCTCGAATCTTACAAAAGCCAAAAAAACGAGTCTGATGATATTGATGACCGGAGATGCATACTAGACCAAGTGTCGTTTACATCGCCTCACTAGAGAGTCTAATGCTATTTATGTGTCGAGGGAGCTCATTTGTCTTTCTTCTTTGGAAGATATTTTAGGTTTTGTTTTTTAGCCTCTTATTTTCTTCGTGATTTTTCCTATATTTTTTTAGAATTTGTTAATTTCTAATTTAGGTTGTTGAATGAATTATTATTTAAAACAAAATATTCATTTTATTTTATTTATTTATTATTGAAAAAATGGCAAGGTTTTAAGATGGCGGAAATTCAAAATTTATATGGAGTACCCTTCTCAACAATGATTTGAGGCTTGAGCAGCACCAATATTTCTCCATTCAATGGCATAATAGAAAAAAATAATAATAATCATAGCTTATAGTAACAAATTTCAAAACAACAATGATTTTTTAGAAGACAAAATTTGTCGAATATTGAATGTGAAAAGACTAACCAGATCTTTTTAAAAAATCACAAGACAAATTAATATATAGTTTTTTTTTTAATAAGAAAAGTCAATAGTTAAGGTTTATGTTGAAAAATATTTTGTTTGTTTCTTTATTCGAAAAAGAAGGAAAACATTAAAAGTTGTCTAATTTTGAAGAACAAGTGTGTTTGTAATTGGTATAAACGGTTTTTTAAAATAAGAAAGGACAATAACTAAGGTTTATGAAAAAGGGACGTTTGTTTAAAATAATGTTATTTTTAATAAATAATAACAAAAGTAGAGTTAGGTTGAAAATATTGACAAAGTAGAGTAATAAAAACGTAGACGGGGTCCACGATTTTTAGCAAATCGTGAACTAGGTCCACGATTTACCCACATCTCCAGTCCACATGGCATGCAAATTGTGCACCGAGTCCACGATTTACCCACATCTATGGGACATGTGGCGCATGACAGCGTGACAGTTGTGGTAGGGTTGACGGAGACATGTAAGCAAAATTGTGGACCGGGTCCACGATTTGCATGCTATGTGGGCTAATTTTATGAAATCATGAACCCTGTCCACTTTCACCTATTTTTTAAAACACTTTTACCTCTACCATATTTTTGTCATTATTTATTAAAATGACATTATTTTTAAAAAAATTTATGAAAAACGTTTTTTTTTTTTTTTTTTTTGTTTCTTTCTTCGAAAGAAAAAGAAAAATTAAAGGTTCTTGAGTTTTGAAATTCTGTGTGTTTGATTATAAGTTTTCAAGATATAACTTTTTAGTCTCAAGTTTTAAGAATAGATGTGTTTGGTCTCTAAGTTTTCAAAATGTATCATTTTAGTTCTTAAGTTTTTAAGAATAGATTTAAAAAGCGTTTGAAATAATTTATTATTATTATTTAAAAATAATTATATGGATATTTAGTTAGAAAAATAAATTTAAAATTAATATATTCTCTATAAAATTACTTTAAACAAATAATTTTCTAATTTGAAATATCATAAAATAATTTACAATAATTAAAAAAAAAAAAACAAATTCAATGACCTTTTAAACCCATTCTTAAAAATTTAGAGATGAAAAAGTTACATTTTGAAAATTTATGAACCAAATATTCCTAGTTTTAAAAATTCGAAAACTAAAAATGTATATTTTTAAGAACCAAATACACATATTCTTCAAAATCTGAGGACTAAGAAGTTTCGTTTCTAATTTTCAAATAATTCTATATTTAATTACTTCATTGCAACCTACTCTCTTTATGTCTTCCCCTTTTAAAAATACATTTGAATTATTAGCCAAATTTAAAAACATAACAAACAATATTTATAAATTACATTGTTTAATATCAAAATTCGAGTTTATCTTGAAAGTGTTTTTTAAATAATACAAATGGCTCTTTTCAAATATAGCAGAATGAACCAAAATATTTACAGATATTGCAAAATTTCATTGTCTATTTGTGATAGACCGCGATAGATTGCGACAGACTACTATTTGTGTTTATCGAGACACAGATAATAGTGTATTGCGATCTATCGCAATTTATCACAAATGCATTTTGCTATTAGTTGTAAATATTTTCGACAGTTTTGTCATTTAAAATAATTTTTTTAATATAAAATAAAACCAAGTAAATATAGTGTTTTATATATTTATTTTAATCCTTAAACTTTAGTTTTCTTATGGGTCATAATATTATAGAAGAAAGGGTCTAGTAAGTTTTTTTTGAGTTTTTAATTATGTGCTAAATAAAACTCTAAATTATGAAAATGATTGATAGGCCTTCACATATTAGTCACTTATTTTAAAAAATAGTTAATTAATCTATTATATGCAAAATTAAAATGGTTAAATAACAAGTTCAGTTCTTGAATTTTGAGGTTTTGTATCTAAGTGATATTATAAATTTTGCGTTTACTACCTTCTTGCACTTTCGAATTTGTGTCGAATGAAGGTCTCTGAAAATTTTAAAAATTTTAAAATTTAATTGATTTATTAAATATAAATTTAAATTTAGTTAACTCTAAATGGGTGTTTATTAAATTTCAAGGGTTGGGATAGGTATCCTAAGCCCAACTCTTGTTTGGGGCAAGGATCTAGAAAACTTTGACTTCCTACATCTTTTCTCATGGGTTTGAATAGTAACTCATGATTTTTTTTTTTAATTTTATTATTTTTTAAAATTTAATCTAGGAAGTTTGCTAGCCAACTTCTGGAATCACCTCTAGTGACGGCTGTTGGCCAACTCCAACCGCCACCTCCGGCAACCATCGTCGCCTAACTCTGGTTGCCACCTTTAGTGACCTCTATCTGCCGACCAACCTCCAGCCGCCACCTCCAATGGCTACCATGGCCAACCTCCGGCCACCCCTCCCCCCTTCCCTCGTTGGCAAACTTCCAGCCACCAACTCCGCCAACCAACCTTCGACTGCTGCCACCTTTAGCAACCGCCATCGACTAACCTTGAAAAATATTAATAAAAACACTCTTAGTATATAACAAACTAACTGAACTCGTATATAAAAACATTTTAAGAAAAAATTGCCAAACACATGTGTGTTTTTATTTTAAGGAATTTTTATCAAAAGTGTTTAAATAAAAATGAATTTTTAAAAAACAGTTTTTTTTTCTAAGTCATTCCAAACGACCCATTGGGTTGTATATTTATTTAGGTTGTATGGGTAGAAACCCTAATTTAATCTACTTTCCACTAGTCAAATTAACTAGCTCGAATGCTTAGAATCATTTTTAAAATGTAAAGGTTTAAAATGTTGGAAACAACTTAGCAGTCAAATAAAAATTATAACTCAAAATCTATGATTTTTTATTTCTCAAATGTAATTTGATTAAAAAATATATATATATTTTTTCAATAATTGAATTTAGTATTAAAATGCTAGTTTATTTCAATTTTAAGTTATCGTATTATGGTAAAAAAATTGATGACAAAAATCTACGAAATTTTATAGTAAAATTAAAATATCAAATTATTAAAACAATAACTTAAACAAAATTATAATTTTAGTCAAAATCTCTATGTCAAAATTTAGAAAAAAAATGTACTTCTAAATTTTTTAGTTTATTTTAAACTTAATTATATTAAAACAATTAATGTGATAAATTTAAACTAATCTAAAATCCAACTACTCATTAAATGCAATAAAATATTTCACAGACTCAAGATGTATAAATTTGCATTTCATCCTGAGGCTTTCTAGGCATGCACTCTAAACATAAACTTCTTAAATCCAGACTTCCAAACCTATACTCCAAACACAATTTTCATAAACCTAAGCTACCTAAAACCTCCCAGCCTAACCTAACCTCAGGCTTAATATTCTCAGGCTTAAGATACAAACCTGTGCACCAAAAGTATTCAATTATGTGTCCAGTAGATTTATAAATGTTTACAAAGTTTAAGGACTAAGTAAACACAAACATCAAAGTGCACACATTAAATTTATATTTTAATCAAATAAAATTCATAGCCAACAAGACACGAAACATTTGTAAACTTCAAAAACTGTTAATAGGATAAAAAGCTATTAGACATTAAACTATTAGACATTTTTTTAAACTACACAATCCTATACTATAGAGAACATAAACAAACTTGGAATACTTTTGTAATTTTTTTTGTTAAAATGTAAATTTGGTCCTTAAAGTTTGAAGAAAGTTAGACTTTAGCCCTGATGATTTAATAAAATCCTCTTAATTATTCCATGTGGTGAGAACTACTTATGAGAAATTTATCAAATCATAAGTATTATTTATGAGGTTCTACCAAATCACAAGGACTAGATTCTAACTTTTCAAAAATTCAAACCATAAGAACTAAATTTTAACTTTTACAAACTATAGGAACTAATTTTGTAATTATTAACGCAATTTCCTTCTCATATATTCACTCGTATAAAACTATCGTGATAATCTTGTTGAATAATTGAGGGCAAATCGAAAAAAACAATTCTAAAGTATGGTAGTAGTTACAAACTTACAATTATACCCTTAAACCCTCAAATTGTAAAATTTGTAACAATTTTATAAATTTTGGGGGTTTGTTTTTGATCTTTTATTATCTATTTCTATAATAATTAAAAATTTGAAAATGTAATTACAATTAACATCACATTGAGGTGTGGTTTTTCAGATTTGGTCCATGATTCATCGTTAACGAGAAGGAATTGATTGGTGTTAAAGATAATAAACGAGTGGCTGATGTGTGAAATTGAAAGAAAGAGAGGGGGGAGGAAAATAGAAATAGATAAGATTAGAAGTGAGGATGCAGAAAATTCACGTGAGTTGATGGGGAAAGTGAATAAGAAAAATTAAAATAAAAAAATAAAAAATAAAAGGAAACAAATAAGTATGGGAATGGCATGGAATGAACGGTGGTGGTTGGTGGGGGCTTCATCAAGACTAAAGCTTTGGTATAATTCAAAATCATAACGCATTGCCACTAGGAATGAAATCGACAGCACAAGCAATGCCCATTTGGCCTTATTTACGTACTCTTTTAACCATTTTCAATTTCAAATTTAGGCCATGTTTATCCAATCTATAATAAAATTGGTATAATTATAATAGGATTTTATTGATAAATCAATCGTAATGAGTTACAATCGCAAACTATTTGAATTGTTTTTTTTATCACATTTAAGTAGAATTGTGAATTTGTCACATTTACCGTTACCGTTATCTTTTAGGATTTAACAATAATGGAAGTAGTAAATGTAATGGATTTTACGGCTCTCATGTTGTAACAGTACAATAACGATAACTGTTATGGTAATGTAATTTCCAAACGTAATCGGATTGATCAACCTTCGCTCTCAATCAATTTACATTTCTTTATAACAAATTTGGAAGTGGATCCCAAATGTCATGGAAACACAACTAAACAACACCAAATTTAATAAAATGAGACCCACTTTTCAGATTACTATTGATTTATTACGTTTTCCTTCAACATGTGACCTTAGTTCAATTTTAGATTAAAATATCGTTTTAGTCTATGTATTTTGAGATTTGTTTTTATACTTTCAATAAATTTTAAATTTAATCTCCAACTAGTAGTTTATTGTTGATTTTTTAATTTTTTTTTTTTTTGTTATCTATTAACATTATAAATTTTGAAAACATATTCACATATTATATTTTTTTTCATGAAAATTATTATTATTATTATTAACCATCTTTAATAAAAATTAATTCTATTAGACTAAATTTAAGATTATTAAACGTAGAAAGATTAACATTATATAAATTTCAAAATATAGGAACAGAAATGATATTTGGACCTAAATTCTAACTTTAGTCCTTCGACATTTTGTTAAATTTGCATCCAAAGTACCTTTTACCTTTAAAAATGTCTAGTAAATTTTTTATATTTTAAAATGTTTTATAGGTCCAAGTTTGCATATATGTCTTATGTGTCAAATATTCAAACACTTTAAAAATTAATTGATTTGTTAGATATAAAACTAATTTTTTAACCTAATAGGATCCTTTAGTAAATTTGTGGTTTTTTTTATAATAAGAAAAATCATATAAATTAATGATTTATTAGATACATAATTAAAATTTAAGGAACTTACCAAACACAAATCAATAAATTTTAAAAATTTATTAGTCATATTTTATATTTCATAAACCAATAGGCACAAACCCTACTTAAATCATAGGGCATCAGACAATTTTAAAATCAAAGATTAATCATATTTTATATTTCATAAACCAATAGGCACAAACCCTACTTAAATCATAGGGACTCGACTATCAGACAATTTTAAAATCAAAGATTAAATAGATCCATAATTAAAAGTTTTGGAGTCTAAACTGGTAAACTTGAAAGGAATTTTTTAATGTGGTCATAACAATTTGGTATTTCTTTTTACAAGTTCAATAATATATAAATTAAAAGTAGGATTTTGAACATTTGAATTTTTAGTCGAGAATATAAACATTAACCAGCTGAATTTTCTATATATTATTCATGGAGTAATTTTGTCCAAAAATTAATAAAATGTAGGGTTAGAGATTGAACTATAGATCACATTTAGCTTGATTCAAAACATTTAAGTTTGTGTAGCCAATCTTTAGAGTTTAAGCAATGTAATTTGTTTCGATATATTCAAAATACTTGTCATTTGGTTTGAAACCTTTTACATTCGCAATTAATATAACAATTGCATAATGGTTAATCAAACCTTTGAATTTAAAAAAGAGAGGGCATATTAATTATCAATCAAGTTAAGCTCGCTTTAGCTTGAAAACACGAACATAGTTTAAACGATTTAAACATATACTTTCAACTAAGAAATATTAGGCTTGAATCTCGAACCTCACATGTTGAGTTTTAAAAAAAGCTTTATTATTGAACCGATATTTTTTATTAAAAAAATGAATTCTAAGTTTTTTATATTTCTTTTCTAGTTTTTTTTTTTTCTTTTCCAAATGAAGATAACATATTGTTACTATTCTTTTGATTCAAAAGTATGAGACTCCTTAGGAGCTAGAATGTAATAGGATTACAAGAAATCAGAGAAGTATTAGAATGCGTGAACGCTTAAGGAATAAACGAAAATGAGAATGCAAACCATGGAAAATGTGGGAAATAGGATTGGGTTGAAAACTGTCGAAATAGAATGACTTTTGTATTACAAATTGAGCCAAAAACGCTCAATTCAAACATTCATTTTGGATTACATTACATTACAAATTTATCCTATTATGATTCCACAAACACCCCATATGTCTAAATCACTAAATCACGTGTGAGAAATAAATTTTAATGTTTGATTAAAAGAAATGTGTGCGTTTTGATAATGAATGTGTTAAAGCATTTTCTCTCTTTTTTTGGTTGGTTTGTGTGGAAAGTACAATTCCAACACAAAATGTTAATTAACAATAATGATAAGTGAAGAATAATTTCATTTTATAGACATATAGTTTTATAGAACAATTCTAAAAATGGTTAAAGCCAACTCAAACAACATCATATCACACATATCCCACTTAAAAACAAAAACCAAAAACTAACATTCATTAGTGAGATTATGACTACGCAATGATCATCTTTATTTATTATTTAATAATTCTCATATTAATTTATTTAAATTTTGATTTTTTTTTAAAAGTTACTAGTACATCAATTATAGAGATAGAAATTGAATTTCTAACCTTAAAAAAAAATGTAAATGTTCATTATCATTGAACTAAACCCATTTTAACTTATATTAAATCTTGAAAGTTTGAACACTAAAATTTTGATATTTACGTTATAAATGTAGCACCATTTTATTTACCTTATTCAAAATTTCAAAACACGTACTAAAATATTTGCCGATACATATTTTATAGTATAATGCTAATTACATTATCTCATTTGAAATGGTTCAAACTATCATTTTTTTTAGACAGAAAACAAACAAACAACGACAAGAAGAAGCACCCAACCAACTACTCTTCAATCCCCTCATCAAATTATTTTCTTAAAAGATTATAACAATTAATAATATAAAATTTTTTAGGATGATTGTTTTAAGTGACAAAACTGCTAAAAAATATTTTCAAATATAACAAATTCTCATTGTCCATTAGTGATAGATGATAATAGTCAATCAGTATCTCTCATTGATAGATATTTTTAATTACAACAACCAATGAATGATCAAACCTCCAACCTAAAAAAAAGGAGTGTGTGTCAATTACCGTTGAGCTAAATTAAGCTTTACCACATTTCCACTTCTTTTAATTACTTAGATTCAAATCTCTATCGGTACAAGTAACATTACATTTATCGCCTATATATATATATATATATATATATATATATATATATAAATTAATTTAGAAACCACTTAAGATTCCAAAAGAAAATTATAAGTGGCAATGGTTATGACAAGACAATAAAACTATGAATCAACTATCAAGCTTATTATTATTATTATCTTAAAAAAGCAAAGTAATTAACCAAAGGCTAAAAATTTCAATTAATTTAGTGGGTTAAAAAAAAAAGAGAGATGAACCAATAATTGAAGAAAACTGGAAAATGGTCAATAATTCAGAGATCAGAACCTGTCTTCTGTTCTCTATGCATTGGGTCAGTGTCAGTTTTCATGAAAATTTGGAAAAAAAAAAAAGAAAAGAAAAGAAAAAAGAGTAAAAGTAAAACATACAATTTTTTTTTTTTTTTTTTGTTCTAAAGAAAATTAGTTTATATATTACAATAAAAAGCCGATATACTGATATATAGAGTAGACCCTTTTTAGGAAGAATAACAAAGGGATCTGAAAAGGAAGAAAAATTAGGCCTCTTATTCTACTCTAATTTATCACATTAACAAAGATCAATTAATTAAATCAATTAATCTTTAATTACTGTGTTAGAGAAGAGGCATTTCCAGTGGATGCAGAATTAGAAGAAAAAGAATTCTTGTGATTATGCATCCAAACCTTGAAAACTTGGCGAGTGACGCCCACGCTCCGGCAGAACCTCTCGATCTCGTCGTCGAGATCTTTTCTCTGCAACTTCCAACCTAATTTCTCAGCAAATGCCAGCATCTTCTCTTTCTGATCCGCCGTGAACTTCGTACGGAACCGTTTTTTGCTTCCCCCGCCGCCGCTTCTCTCCGTGTCGGTAGCGCCGTACTCAACGACGGCGTGGCGGTCGTAATCCATGAGGTCGTCGTCGGTGGCGGTGGCGGCGGAGGAGCGGCCGCCACCGGCGATGTAGGTGACTTTGCGGTGGAAGTTACGGTGGCAGCCACAGGCGGCGCAGTGGAGGAGGTTGGCCGGAGAAGAAGCGTCGTCGAGAGTGAATTCGCCGCAGCCGTCGGTGGCGTAACTGCCGAGACTGGCTGCATGGTTCCGAAGGCATTCTCTGTAATGATAGTTTGAGTTCTCTCCGTCCATTTTCTTCTTAATTTTGTGTGTGGGAGTTTTGATTTGTTTGATTGAGTATATAATGGGATATGGTGCTTTTTGGAGATGCCAAACAAGCCCTAATGAGAGAGGTTGGCTCAGCTTTGGATTAAAACTGAATTTACTTTTATGTATGTGTGTGTATATATATATATATATATTTAGCTCATCATATATATGTATGTATATATTCATGCATTTGTTTAGTACAACTAATGTGGAACATGGAGATACTTAAACTCCGACCTCGAAGAGAAAGCAAGAAAATGGAAACATTTAAGAAATCGATATAAAGATTTGCGTAGTTCACTAATAATGTGCTAGATGTGTTCACGGGCTAGTTGAAAAAGAGAACAGTTTATTATTAGAGAAAAATATTTGATTAATTATACATTTAGAGGCGCTAGTAAAGTTAGAGAGTTTATATATAGTGTCTCCCTTTGAATCCTACGACCAAAATCATAAATTAACATGAATAACATATTCCGTGCTTGATCATTCAGACTGTTAAATAACATATTCAAGACGTTCTAAGAAGAATAAGTATACACATGTCAGTTACCATTGAACAATTATATTTGAGTTAAGATTGTTGAGCATATATACACACACATACATATACACATTTTTGTCTATTTTTTATATATAAAAATGAATTTTTCAAATTTTATGATCTTTTTATATTAAGCTATATCTTTAAACTTGATTAAATGTGTCTGGCATGTCAAGTTATACTCTTTTTATATATATATAAAAACACAATATTTTAATTCTGGTTAAGTAACTTTATTTTTCTAAGGATCACAAGTATTTAAACAATGTTCTCTTTTTTATTTTTACAAAAAGTCAAGCAAATGTGTTCATATATTTATTGAGACTTTAATTAAGTTAATAAAAAGCGTCATTCCTTTTAGGCTCTTTTTAAATATAGCAAAAAGAATAAAAATATTTACAAATATAGCAAAATTTCACTATCTATCTATAAATTGTGATAGACTGTATATTTTGCTATAAGTTGTAAATATTTTCAGCAGTTTTGTCATTTAAAATAATTTTTTTTTTTTTTTATATATAATCAAGAGAATATCGTGAAAAAAAAAAAACAAAAATAATATTTCAAAGCTTCCCTCGAGTTTACCTTAATTTTTACAATTGAAATATTATACTATAAAAGAAGGTAAAGGATGTATGGGTTTACAATTGGTTGAAGATATGAATTGTTCGTATATTATTGAATATCAAATGAAGTAGAGTTTGTTTGAGCCGAATACCATTATTATTCGGTAACAAGGATAGTTTCTTATCAGCATGGGCATGAAATTATAAATATATTTAGTGTGTGTCGAATTGCTATTATTGAAGAAAAGGAAGACAAGTCTTAATTAAAAAAGGAACAATCTTGATATTTGGGCTTGGAGATATAATACATATTTGGAAAGGAACATTGTGATGTGATATAATGATGTCTTGGTTCATGAACACAAACCATTTTTTTTATCCGAATCGGTTTGTATGTATTTCGACTATTCTTATGAGACAACTTGATATAAAAACCTTAGCGAATTGGAGTTAGGAACTCTTTTGTGATGAAAACCCCTGATTCTCAATCACTAAAATCCCCAACTCAAACTCGGTTTCAACCCTAAGGATTGGATTAGACACTGATTGTCTTAAGATCAAAACTCTTGAGACAAATAACAAGTTCCTTGGCCCACAAGATAGGATGATTAATCCCACTTGATTGTTCTTGGCATGCAACTCAACACATGAAATTGCAAAATTCAAGAAGTTCTTTGGCTAAACTTAGACAGAGAGCACAAAGGCCAAATTCAATTCATTGTAGAACTTAACTATCAAACAACCTAATAGCAAAAAAAAAAAAAAAAAAAAAAAAAAAAAAAAAAAAAAAAAAAAAAAAAAAAAAAAAAAAAAAAAAAAAAAAAAAAAAAAAAAAAAAAAAAAA
>QLSR01000118.1:1374331-1391208 GCA_031780015.1 Citrullus colocynthis | reverse complement strand
CTTTGACCGTCGAAAAAAAAAATTCTAATGCATCATAGTAAAAAGATCAAATTACCTCTATTTAATATGTCTTAGAAAGTATAAAATTAGAAGACACTCAAATTATATCAAAATTATTAAATAAAATATAAATAATAATTTGATGTCTAAGACAGTTCATATCACAACTATTTAATCATACTATATTTTGTTCAATTTATAGTTCTTTCTAAGTCGTTTATTATTTATAATGACTCGTATCGACCCTTGTGCCAAATTAGAGTGGTTTTATGAACACAAAGGTTATAAAATTTGATATTTTTAAAGGGAATTGAGATCTATAAATTTTGAATTCTTAACGTATAAATTTGCTAAGGAAACAATCTTCTTGTGTAATATTTGACAAATAATACTTGTGCAATTTAGACCACAAATAAGTACGGTACAAAATCCACTTTATTATTATTATTTTTATTTTCGACGGTCAAAGTGGGTTTTGATGGCCAATAACAAGAGTTTGGAAAGTTGTCAGCAGACCCGTGAACTATTTCGGGTTTTCCAGCAATAATTTACCACAAGAATAACAATTATTTTCTAAAAGGAATAATAGTGATTTATTTTATTATTTTTTTTTTTAGGAAAAATCTTTTACCAAAATTAACTTGGATAAAGTATTTATTATATAGTAATTGCTTTTTAGTCGAACAATAAATAAAGACTAAACAGGCATACTTAGAACTACATATATCTTTATTTTTGCAATCTATTTCAATTATACAACATAAAAAAATCTACAAAATATTATTTAAAAAAAATCAAAGAAGAGTTTGTCTACATAACAAATGTGGTTTGGATGATTAATTAAGCGACTTAAGTTGGAATTATGCAAATTACAAGAACATATAAGCTCAAGATTGAATTTAACTATTATGTTTATAATTAATTTATGTAAAATTTTGTAAAAATAAGGAAAATTATTTTAAATGATAAAATTGTTGAGAATATTTACAAATAATAACAAAATATCACAGTCTATTTGCAATAAATCGTGATAGACTACTATCTGTATTTATCATGACACAAATAGATACAGATAATAGTATATTGCAGTATATCGCAGATAGACAGTAAAATTTTGTTATATTTATAAATATTTTAGTTCATTTGCCTATATTAAAAATAGACCTAAAAATAATTTTTGTGTAATGTAAAATGTGAAATTCATAAATATGAGTGAATGTGGGATGTTGGAGAAAATAAGCAAATTTGGTCATATCAAAACTAAATTTACTTTTCTCTGTCTCCAAGTAACACCAACCTTGTCCATGAGTAAGAAATCAGCAAGTTGTGTTTCATGTTTAATGAATAAAAATAAAATAAAATAAAAAATCGGAGTAACAATTTGGTAGTTTTTAATATTTTCCCCTTCTTCTTGTGACTTAATTTTAAAACGATTAAATTATTCTTTCAACAAGAATCTACAGGAATGAGCTGATAAATAGTAGTTTAATGCAGAATAATATATATAAATATACTGAAAATGTATTGGATTGAAAAAAAAAAAAAAAAAAACACTCACAATCACATAACTATGAAAGTTATGATTCTAACGAATAACGTTATTGTCGTTGCTACTTTTTAGACTATCTGAAATGAATGAAACCGACACACATTCATTCACACTTTCAATAACACTACAAAGTTGTGGGAAGACATTTGCATGTTGATGGGTTGCTGGTTTTTAGATCGAGGCTCTTCAAAGACTATAGTCGATCAACCTCCATTGCTCTCAATCTTGCTGAATTTATGTAAATATCTTGGTCTTTATCTCTAGCCCTTTTGTAACTCTTGTCCCCTGTTTATTACTGATTATTAATGAGGAACATCGGATATGATGAAAGTGCAAGGATTGTGCTAACCTAGTTGGGATATTCTAATGCACCTATTAACCCATACTTGACACTACATATTTTTTTTAGAAAAAAAAAAATCTAACAAGTAAATACAGTCCAACTCACTCAAAAGAGATTCTAAAACAAACCTTAAGGAAACGTATCAAAGGAGAAGAACTTAATAAATCCTTTCGATGAAAGCCTCAAACCACGTAAAACAATATATTAATACTTCAAATCTAACAAACCTGACCAGTGGCTACTCGAAAATGAGCAAAGAAGTTGCATCATGTACCCAAAAAATTATATTCCTTCTAAATATAGTATATGCCATCGTACTAGTCTACTCTCCAAACATTTCGCAATAATTGATGCTTGTATCGCTATGACAAATCCAGTTAAGTTTGATATCCCATTAAAAAACTCTATAGAGCACCCACTTCATAACAACACATCCCAAACAAACAAACACAACCAATTTATTTTAAAATAAATTGAAAGAGATTAAAGAAAAAAAATGTCTTGAAACTGGTCTTTCGAACAAGTCTTTTAAGGCATTATAACATACTTTAGTCCGAACAAGACTATTAATTATGATATAAAGGTTTTTTAAACCAAATTAACAACATTAATTAAACTAATTAAGCAAGTTAGCTAATCTATTTTAGATATGTTAATCATGGGCTCCCACTTTCCCACTTACTCATCCGAACAGTTCAAACAAAGATATAATATAATTAGCCATAAACTAAAGATCGTAAATGATGAATTATATAAATATAATTACTAGAATAATTATCACAACTTAAACTAGGATGAATAAATTAAAACAAAAATTGGCTCTCTATTGATGCATGCATGCACCTCTACAACTTTGGATACATGCGAGAAGTGATTAATTGAATAATTAATTATTGAGTTTATAAGTATGGGTCGTTTGTTGAGTTTGAGCATAATTAATAAATTAACTCAAGCATGTGAGGAAGTGATCTTAAACTAATTTATATTATTATGTAGCTTTGACTTGGATTCTATGTACCTTTCGATTGCTAATTTTATTTTATATTTTTTAATTATATAATTATTGACAATTCGACAACTAAGTTTGCCTCATCTAATTTAAGCTTTTGGAATCTTATATATCGAGTTGATATGTTACTTCTTTCATTTTTTTTTTTTTCAATTTCATATTTCTCACTGGCCAATAAAGAAAAAAAAAATTAGTAAATGGAAATGGAAATGCTAGTGTACGATTTTTTTTTTTTAATTCAAATCTCTATTTTTGAGTTTAATAGTTCACACTATGTCAATCGAACTATACTCATTTTAGTGTTAGTATACAAATTAATGTAACTCTTTTAAATTTTATGATGGGATGTTTTTTTTGCAATTCAGTCCATCATTACTAGCTCGGGCTAATTTAAAGATATAGTTACATTCTTAGTGTGTGTATATGTGGGGCTAATATATAATAAAAAATTTTATTAGCATTTTTTTTGTTTGGCTTGTATTTCACTTAATTAATAAATTACTTTAGAACTGTTTTCAAATATAGAAAAATGAACTAAAATATTTATAAATATAGTAAAATTTCATTGCAATATAGACTATGATATTTTGTTATTATTTGTAAATATTTTCAACAGTTTTGACATTTAAAATAATTTCTCATTATTTTATATATGTTTCTCACATACATATTAACTATAAAATGCCATATTGTTAAATGATGTAATATTAAATTTGTCTTTATTCATAAGCTTAAACTTTTGAATCAATTAAGGATTTAAAATGATGTATTATAAATTTCATGAGAAAAATTAAATGATAATGAGAAAAAATAATAGTAACCACAAAAGATAATATTTTTTTAATAGTAAAACAAGCCATGCCCATATTTTAATGGGCTCAAAATATAACAATATTAGCAAAAAAGATTAATGTCAATGTCCTCTTAATTTGTGTTGAGTTATTATAAGTTGATATTTAAAAGTTTAAAGATCAAATTCCTTCATACTCTTGTTTAGAAAATTTTATTTGTAAGTAGTCCCAAAATTTTATATTAAAAAGGAAAAAAACTGAAAGATATGTAAAAGTTGGCAAAGAGAAGAAGGCATTAGGCAATAATAATTATTTTATTTCATTTTATTAAAAAAGGGAGAAGCTTTGGTGTCAAGTAATAATATTAATTATTGATAAGTGCATATGGGAAGCATGTTTTTAGGTTAAATAGGTGTTTGGAAGGAAGGATAAGGTAGCCAGTTTTGTCTATAATTCAGTGGACAGCTTGGCTGGAAAATTCTGGTTTAGTCTTTGGATTTTTCATACATAATCAGACACTAAACTTATTCCAAATCACTTCAATATTCACTCCTATTATCTTACTTTCTTTTACTCAGACTCTGTCTCCAAATTTTGACCATCAAAAAGTAAGAGAGAAAATTATGAAAATTAATTCTTAAATATAAAATTACCATTTTTCATATAGTTATATCCATGTTTTTGCATGCATATCCATACATGTGTTCACATACACGCATCCAGACACATATGTATATATGTAGACGTATTATATATATATATATATTAGGTGCAAACAAAGTCGCACACAAGGTTCAAATTATCGATATTAATGAAAATGACGAGGACCCGATTTCATGGAAATATTGATATCAATAGAAATTTTGGGAAAAATTATGGAAATTAATGAAAATTGTTATAATTAGTTAAAGAAACTTTGATTGTGGCTTAATTAGAGTATAACTTACCATTTTTAATCACAATTTCTATAAGGGTAATTGTGTTGGGTAGAATCTTTAGGAATAATAATTAAGTGTACAACAAAATTTTTTAAAAATTGCAAATATAGCAAAATCTACCAACGATGTAGCGATATGGTCTATTATTGATAAACTCTACTAGTGATATGGTCTATCATTGATAGACTTATACTAGTGATATGGTCTATCAATGATAGACTACGAACGCAAGAGCTAAATTTTGCTATATTATATGTAAATTCTTTTGCATTATGCTATATCTGCAAATGTTTGGGTCAGATTGCTATATTTGCAACTATCTTTTTCTATAAAGTAAGCCAATATTTAGATGTCTATTGTAAATATCCATGTAAATGTTGATGTGAAAGTAGAAATTAAAAAGAATGAAAAAATAATTACAAAATAATATAAAGTTTAGAAATATTTTGAGGTGAAAATTATGAAAGTTTTGAATGGTAAAAGAAAAAAAGACTCACATCAATTCAATTTTGAGGTGAAATGATGTGAAAATTTAATGAAAAAAGTTTGAATGAGGTTGAAAATAAATATAGGTTGTTTTTTTGTGGTTTTTTCAAATTCAAATTCTTTAAAGGTCGAAAATAAAGCCAAAATTTGAGAAAAGTTGGAAATTAAAAAAAGTAGCATACAAAAAAGGCTTAAGCCTTTGTCGAAAATGACATTGGTGTGTGAAATTATAGAATTGTATGTAATCAAGACCATAAATTGAAAAACTTGAATTAAGCTAACGTAGTTAATTAAAAAAACATTGAATTTTTTTTCAAAATGTCGAAATTTTGTTGAACTAGGGCGAATCGGAATATTTCCAAAATATTCTCAAATTTTCGTCGAAATTGGGGGAAAAACGAAATTTCCCCCAATCAAGATTTCGAGCTATCAAAAATTTCCACCATGGTCTCACATAAATTAGAGAAAGGAAGGGTCATTTATATATTAGTAAAAACAATTATCTTCGTTGGTATGTGGTCTTTTGGATGCTTCCATGTAACACCTAAAACTTTTAGGCGTCCTATGGGTCAGTTGAAGTGTGCTTTGTGGAGTTAGAAATTTTTTTGAGGTTTGGAGGGGACTAGGCATTGAACATGAAAAAGGGAGGAACTGTGTTTGTCTAAATTTGAGTAAAGTGAAGATGGGACATAGTAGTTGATAGGCGCAACCTATGCTTTGAACTTAAAAGTTGTGGACTATGCTTTGAACAAGGAACTATGAGGTGAGCTTAGTATTATGAGGTGAACTTGATACATAGAATGTTGGACTCATGAGAATAAGTTGAAGGTTGAGATTTTGACTAAGTGTTGAAAGAGAATGGTTGGCAACATGAAAGCAAAATATGAAAAGTTCAACTCATCATTCTAGTTTCTTTGGATGGACTCATGACCCAAAATAGAAGAGTTGGACATATGGTTTAAGGGAAGTTGGACACATGGTACGCCGAGGTGGGATTTTGGCTTAGTGTTGGGCAGTTCATGATGGATAAATGGTGACACGTTGGACACATACCCTAATGAGGTCGTGTTGGACGGATGGTTGAGTGTGTTGGACGCATGGAAGGTGAAAATGGGCATAGTTGGACGCATGGTAGGTGTTAAGTAAGGTTAGACTACGCGTTCACTAGGTTGGTTTGACCAAATTTCAAAGGTGGAAATGGCCAACTTCAAGGTGAACACCTTAACGGAGTTAAGTGGCATAGGGTCAATTTGACTGAGTGTCAAAGTAAGAGGTGGTGGACTATGGGTGAAGTTTTACCTTAGGAGGGCACTTAGACAATTGAAGGTGGATTTGGCAGCATGCATGGAGAGGTGAAGTGTTGGCTTATGCATGATGTAGCCACCTAATGGGAGGAAAAGGAGGTGATGTACTTTGAGGTAAAGATGTGATGACAAGGATGGCTTCATGAGCCTATAAAAATGGTGATGGAAGCAAGGAAGAATTCACTCTCACAACTCATTATAGGAACTTTCCAAGGGAGTTTAAGAGGAAAGTGAGAGTGTTAAGCGTGGAAGAGAGAAAAAAAGCACCTAGGCCTTGAAGTAGTGGACCAAGCGTTCCAACACAAGGCAAACCAGGCATCCAAAAGGATGACCTAGGCGTCCAACTAGTAGTCTAGGCGTCCCCATACGCTCAACTGGCCAGTCTGGGCGTCCAACTTGCTGTCTAAGTGTCTGTTGTTGTTTTCTTAGAGCCAAAGGGCTAGTCTTGTGCTCGGAGATGTAGGGCAAGCCAGGTTTTGGAGGAATTTAGGATTCAAAACAAGGACTTAGAGCCAAAAGTCCTTGCTTGTAAATTGTGAGTGGTTTTTCTTTTAAATGTTTGATGTTAATTCCGTACATAGTGCTGTAATGTGTATGGTGAGAAAGGAAATACTGCACAAGATGGTCCGAGGATCTTCGGATCTAGTATTTGAGCTTGTGGCAGAACTTTATAGAATGATCAGAGGGTTTTAGGACCTAGAATCTAAGCTTGTGAAAAGAACTTCTCATAGAATGATCAGAGAATTTGCTAATTCAATTTCTAGGCCCATAAGAGGTAGGTCTATGTGCACATAGAGGGAATGTCAGTCTACTGTGTATAGAAGAATCAACAGGGAGTGGATACGATATAGAATTACCTATTTCTGAGGTTTGAGTAGTTAACCTCGTTGTGATTCGTTGATGTTTAAGCTTGTATTATTGTTAAGGGTTGAAAAAACCCTATGTTTATATGTTATTTACCACTCACTGGACTTTTAGCTCATTCTTTTTTGTTTGTTTTCCTTTCTTAGGTAGCAGAGGAGTTCTGTTGCCGCTCGAAGTCGAGGTCTGCCACAAGATAGATTTTCTCCTTAGTAGTTAGAGTTCGGTTAAGAGACGAGTTGTATTCTTGTAAAATTATTTGTTTAAACTTCCAAATGAATTCTTCGGTTTTTGTAATAGCTAGTCTTAATAGTCTCTTAAGCAATAATAAGGACTGTTGAATAAGAACAGTTAGAAATGAGCAATAGAAGTCACAAAAGGGTGATGTATGCTGTCTTCACGTCTCCTTGCAAGTTAAAGAGGTTAATCTAGGAAGGGGCGTGACATTCCAAAAGCAAAACCATGAAGGATTTATGCTCAAAATAGATAATATCATACATTTGTAGAGGTATATATATCTTTTATTGGTCTTATTATCAATTGGTATAAAAAAGTCAGTTTAAACCTAAATGTGCAGGTCAAATTATCAACGAGTTCTAACAAAAATAGCAAAGTCTTGTAGATGAATCTCCAAATTGGAGAAAATGTGCTTGAGAGATGTGGCAAGCAAGTAGAAACTCTATCAAATAAGATGGATTTGGATGGATGTGGTAGATCCATTATCAAGTCGGGTAGGCTTGTAAGAAAAGTATATATTTGTTTGAGGGGATGAGAGATTAAGGGTGTGCTTGGTAGTCGATACCAAAGTACATTCCACAATGTGATGCTCTTTGTGGTGGCTTTGTTTGAGCTTTGATAAGACCAAGCAGTTTGGAGTGGATGGATGAGGAGATGCTCAATGTGTTACTTTTGTTTGAAGGAAGAATTGTTGGTTGCATATAGTGTCCCAAACTGATAAAAAAAAAAAAAAGGTTATGAGTATATAAGTAAGGACAATATTTATCTTTATCGATACGAAGGTGGCTCAAAAGCAGAGTCATGAGAGTTTCTGTTTAAAGTAGACAATATTTATATCATTGTCCATTCTTCACACACATATATATTAATTAAGATAATGAAAATTTTGAAAATGTATATTTTTATTTTCCAATTTAAAAATACATTCATCTATTTTTAGATCGATAAATTGTAATAGCAAACTTGCATTAGTACAATCCTTTAATTTTAAAGTATCTAGACGTTCCCAAGCTAATTAAGGTTTCATTTGATATTTATTTATTTTTAATTAAAATGAAATTTATAAACATTGTTTTTACCCATAGGATGATAAGTTTCTTTGACTTGTTATCTACGACTTTCTAACAATAGTTTTGTTAAAAAAATATATGAAAATTATAAAAATTTTGTGAGAAAATTAAATAAACACAACTTTCAAACACCAAAAACAAATACCAAACATTTATTAAGTAGATCGAAGATATCTATCATCTTTAAATTTATCAACTACAATTTTATTATATAATATATTAAATTTAGATTTAAATCTCATTTTTGTCTATGAATTTACGAGATTATCTTATTTCGATCCATGCATTAATTTTTAAAATATTTATTTAAGTTTTTGAACTTTAAAGATAACTTGATTAGCCTTTTTGTTTAAGATATTTTTGTTAGTCTTAATACATCTTCGGTCCATACCTTAATTTTACTTTCAACAAATTAGTCAACAATATAGAAACCTAGTGGTTAATAAAAATCAATCATTTATAAATAGAGAGAAAATGAGTTTATATAGAAGAATTTTGGATAAAGAAGAACTAAACTATTTGTAAATATAGACTTCTATCGTTTGGTGATAAAAAAAGTGATAGAGATCTATTGCGATGTATCATTAAAAAAAATTTATATTTGTAAATAATTTAATAGTTTTTTCTCGTTTATAATAATTTTCTTATATATTTACTTAATTTAACCACATTTGATTCACTTTTATAATATAAATGCTTGGTCGTATTGGTACATTTGAAATGTGTTGTTTGGTTGGCAAAGGATTTCTCGTGCATGAACCCGACCGAATGGCAATAATAATTTTTTTTAAATTTTTATTTATTTTTAACTCTCCAACATTACAGAACGATTCCAACTCTAAAACTCGACAATTTCGTACCTTCCTTTCTTCCCACTGTCTTCCTTAATTTAATTAACCCAAACGACATTCCTATTTTATTTTGTTTTTTCACGAATTAGTTTGGATTGGAGTTTCAAATTAATAATTAAATTAGTTAAACCGAAAATTTAGTTGAAACTCAATTAAGAAAAAAAAAAAAATCATTATTATCTTGGCGTGTTTTATTTTATTTTATTTTTAACTGCAAACTTTTAATTTGATCGCATCATAAATAGATACTAATTAATATCTACTATCTCTTTTTAGATCGAAATTAATACTTAAATTCAATAAAATACCAAAATCTTATGTTATATATATAGCCCACCAATAGTCACAAGATCAATATCTATATTTACCACATTAATTAATTAATAATCATATATATATATATATATATATATATTTGTTAAATCAGGATTTATTTCAATTATTACGACCTACATTAAATTTAATTAGACTTTATTCTAATCATTATTTACAATATTTTTTATCCAATTTTTTTTTTTATGTTTTTTTTCTAATTTGTTGAGTTTATTGATGTCTATTTATTCCTCCGTTTACTATTGTAAAGATTCATTCTAATTAAGTTATTATTCAATAATATATAAAAATTTCACGTACACATATATACCTTATTCAACCATGATAATTCTTATAATCTCCAACAAATTTTAGAAGAAAAAAAAAAAAAAACTAATTCAAGGTGTAAGCATTTGTTTAAGTTTCAATTCGGATGGAAAATCGAAATTTACTTGTAGATAGGAATGAGTAGATTCATACCAAAAATCTCTTAGTTGCTTTGGTCGCTAACATATCCATGTGTCAGTTGAGCTATACTCGCTTTGACATATAGTCAATTTGATTATGTTTGAAATTGGACGATTCATTTGAAAATTAATTGACTTTTTTCATATACATTGCATTTTTTTTGGTAAACTTATGTATAACATCCATAATAATTCAATGTTAAACATGCATTTAGTCCTAACTTGAGTATAACTCAACTGACATACAAAATATATGCTATTGACTAATAGGTCAAAGCTTTGATTCTACAACTCTAAATTGTTGTACTAAAAAAAATGATTTATCAACCAAAAGAAATTAAAGAAAGGTTAAAATACCATTTTTGTCCCTATATTTTAGGTTTAGTTCTATTTGGACTACTTTACTTTCTTAGTATACATTTTCAATAAATCTTAAAACTAGTCATTTAGTTTATTACTATTGTTTTTTTTTTTTTTTTTTTATTATTTTTTTTTTTTTTTTTTATATTTTAAAATTTTTTTTTTTTTTTTTTATATTTTAAAATTTTTTTTTTTTTTTTTTATATTTTAAAATTTTTTTTTTTTTTTTTTATATTTTAAAATTTTTTTTTTTTTTTTTTATATTTTAAAATTTTTTTTTTTTTTTTTTATATTTTAAAATTTTTTTTTTTTTTTTTTATATTTTAAAATTTTTTTTTTTTTTTTTTAATATTCTCTTTTAGCATTCTCTTTATAAAATGTGAAAATATATTTATATATACCATCTTTTTTTTACATGAAAATTATAATAATTATTTAATCCAATTTTGATTAAAATTAAATTTGAAGAACAAAATTTAAGATTTATTAATGGAAGTGTAAAGACAAAAATTTAAAATTTGTTAAAAGTATACGGCTACAATTTGACAATTGAAAGTATATGGATTAAAATGAAATAGAACCTACACTATAGAACTAAAATGACATGTTGAATTATCTAAAATACTCTTGAACTATGGGTTCATTTCAATTATATCCCTGAACTTTGAAAAATTTTATCTTAACTTTTGAAGTTTGTTTCAAAACATACATTGTGCGTAGGCTTTCACCATTAAATTCATAGACAATAAAGTTTGTATCTCTTAATTATGTGAACAAATTTAAACACACAAATTTATTTCCTACATGAGTTTTGATTTGTTCACTTAAGCTTTTTTAAGTAGACACACCCTTTTCGGTTTATGAATTTAATGACAAAAGCTTTTAAGGATTATTTTGAAAAAAATTCAAATTTCTTTTTGTAGTTTAGAGGTATAGTTGAAACAAACTAATAGTTTAGAGGTATTTATTTTTTTCTTATAAAGAAAAGCTTAAAATGATATTTTGATAATGACAACGACCCTCCAAACATCTCTACGATGGTGTGATATTGTCCATTTTGAGCATAAACCCTCGTGGTGTTTGCTTTTGGTTTTACTCCAAAAGGTATCATACCAATGGAGATAGTTGTCAATTGGTATGAGATATTACAAATGAAAAATTATTAGGTATCATTTTTGCAACATCCTACAAATTATCCAATTATAATTTCTTTTTTGAAATATTTTAATTTATTTTTTTAGCAATACCTAGATGAGATGCACTTATTTTCATGCATTCCCTTCACATATAAAAATGAATCAAAATATTTTAAAAGATAAGTAACAAAAATTTGTCACGTAATAATTTATGATTGGATAATTTAACACGACCTTGACTATCAACTACAGATTGGTTGCTGTTCAAGTTCGTTCAGTTAAGCGGAGCATTTAGCAATGCCAGCAGCTGGAAAGCATCTCTCCTTAGCTTCTATTACCTGACCAAAGGAAGGGTCCATAACTTCTATTCAAGCTGTTTATGTACCTGCAGACGATTTGACCGATCCTGCTCCTGCCACCACCGTTAATGTTGTTTCAAGGGGGATTGATTTGACCAGTGGGAGACAGATAACGGTTTCATTCAACCAACTATCTTAAGGTTACGAAGTAACTTAGCCGTCTACAAAGGGAAAGGCCCCTTTCTCTAATAATAATAAGAAGGTATCTTTATGCCAAAGATCCTTCCTTCAGCCCAATGTTTCCAAATTAGTCCGACGTCTTCTTTTATTTAAGATGTCATAATATTAAATAATATAATATTAGATTTGGTTTTGCCAACAAACTTAAATTTTGGTCCACATATGATTAAAGAAACCTAAATATTTCGGTAAGAACTATATGCCGATTTTACTCAAAGTCAGGTTACATCTAATTTTAGGTTTGCATACTTATGGGAGATGAACATTGTGACTTTAACAGTGACACTGATACTATCGTACTACGATCGCGGCCAAGTGTTCATCCATGACGACTGCTCTCGCTGCGCTTCAATTCGCCTTCCTTTCTCCAGCCGCTTCCAAGAAATTTGCATATCCCGTAAGTTTTTGTTTCTCCTGCTTAAATTTCACTTCCAAATTTTGTTTAATTTAGATGGCGCACTAGTTTTTGAATCAATTATGTAGTGAATTGTAATCAAATTCCACTTCAATTTGTCTAAATACCTAGATTCTAGTTTATTTGTATCATGTATCGCTACTGTTTTCTTAAGAAGGTGCGTGTTGTTCATCAGTTTTTCAGCTCTTCCGCGCGTAGAAATGGCGTACAATTTGTGGGTTGTGCCAATGCTTCCAATCCAAGAAATGCCCAAGGTGCCTTTCTTCTTTCTCTTTTAGCTCTTCTTGTGAATTTAGTTTCCGAAATGACACAGTGGGTTTCAGGTGCCTTTGACCCAGAATTGCGTTCTGTGCTTGAACTCGCCACAAATTCCGAATTATATGAGCTTGAGCAAATTCTTTTCGGTCCCAGGTTGTTTTGCCATCATTTTTGCATTGCTTAGAAGCATTTTAGCTATAGTTTGCTGGGATTTGTTTTCTGAATTTTAGGAAGTGGTGAAAGGAAAATATTTTTATCATGAAGTTTCTAGATTTCCAGTTTACTTTCAGGAGGCTGATCTTGTATTGGTGGCTTGCAGTTACTTCAGCCCTCTGATGAAATCGATTACAAACAGAGGCCAGACTGACTATGCCATGATTGAGGAAGACCTTGAAGAGAGAGATGATTTTATTTCAACGCTAGAGTCTCGATTCTTGTATCTAGCAGCTGATGCTCGGTCGACATTAAGGTTTTGAAATGCCTAATTAAAATTTATGCTTAGTTCATATTGCTTGGTGTGTGGGTCACAATTGAAATGTCATGCTACTATAGCATTATTAGGCTGTATTACTGGAAATGTTTACACACGTTTTATTGTACTTGTAATTAGCCTTTTGGGGGCTGAAAGATGGTTATCTCATATGGCTTATTCAAGAACTTTTCTACTCATCAACTTTTATGCGAATTTCATGTCAATTATATGAATTTATTTCATATGTTGTTCTTGGAAGGGGTTGGAGACCATCTTATAGAGATGTCTTGCTTACAGTTCGAAAAAAGTTAAATGTTCCTTGCTCAACAAAGTTGTCATCTGAAGACCTTGAAGCAGAAATCTTTCTTCATTTGTTACAGGAATATGCAAGGTACTTCTCCTAGAACTGCATTTTAAGGTTGTAAATGGTTAGATAGAACAAATTTTTTTATTTTTAAGTTGATCATGTAAAATTTGGACACGTTCCTATATCTTGATAAGTAATCATTGATACAAACGTATATTTATCTGTAAGTGAATATAAATTTAAGTTTTATAAGTCATGGTAAAAAAAAAAAAGAACGTAGATTTAATCAATACTTCGAGGAAGTATGCTGCTAAATGTAGAAAGTTAACAAACTGGTGATTGTGCTCTAAAATGATGAATTGAATTAGGCAATCTTCTCAAGTGAAGGATTTGTAACTATGAATGGATATTGCAGTACTAAAAATCACCAATGTCAATCATTTTAAAAATATTAAGAACTCTGCAAACAGAAGCCCATTAATATTGCATTTCTTTCAATACTCTAGATTTATAATCTATTCAATATGGTCTGGTAGTAAAATAATCAAGTTTCATACATGAATCAAGTGCATGTTTTCCTGTGTGTACGTTGGTAAGTCTGAAAGCTTTGTCCTTGTCCATGTAGTGAAGAATCAGTAAGGCAGTCTAACCTTGAAGGCAGTCTACAACTTGGACTCAATCAGTGGAAGGTTCAAACTTTAGCAGCTACAGATGGAGCATCTGACCTGCAATCCTTGATATTAAAGGTATCGGTTTTATTTGATCTTTTCGCACATGGCATGTTTCAGTTCTCATTTAGCATGATTGCATCCTGACATATGTTTCTCTTGACAGGGTGGTAGCTTGATAACTGTGGTTAAAATGTTTCAAGTGGTAAGAATGCATTACCCAACTGTCTTTTTTTATTCTGAAAGTATTGTTATTTTTTCTTAAGAAGCTTTCCTCTTTTGGCAGTTTGCTAGGACATTATCCGGGAAGGTGTTCCAAGAAGCAGCCAACTATCAGATTAAAAAGGAAATCATCAAAAAGGTACTCGGTAACATTTTAAGCATTCTTCATATATTGGCCTATTAATAAACACCATGGTTCAGAGAGCACAACTTAAAGCAACTGATAGTGTCTTTCTTTGCTTTATGCTCTTGCCGTCCAATTGGCATCTTTTACTTGGAAGTTTTGCTTTCTGAGCCCGATTTCGTGGAATGGGTTTTTTTTCCCTCATGGGGACAAGGAATCTCTTTTGGAAGTATGGAGGTTCTGTCATGGGAACAAGGAATATCTTATGAAAACATGGGAGTTCCACCATTGGCGCGAGGAATCTCTGCTGAAAACATGGAGGTTCTGAACAAGGAATATCTTTGAAAATATTCCTTGACCCCGCTTCTGTGCTATTGCTGCGGTTGATTTGTTTAGAAACTAAAGTTTAAGCCTGTAGCTCTTAAATGGTACTTGCCTACCTAAAAAATCTATAAAGCATTATATGATATCGAGCAGACTGAGTCTGTGGAAAAAAAAAGTTTCATCCCCTAAATAATCCATCTGTATTAAAACTTTGATGTTTATTTGTCTCCTGAATGAACTTCATTTTATTTTGTAAAGTTTTCCCTTTTCTAATGAAGTGAGTGTTAATGAAAAGTTCCAAGAAAATGTAGGATCTGCTTCTAATGGATGAGAGATACCAACCTACTCTTGAGGATTCATAAATTTATTGTATATAATGTTACTTGTGCTCCACCCATCTATTTGTTTTGTAGTATGGTCTTTACACAGTTTTCCTAAAATGGAGAAGTTTTTGTAAAATCTTTGCCAGCAACCTATGCAAAATTTTAAATCCATAATTGGTTTAGAAAAATAACAAGTCAGAAACAACACATCTTTTCCTAAACATCTACCAGATCTTCCTTTCCGCCTCCTAATTTTATTATTTTATGTGATACATTTGGAATTTGATTCTTAACTAGTATACATTTGTTTGATATGGGAATTCTGTATTCAGTTTGACTTATGTAAAGGTTTTCAAGTTCCTGAAACCAGATCTTTAGCCGTATTCTACTCTCCGTAATTTTCTGTTTTCTTAGCCATCCAATATGAATATGAGTGACTCCATTATTTGGTTATAATACCTTCGAGTCAGTGCACTATCTTTTCACTTCCTCTGCAGACTGCAAATTTAAATTTGAATGTTGTCAATAGGAATATAAATTGCTGAATTGATAATAAGATTACCTAATAAGATTACCTTAACCTTTATTCTTTACCTTCCTGACTCTTTAGGGTGGACAGTTAGCTGCAGCAAATCTTGAGTCAAGAATGGCCTTGCTCGTTGCCCAAAAGGTGATTGTACTTTTTATTTTATTTTTGCTTTTCAGCGATGTTATTTGTATGCCAAAGTATCAATTTGGGTGAAAGTCTGATGTGAAATCAATTGATGGTATTTTAGAACGTATATATTAACTAGTATGTTTGGAATAATTTTGGAAAAATGCTTTCTAAACAAATTCAATTTTTCTTAGCACAGTTGAAAAAGTCTATAATTTAAAGTCCGTGTAGTATAGCTTATTGAGTGATTTTAAATGATAAAAAAAAAATCTTGATAAACAAAAAACACTTCTAAAAAATTAGATTATTTTGGGATCTCGATTATCCAAAAATGATGGTGAAGCGATTAACAAAAATTCTTCTAAATTCTGTAGTAAGAAAAGAAAACATATACATCATTAGTAGAATCACTTTTGAATACAACACAACCAACACAAATTTGTTGTTTAAGCTACTTGTTGAAAAATGAAAGATATAGAAACATTTTTATTGAAAATATTTTTTAAAAAAGTGCTTAAACTAGAAGGTATTCCAAACATCTCTTCCCACAATTTCAGTTTTAGCCCACAGCCATTCATTAGATACCCATTCAGCTTTATCTTTGAATGTTGAGATATGTAATTCTCGCAAGTTGGACAGGGTCTTGCAGGTGCCGCTTCAAGGTATCTGGGTTTCAGAAGCATGATGACTTTGCTCGGCCCAATGTAATTACCTCTTCTGCAATTCACTTTATGATTTTTTTACTTCAATTTTTCTCAATCTCTCTCTCTAAAACGAAAGTGGTGAAAAGAGGATGGTTGCTTTCAATATTCTTCACTAAATTGGACGTTAGTTTTTTTTTTTTTTTTTTTTTTTT
>QLSR01000118.1:1332824-1362916 GCA_031780015.1 Citrullus colocynthis | reverse complement strand
TTTTTTTTAAAAAAAAAAAAAAAAAAAAAAAAAAATTGTTTTAAAATGTAATAAAATGTTTACAAATATAGTAAAATGTCACTATCTAACCACGATAACTACTAATAGACATTTTGTTATATTTATAAATATTTCTAACAATTGTATCATTAAAAACAATTATCCTAAAAACATATATTAGACATCTCAAGCAAATCATCTTAAACCTCTTTATTATTATTTAAAACTAATTAAAACCAGAAATAAAAGCATATTATTATTATTTTTTAAAAAATATTAATTTATAGTCCTAAACTTTAGAGTCGTATCGCTTAAAATCTTGTACTAATAATATATCATTTTAAACTCATCCTAAATCTTTCAAATTTCTCTTAAAAAATAAATATTGTACATTCTTATATTGTTATAAGTGATTCAATTTAAAAAAACAAATTTTATATCAACAAAATAGATGACTAGAATTGATGCATGAAGGATTTTCAAAAGTACTCCTTAACCGAAAAGTTTTAATTAATTTGCTTAAGAATTTAAAATGATGTTTATATATATATGAATTAAAGTTTGTTGAATGGAAATAGTGTATCTTTGACCTCTGAGGTTTAGTTCAGAAAAAAAATCTCATATTTAGCAGCCTGAATTTATTAATTTTAAACTTGTTGCTTTTGTATGCATGTGGAAAAAGGAAAACTATGAATCTTACACACATAATTATGATGATATTGACCACCATACCCCTGAAGGTGACTTTACATCCTCACCACCCACCTGATTCACCTTTACAAAAGCTGCTCCCTAACTAGGATAAAACAAACCCTACTTTACCTCCTAACTTGAGGGTATTTTCGTCCTAACGCCTCTTTTCTTATCACAATATATTTTTTTTTCCCTTTAAAATTTTAGCCCTTTTTTCTGTTTCTTGGAACAAAAAAAAATTTAGGAAAACTATGCTTCAATAACTGGTTCCTCTAAAAGTTGTTCTGTGTTTGTTTTCATCTTTTGTACATGTGCATAGTTTAATTTCTGTAGTGATTTGTATTTTGAGTTCAACATCATATGAGGCGGGGGGGAATCGAATCTCTTATTTATTAGTTGAATGCTTTCATCCGTTAAGCTATAGTTATATTAGCTATCATAGCCACAATAGCTATATAATATAATCAATTAATTAGTTTTTACATGTCATTTTTTATACAAAATTTGAATTTTGATTAAAAACTGTCAGCAAAAGGTAATTGTTATCATTATGAATTTGATCCCTATAGTTTTTATGATTTGATGAAATTTTATAAATATTCTTTATGATTTGATAAATCTCTCCTAAAATAGTCTCTATAGAGGAGAGATTTATCAAACCATAAAAATTAGGTCTCTTTTCGAATATAACCAAAATATTTACAAATATAGCAAAATTTTATTGTTCATTTGCGATAAACCACGATAGATCGTGATAGACTAGTATCTTTGTTACGATAGACACAAATAGTAATCTATCGCGATCTATCCCGGTCTATCATAGATAAACAGTGTATTTTGCTATTAATTGTAAATATTTTCAGCAGTTTTATCATTTAAAATATTTTTCCTAAAAATTAAAAGAAAATAGTTAAGTACGGCCTAAGCACTTATTATTATGCAACTTGAGGCATACGTCCCATAAAAAGTTGTGACAATTTTTTTTTCTTTTTTTAGAGAAAGAGAAGTATAAGATTAAGTTGCATCTAATTATGGCTCAAAACTAAATTACAATTATAAACTATGAGGACTAATCAATTCTAACTTTCAAGAAATGGATTAAATTTTTTATTTAACCATTCTAATTCTACCGATGGTTTTTAGAAACACATGGTTGGCAATTACTGTAGTTTTTATTTTTATTTTTTTTCTATGAACATATTAATTTTGTATTGAGTAGATATATTATATGTTAGGTTTGAATATAATTTTTGTTTTCAACACTAATTTAATTATTATCTATTTCAATTCATAAACCATTGAGAAAATCCTAAATCTAGTTTCTCCAACTATTACCTTCTTTTACTAAAGCGAGTTTAACTCAACCGTAATTGACATAATCTTCTATTCTTAAAAAAATTATTAGCTTCTTTCTTTCTCTTAAAGTTGTGGATTTCCAATTTTAGCCCTTCAAAATTTCATACATTTGACATTTTCTCGTAGAAGTAATATGTGGATTTTCAATTTTAGCCCTTCAAAATTTCATACATTTGACATTTTCTCGTAGAAGTAATATGGCATAATAAATGTACCACATACCAATGTCTACAATAACTTAGAGAAAATGAGTTTCTTGTGAAGAGGATCAAACATGAAATTTTATAAAAGGTGAAGAATCAAAATTAAGAGTTCTAAAATTTTAGGGGTTAAAATGAAAATAGATTCAAGTTGAAGAAGTACAACGATTAATGTTTTATTTAAGGGTGGGAAATAAGAACCCAATAGCATTTGAACAAGAATATATATACCAATTTCATCTTTTTTTGCTATTGAATGCTTTTTAAAAGAAGGTTAATTTCAAATTATAAAAAAAAAAAAAAAAAAGTCTTATGATATTTTGAGGAGAGTATTTACATCAATGGCAAGTAAAACTACTTACTTTTTATAGAATATTCTCAAGTTTACATTTTTTTTTTTTAGAAAAAAATAAAGTTCATAGAAATGACAAAAAAATCCTACTTAGATAAATAATATTCAAACAAGTTATTTCCGTATTTTAACGTCTGAAAAAGTTGAATGTCATTATGTTCTATTTCTAACACTGTTTTATTCAACCACATGAATTTTTCCCTTTTCTATTATTATTATTATTATTATATAATGGAAATGAGAGGATAAGGGTTTTTGTTTTAATAATATCAATAGAAATGATGAAAAATTAAAATTAATAAATAAGTCTCGCCTTTTTTTTAAATAAGTTTTAAATTTTCATTATATTATGATTCCTCTGCATATAATGATATTTTAGTTATAATTTGTCAATATTTCTAAGATTATCATAGTAGAAAATTTAATTAAAGAATATAGTCTTTGGTGGATAACTATTTCATTTTTTTCCATAAATTTTATGTTTGTACTTTCACGCGAATTTTTCAATTATAAATTTTACCTTTGTTAAAAAAACATCTAAATTTCTAGTCAAATTTTAAGAACTATTTATTTAATTTTTTTTT
This sequence comes from Citrullus colocynthis, assembly GCA_031780015.1. Taxonomy (NCBI): domain Eukaryota; kingdom Viridiplantae; phylum Streptophyta; class Magnoliopsida; order Cucurbitales; family Cucurbitaceae; genus Citrullus; species Citrullus colocynthis. Next base: position 1,359,731 of record QLSR01000118.1, on the reverse strand, counting down.
TTTTTAGTTTTCAAATACTTGGAAGTATATAAACTCGAGGGAAATTATTATAAATGGAAAAAATATCAAACTATTTACAAATATAGAAAAAGTTTATCAATAGGCCGCGATAAACTTTTATTATTCTTTCTATCACAGTTTATCGCTAAATATTTTTTAATATTTATAAATAGTTTGACTCATTTTGCTATATTTGAAAACAAACTTAAACTTGAATTTAAACAACGAAATAGTTATCAAACGAAGATTTTAAGTGGGAAGATATATAATACACAAATACTTCCATATCTCTATGCATGGGAAGTGAAAGTAAAGCTAAAATTTGATTCATATTGTTTTTCAGTAAATACTTTTGTTTGTTTGTTTTTTGTTTTCCATTCTAGAGATGAAGCCTTTGCTTCCTTATGAGTTTAAACTCTCTCTTTCTCTTTCTCACTTTTAATAAATATATATTTCTCTCCTTTTGAAAAGTTTCATTTGAGGAAACTCAATAACTACATGTGCTGAAGATGGTTGGAAGAAGTAAAGAGAGAAAGAAAGGTGGGATAAAGCCTGGGATATAAAAATTAAAAAAAAAAGCTGATGCAAAAAGCTGAAATTTTTAAAAGCCCATTAATTTATTAAACAAAAGCTGAAACAGAAAACCCCAAAAGCAATTCTCTTTCTCTCTCCTCTTTTCCTTATTTCTATCTCTCTAAACCCACCTAATTTATCATCTTCATCCCATCTTCTCAAAAATTTCCAATTTTTTTTTTTCTTTAATTTTGCTCTGAACTCCTCAAATTCCATTCTCTCTTTAATTTGGAACCCCCCCCCCCTTTTTTTTGTTTGTTTGTTTGTTTCTTGTTTTTCCTTTCCCATGCTGGCTGATCTCTCTTCTCCTTCACTTCCTTGTTTTGAGCCTTTGTCTAATTGCTTTGAAAACAATGGAACCAATAACAAAAGAAAAAGAAGACCTGCTGGAACTCCAGGTGCGTTTTTTTACATCACACACACACATATATATATATATATATAAATAGTTTCAGATTGGTTAATTATGAGTAATATTCATAACGGTTAGATTCATCATATGAATTGCTTGTAATAATTCAAACTAATATAAAATCAAGCTTCAACCCTTTTTTTTATTCTTTGACGATAATTCAATTCAATGAATCCATGTCTTATCGATTGAGTTATGTTTTATTGATAGACCCCGATGCAGAGGTCGTTTCTCTCTCTCCAAAAACCCTATTGGAATCAGATCGTTACGTATGTGAGATCTGCAATCAAGGGTTTCAAAGAGATCAGAATCTACAGATGCATCGACGTAGACACAAGGTGCCATGGAAGTTATTGAAAAGAACGGAGGCGACGGCCGTAGTGAGAAAACGGGTGTTCGTTTGTCCGGAACCGAGCTGCTTACACCATAACCCTACTCATGCTTTGGGGGATCTGGTAGGGATAAAGAAGCACTTTAGAAGAAAACATAGTAACCATAAGCAATGGGTTTGTGAAAAATGCTCTAAAGGATATGCTGTTCAATCTGATTACAAGGCTCATCTCAAAACTTGTGGAACTAGAGGCCATTCTTGTGACTGTGGTCGAGTTTTCTCCAGGTACATATTAATATTAAGCTTTTGAATTATTCAATCATAATCTAATATTAAACCATGAAATTTATTTTATTTCTTTGTTTGGGTTATTTGATAATTTATGAGGTTAATTTCTTTTCTGGCGGCTCTTACTTTTTACATTTTTATTTACTATTAATGGCTGCTGAATCTTTCTGACTGAAATATACAAACATTCATCATCGTAAACAACCACAAGTTTTTATAATCAGCTTTTTGTGTTCTAATTTGGCGCATTTTCCAATGATCAGTTCATGTATAGTATAGTATAGTATAGTTACGTTTATTTTAAAATTTATATATATTTCAACGAGAATCAGTTTAAATTTTTGTCAGAACAACGAATATTTTTGGTATTTTTACTTGTCTTATTATTTTTTTTATTGGTCCCATAGTAAATAATGTTATTAAATTATGTACTTGTATTATATCATTTATTTTTTTTTTTTTTTTTTTTTTTTTTTTTTTTTTTTTTTTTTTTTTTTTTGCTTCTTATTTATATGGGAGAATGTTAATATTCCTAAATAGTTTTCCACAAAAAAGAGGTATTTTTTTTTTCTTTTTTTCTTTTTTTTTTGTAAAAAAGTTATCTTTTATTGATGGGTTTGTTTTAATTTTCTTAAATCGAAATGGGTTTTCAGCATTACATTAAATCTCTCAATATTTGAAGAGAAAATAACATGGGGTTTTGAGTTTAATTTTCTATACACATTTTGTTATTTTGATTTAGGGTTGAGAGTTTCATAGAACATCAAGATAGTTGCAAATTGGGTCATCATCAACAACAATCAGAACAAAAAATTCCATGTTTATCTAGAACAGCTTCAAGTCCAACTCCAAGCCCTTCTTCAGATACAAATTTCAGCTTCTTAAAACAAAACCAAACATTTAGTACTACAATTGATCATCATCATCATGATGGAGCTGACAAATATTCAACAAAAACAACAATAATTCCCCCGAGAATTATTAGCCATAATCATCATCAAAATTTAGACCTTCAACTTTCCACAAATTCAACTTCCATTCATGTTTCAGTTTCTCCAAAAAGACACGAAAATTACTCAACCCATTTGCAACTTTCGATTGGTTCTTGCAATTATGGTGAGAAAAATGATCATGATAGTAATAGCAACAATAATGATGATGACGAGAAATTGGGTTTTTTGAGGCTGAAAGAGGAAGCTAAAGAACAAATGAGAGTGGCAATGGAGGAGAAAGCTGTGGCTGAAGAAGCAAGAAATGAAGCTAAGAAGCAAATTGAAATGGCTGAAAAGGAATTGGTAAATGCCAAGAGAATGAGACAGCAAGCACAAGCTGAGTTACAAAGAGCCCTTGCTTTGAAAGAACATGCCATCAAGAAAATCAACTCCACCATCCTCCAAATCACTTGCCAAGTTTGTAGGCAACATTTTCATCCCTTGCCTAAAATTTGAATATTGTTCTCCCTCGTCCTCATTATCATCTTTGTCGTTTTAATGAGATAAATTTTACAATTCATTACTCGCTATTATACGTTGTTCAAAGCATACAAATAAGTTCAGATTTTGATATCTTCTCTCAAATCTCTCTCTCTCTTCCAATAATGCATGGTACAAAAAAAAGAAAAGGTGGTTGCATTTATGAGAGATAATAAGCCATATATAATAACTTTCTTTAAAAAGAAAGTAAAAATTTTCAAATGTGAAATTCTAAAAGGCGTGTGAAAAGAAAGAGAGGGTTATTTATTCTCTTCCAATCCACAGTAACAATCTGGTTGGTTTGGTTTTGCCATTTGACATTGATAAATCAATTTGGGTCATACTCATACTCATAGCATATTAGATAGGGTCAGAAAGAAAGAAAAAGAAAAAGAAAAAGAAAAAGAAGACATTCATTCTTAGAAGAACCCTCCTTTTTTTTTCGAAAATTGAAAGTTTCTATTTGGGAAAAGATTATATAACATAAGAGGAGATTTTGGATGGGGAAGTCATGTCAAGAAATGATGTGTCTTTCAGTAGAGCATTAAAGAATGGGCAGAGAGCAGAATTAAAAACAATGGCAGAAGAGAGAAAAGAAAAGAGAAAAGAGATTGTCCTTGTGGTTTTTGTTTTGTGATATAGTGAGTGAAGGGAGGGGGTTGGTTACTTTACTTTACAAATAAATACAAATGGAAAAAGTGCCATGTTTTTCAGTGCCACTGTGGGCATGGGGCCAAAGGAAGTTAATCATAGACTCAGTTGTCACTCTCAATTCAAAAAAATTAAAAAACTCTCTCACAAAACATACAGTCTTTTCTTCAACAAACACCCCATCCTTCATATCCTTTTCACCTTCTTCACATATACGCTGTCAAATCACATTTTCTATATACAAATGTTGGAGAGCGTGGAGTTTCCTTCTTCTTTAAATTGATTAAAAGAGTTCATGGTCCCACACGACCAAAAATTCATTGGGTTATTACGAAAGTTCACAATTCTACTTTTCACCTTCTTAGAAGTTGCTATTGGGGCGCTAAGTTAGTTATTATAGTCGGTATGTTATAATAGTTTGTGTTTGAGGTGCAGACTATTTTAGTCTGGGATATAATAGTTTGTGTTTAGAGTACAAACTATTTTTGTAACAAATAGTAAATACTGTAGCAAAAAGAATTTTGAAATACGTATTTAATATATTTAATTGTAGGTAAACACAACTATTGTATTTGGTGCTCTAAACATAGAGTGAGTTATAATACTTGATCTCCATGAGCTATGATATAAGAGAATTAAATATGAGGTTTTATTTCAAAATCAGTTAGGCAATAGAAGGAGCTAACTCTATTTTTCTAATATGGAATCTTCAACACCGAGAACCAGGGTCTCTTGAATCTCCCGCCCCTATGGTTCAATCATGAGTTGTGGTTGTGCAAATTGCACACCCTTGGCTCAAAAGGCCCTCTTCGACTACAGCATGGTCGGTCTTGGCCAAGGTGGGCTTGTCGAGTCATCAACATTTTTGGGGTTTGAGCTTGATTTTTGTGGTTTGAATCTCGGTTTTTCCAATTAGTGCTCAAGTGGTATTAGAATTTAGCTTGTTTTCACCTGAGCTTATAGTAATTGATTCGATTCCCTATCCTTGCAAACGTTTAATCTAAAAGGGGAAAAATGATTTGCGAGCTCTTCATTTTTCTTTGACTCAAACCTAAATGTTAGTATGATATTGTTAGGGATCATTTAATTATTTTTTATAATCTAGAAAAACAACATTTTACCCCTTTTTTTAACTCTAACCTAAATGCCAGTACGATATTGTTAGGGATCCTTTGTAAAGTTTAACTAAACCTTATAGACCATACAAACAAATTTTAAACGGTAAGAATGAAACCAAAACCAAGTCCAATTTATGGAGACTAATTTGAAAATTTTAGTAAAAACCATTATTAAACATCCAAATTTGTCATTTAACTTTTCTTTTTAATCTAAAAGTAACTTAGAAGCTAAGTTACAAAATTTTAATGAAAAGACTTTAGATTACTTTTTCTGAAACTTTATGTCAGTAAATTTGTACTTTTTAGAGGTTTTGAGGTAAATTAAAGACTAAAATATCATTTAAAATTTAAAGAGTAAAATTAAATATTCATAACCAAAATTGAACGAATTCCACCGTATTGAAATAAGAGTAATATTCTAACCTAAATTAAAACATAACACTCATTGATTAACTTTACGATCTTTTTCATGATATGACAAACTCGTGATGTGCCTACATTATGAACTTCCAAAAGAATAAGAATGAATATATTGAAAGTAACAATTTAGTTTACTTAAAAATTTGTAAAAACAAAATTAATTCTCTACTATAAAAAATTTCATCAAAATTAAGTATCAATTTTAATTATATAACGATTTAATCTTCGTAGTTATATGTTTTTAGTTTAATTGTCTTTGTAGCTTATAAATATAAATACTATTTAACCAATTCGGTTAAATTTATTAAGTCGCATATGTAAAACACTCCATCAAAATCTTAATGAATGTTTTTCGTGATAGAGACATAAACTAAATAGTTATAAAATAAAAACGGAAGAATTAAATTATTACGAGCATTTTTTTATTTTGTTTTGTAACGTAAATATAGATATCATTAAGATTTAGATATGCAACACAAATATTTTAAAACAAAATTGGCAAGTTCATAATTTAATCAATAAACAATTGATGAACTTAGAATTTGGAAGAAAAAAAAATCCATTCTTTGAATCTTTGAACCTCACAGAAGAAGCTTCTTTGTAGTATCTTCAATTTTTCTGAAAAAAGAGCTAAAAAATAAAAAATTAAAATAAGTCAAGTCATTTCTCATCAAAGAGTCAAAACACAAAACCATCTACATCTCCAAAGACTTCATTAAAATAAAAACATCTTCAAATATTTGATTTTCATAAATACTAATTATATATTAAAAAAAAATTATCTTAAATAACAAAACAGCTAAAAATATTTACAACCAATAGCAAAGTACACAATTTATTTGCAATAGAGAACGATAGACTACTATCTGGTTTGTTATTTTTAGTTTTTGAAAATTAGGCTTAAAATCACCCTTTCCAGTTCAACATTTCTTGTTTTGTTATTTACTTTTTCCCAATATTTTAAAAACTAAGTCAAATTTTGAAAACTTTTATTTATTTATTTATTTATTGAGTTTGACTAAGAATTCAACTATATTTTCAAAAAAGTGAGAAGAAAGATAATTTTCAAAAATAAAAAATCAATACGGTTACCAAATTGCCAACGGGGCCTCAAAGACTAAGGCCTCATTTAGTAACCATTTTATTGTCTATTTTTTAAAATTAAACTTATTTCCTCCCAAATTCGTACAATAATTTACATCTTACCTAAATACAAGGGTTGTATTTTTAGCTAAATTTCAAATTCCACAAACAAGTTAAAACTACTTTTTTTTTTTTTTTAATAAAAGAAAAAAAAAAAAAATCATTCCTCGGAGATCTAACTAGTAGCTGTCTTCGTGGTGATTTTGGTTTTTTAAAATTTGTGTTTGTTCTTTTGTACCTGTGCCTTATAAAAACTTAGAAAAACTCTCTTCATAATGCAAGGATCATTCTCTTATTAACAAAAAGAAAAGGAAAAAAAAAAAAATCATTCCTCGGAGATCTAACTAGTAGCTGTCTTCGTGGTGATTTTGGTTTTTTAAAATTTGTGTTTGTTCTTTTGTACCTGTGCCTTATAAAAACTTAGAAAAACTCTCTTCATAATGCAAGGATCATTCTCTTATTAACAAAAAGAAAAGGAAAAAAAAAAAAATCATTCCTCGGAGATCTAACTAGTAGCTGTCTTCGTGGTGATTTTGGTTTTTTAAAATTTGTGTTTGTTCTTTTGTACCTGTGCCTTATAAAAACTTAGAAAAACTCTCTTCATAATGCAAGGATCATTCTCTTATTAACAAAAAGAAAAGGAAAAAAAAAAAAATCATTCCTCGGAGATCTAACTAGTAGCTGTCTTCGTGGTGATTTTGGTTTTTTAAAATTTGTGTTTGTTCTTTTGTACCTGTGCCTTATAAAAACTTAGAAAAACTCTCTTCATAATGCAAGGATCATTCTCTTATTAACAAAAAGAAAAGGAAAAAAAAAAAAATCATTCCTCGGAGATCTAACTAGTAGCTGTCTTCGTGGTGATTTTGGTTTTTTAAAATTTGTGTTTGTTCTTTTGTACCTGTGCCTTATAAAAACTTAGAAAAACTCTCTTCATAATGCAAGGATCATTCTCTTATTAACAAAAAGAAAAGGAAAAAAAAAAAAATCATTCCTCGGAGATCTAACTAGTAGCTGTCTTCGTGGTGATTTTGGTTTTTTAAAATTTGTGTTTGTTCTTTTGTACCTGTGCCTTATAAAAACTTAGAAAAACTGTCTTCATAATGCAAGGATCATTCTCTTATCAACAAAAAGAAAAGGAAAAAAAAAAAAAATCATTCCTCGGAGATCTAACTAGTAGCTGTCTTCGAGGAGATTTTGGTTTTTGAAAAATTGTGTTTGTTCTCTTGTACTTTTTATTAAAAAATTAACAATCAATGATAAAAACGTAAACAATAAGGAATTGATACAGAGATTTACGTAGTTCACTAAAAATGTGTGTTCCACGAATAAATGGAGAGTGAGTTAAAATAGTGCACTCCACTAAACGCTATAACCAAAATCGTAAATAATGTAAATAACATTTGAATTCATAGTCATATTTCACGTTATTCTAATGCTTTTGTTACAATGTACAATGGGTTTTCAAAAAATTTTAAATTAACATTTGAATTCATTGTCAGATTCCAAAAACGATAACAAATTTTTTAAAAAAACTTGGCTTAGATCTTGAAAACATCCCTACGGGATAGATAGCAAATCAATACAACTCATGAATAGAAGTAGTATTTTTGAGCAAAGATTGCATCTTTCAGTTGCAACATTTCTTTTCATTTTTGTAGGCAGGAATTTGAATAGATGCAGTGATTGCTACTGTTTGAGAGATTTTTGAGCTATACATATAGATATAAATATGAAAGACTACACACATTGTATTTCATAGCTTCTGAATGAAGGAACTTTTGTTACTATTCTTTATTTTTATATAAAGTTATGAGGAAAGGCTTCGTTGTAAATTCCTTTGGTTCTTTGTAAGACCCCTTTATCCTCTCTTTTTTTGCACTCATCTATTAAGGAAAAGATTCTCTTCAAGGTATATGTGTGGAATAAATTAAGGATAATAGAAAATTATATTAAAAAAAAAAAACGAAAGAATACACGAACATATAAAAAGAAAAAGCCCACAAAGAGAGACTCGTTACAAAAAGATCTCGAAATCCAAGCCCAGAGTGAAACAGAGAATCTATATGAAACCAATATTCAAGTCATTCCTAACATTTTAATCTCTAATCAACTTTAAGATATTTCAGTTGTTATTCTTTGCGCTCTACATTCATGATACTGATGTGGACTTCCATCTATTAAATGATTCATATACGTCTCCCCACCCTTCATAATCCCAACATTTGTTTCGAACTTGCTCCTATGGTTCAAAAAGATTGAGAGAAACTAGTGTATTCGAGGACTGGTCAAGTCATGAAACTTATTTCTCAATCTTTCTTACTTGCTCCCAGCTGAGCCTCTTCTCCTTCGCTCTTCGAAACAACGTTTGACTTCGAATGTGTCTCTGAGCAATTGTAGAGTTAAAACTCTAATCCGTTTGTCATAACCTATTTTGCAACGACTTTCACTTAATTTTTTCTTTTTATTATTATTATGATCTTTTATGTTTAAAATTTAGATCCTCCATCCATCACAAGCTTACACTTGAAATGGAACTATGAGCAAATGCATGTGCATGCCTACACAACAAATGTGTGCATGGTCCTCAGCAGCAACTCATAGAAGAATAGTTAAAGCAACAAACAAGATAACTGCATATTGAGTAATCCAAAAGATGGGAATACAGCTGAATACACAAACAAAGCATTGAATTAATCAACTATTCTTTAGGGTCGGTTTGGAATGACTTTCTAAGTGGTTAAAAACATTTTTTAAGCACTTAAAATATTGTTTCAAATAAACCCTTAATTCTATAGGATACACGAATTCTTAATTAATCTTTCGATCATGGAATTCAATTTTTCTATTCAAGAGTGGCATCACAAACAAAATTCTTGAATTCTTTTAGTGTTAGATTGGGGAAGAACAGTTTCATAAAAAGGAGTAGACATTTGCTAATCTTCCAAAGCCAAATATCTCAAAAATAAAATTGTTTATTTGTCCTGTATATTTCAATATAGTTGGTTCTATTAGAATCATATGCCTCTCATTCACCAAACTAAGGAATTGGTAAAAGAATGGTAATTGGTAAAATGTCTGCAGAACACAGTTGATTTGTCTCAATCAAATTTTGGAATGTTGCTTACAAATTCTTCTCAACAATATCTTGTCAAACACTAGCGAAGGTGATGTTAAAAGACCCCATATATAGAAGAACTAGTACCATGATAGTAACAAATGACAATGACAATGATACTCAAGCTGACAATAACAACATGAGCATATAGATAAAAAAAACACCTACCTTTCTAATGTATCAATCCAAGCATGACATAGTACATCAGACATGAGTTACTATTCTAAAAGCTGATGGTTCGATTCCGAAAGAGGTTGCATCTAATTAAAAATGCATGCAAATCAAGTTATTCAATGGATTCATAATATAAAAGAAATAGAGCAGTGAAGGCATTTCCTTGGATGCGTTACCAAAACCAAAAACATACAAAAATTTTAATCAGGCTTGAAGATAAAGAATGAATTTGAAAACAAGTCAAAGATTATAAATGTTAATAACGAAAGGAATCTTATCATGAAAATCCACTAAATGTAAGTCGTAGTAATTTTGAAATAGTTAAGAACATTTTTGTTATGTTCATAATTATTCTAAAACATGTCTCAAATCATTAGAAAAAATTAACTTAATACTCGATGTCATACTTGTAAATATGTTTTCGTGAAAAGCAAAATGGTAATATATGAGCAACAAGGAGGTGTTATGTCAAAATTGTAAATTAATACACTAACACAAATTTATTATGAGTTTTAATCCCAAAATGTATTGGGTGTAAATTGATATTTTTTCTATTTTTCTTTTAAAGAAATAATTATTGATCCACATCAGATCTTTCTTGCAAAATCAGAACTATGTAGAGAAAAACTTTGTTTCACTTGAAAGAAAGTTCATCACTTTTTGAAATAAGGAAATTAAGTAGGCTTCTATTATGGTTTCTCAACTTTCAAAATACCAAGTGTGATAATTGAATTGTTAAATTTGCTTTATCTTCTTTCCTAAATTTGTACGAGGTCAACTCTAGTCTCTAAATCTTAAAATTAACTATTTTGATCCTATATTATTTTTCCTATATAATATCCTTTAATCAATATGCTTGTGTAACTTATATTACTTGAAAAAGACAAAATAGTCATTTTGTAAAGTTCATATACTAGAACAAATTTGAGAGTTCAAAAATCGAAAGGAATATTTTGATAATGTAGGAATCAAAATGAAAAAATATTGAAAGTCAGCGGATCACGATCAATGATATCTAATTGTTTAAAGTAATATATGGGAAAGTTGAAAAATTTAAAAACTGATATCAAATTAAGAAAACATAGTTGATTTTTTTATTTTTTTTTTCAAGTGATACTAGGTTGGCTAGTCAATAACAACAACTTATTGCAATTTTAACTATAGATATCAAATTATATGTCAGTGAGATAAGTGATTCTTGCCTCGAGATTGATAATACAAGCTTGGTTGGGTTATGCAATTTTAAAATGACTCGTCACACATATCACATATAGCACACAAGATATCTTGATTAATTCAAAGACAACAGACAAATAACAAATGATAAACCGAGAGTGAATACGCAGAGGTTGTTAACCCAGTTCGGCCATAAACCACCTGTCTCGAGGGCAATGTGCCCTGGAATGATAATCCACTAATATTAATAAGTTAAGCATTTACAATGAAGTACTTATCGGTAAAATGACGACTTTTACAATGACTCTCGTAGAGCCTAACTTGCTAAACACCTATGCTCTGCCTAGATGTGAGACTTCCTCTCTAACAAAACTTAAGAACCCCTAAGTTGTTAAATATTAGTGGTAGACACTTAAATACTCCATAGTGTAAGAGACTCCACCTTTTCTTGAAAATATCTTTCCGATCACTTGTGAAGACCATCCACAAGAGTAACTTAGGTCCCCCTGAGTTGGTAATGTTTTAGGCTCCCGTAAACTGGAGAATCCTTTCTCACAATTAATGTCTCAAGCTCACCTTGAGACGAAGAAGAGCACGTTGATTCAAGAATAATTCCTTCATGTTTTGCACAGGAAAATAATCAGATACAGTTCATAGTTCGAATAGCAAAGATAGGTCTCACAATAATAACCACACAAATTCTTCAAATATTCTAAATGAAAACGACAACCCTAGGCCACAAACACATGATAAATAATTCCTTTCGTAAAGGAAAACATCTCCACGATAAATCATGCAGCCCATAAAGAAGGAAAGTATCCAACAAAATCAACTCTGTAGAAAATTTCCAGATAAGGAAAGTATAGTCTACAGGAATGACACTTATTACAGCAACAACTAAGGCAACTCCCAAATGGTTAGAAGAACACAACTTCCTAGCCTTCAACAAATATATAGTCAATCACAAAACTCCAATAAATTATGCTTATTTTCGCATCTTAACCCAATTCAACTATGCTTAGATCTCTCGAGCATGTAACCTTATTCATTAAGAAACAACAAAATCACTGTTCATATAATTTTTGTATTAAATTTTCGCTGACATATTAATATTTTTATAGATTTTACATATTTCTATGAGTTCAACATGAGAAGTGAATCAAATTTTTGATATTTCTTTAATTTTTTTTTTTTTGAAAATTCAAAACATAGACAACAAAATGTCGCATATGTACATATAATATAAATAATAAACAACTTATTTAAAAACTGCAAAATGTTTATTTATCAATTTAAACATTTTTTTTCTTGAAATTTTGTTTTTATAACTTTTTCAAAAATATTCATGATTATGTTTTATCAATATTTATATCTACATAAAAAAATAGTTGGTATTACAATTAAATATCCAAAGATGACTTCTCCATCCATACCCCCATTTCATTTAGGAATGGATGGGATTCTCATTGTGAAAATTTTGTGATTTTCAATTCCCCTCGAAAAAATATTGGCCATTTAACTATTTTTAAGAAAAGAATTAATGAAGTTATTTTAGTTTTCAAATTCTTGTTTGAATGAGGCTTTTTATAAATATAGCAAAAAGAATCAAAATATTTATAAATATAACAAAATTTTATTGTCTATCGTGAGTGGATAGACCATAATATTTTGTTGTAAATATTTTCAATAGTTTTGCCATTTAAAATAATTTTCCGTTTGAATGGTTGGTCCTCGTAAAAATATAAATTTTGATAAATATGATAATTAAAATAATGAAAAATATAATAATTAAAATAAACATGACGAATGTATTGGACAACATAGAGAATATTCTCCCTTCGTGGAATATTTTCCTCTTCCACATTCCTTCCATTATCCATAGAAAAAATAGATAATCCCTAGTTACCATAACATGGAATCCTCGTATTTAATCCTTCTGTGACATAGAACAAAGAAGAAGAAGAAGAAGAAACAGAGCAGCGATTATGAAACAATGAAATCCTCGCAGTCGCAAGCCAACCATGATCCGAACGGCGAACGAGAGTGAGAAAGATGACAGAGCCACCGCCCAAATGCCAGCCATTGTTATTCAATTCAACCTCTGACCTAAAAACCTAAACACGTTCACGATCGGCCGAAGGAGAAAGTGAAAGTAATCGATTCCTCCTTGTTCTCTTCCATTATGTCCTTTACTTTAATCCTCCAATTCCATTCGTTTGTTTTTGAATCCATCGCTCCATTGAAATTCTCCCACCTGTACAGTTTTGAACCTGTTGCGGGTTGCTCAGGCCCGAAGAAAACCCAAGGCGAAAAGCAATGGTCAGAGCATCGAGTTCCAGAAAGACCAGTTGAGAAGCTGGTAAGTACATATCAACAAGTAACCGAGCTGAGATCTATTTGACACCCAGCAGCCTCTGACCCGTAAACTAACACGGGAAGTCATAATTCTGAATAAATAATCTCCTTTTGCGTGCTTAGTTATATTACTAATTTAGGCATCACAGACTTCTCACCTTAGCTGATTTAAGGATTTAGAGAGTTCTACCTTCACTTTTATGTGCTCCCTAAATTACTAGTTTAAGTATTGGAGAGCTCTAACCTTGCCCTTGCTTTATTGCTTTTGTATGCTTAATTGAGTTACTAACTTAGGCTCAGGTCAACTCAAAAAAATGAGATTAGACCGGTAAAAGTGAGTCGAAGGTCTAAGTCCATAGAAAACCCAGAACTTGATGAAAAATGGAGATTCAAATCAATGGCAATTGACACCATTAACAGGTACGTGTATCTATGATGCGATTGAAAGTAAAATTCATCTGGTTTATACACTTTTTCTCCTTAACTTCATCATTTACATTGGTTCTGAACTCTAGTTCTGGCCACTCGATTAAAGCATAGAGGTAAGGACTAGAAAGAAAATGAAGATTGTTGTTCATTTAGATGATAATTTACCACGAGACGGGTTTGATACAGAAAAAGAAAGAAAAAAAGTGAAGAAAAAAGGTGGACTAATTGCCATAGTCTTTAGAACATTGATGTTGCAAAATTCGAAGGCAATGCCTCCTACTGATAAACAATGAAGGAGCCAAACTGGCAAAAATAGCCCAGAAAAGTTCCCTTATAAACAAAATTCATCAAGTTGATGAACTTTGTAAGACTATCAACGTGAAACAAGTAATCAATATGCTGGGGCTTTATTCAGCCATAATAGCTGCCAACAATTCTCCTGCTCTTGCCACTGCCCAGCCCCATCTCTATCCCAATTCAAAAAGCTTTCCACTTTACAGTCTACCATTCATCCAATCAATTATGTCATTCATAATACTCTGCCTTTCTGGTTCAAATAGGAGATCATGTAGGAGACCTTGAAGCAATCTGATGGATTTGTCGGTCGATGAGGCTTCGTCGTAAAGCTTTTGGGAGGCTGTTGGGTCAGTTACTTCGTCGGCAGTGCCGTGGAGAACTAGGAATGGGATGCATATTTTGCTTAAATTCTGCTGCAAATATGAAGAGATCTTGAGAATCTCGTAGCCGGTTCTCACCCGGATGGCTCCCGTGTAGACTAGAGGATCGGAATATTTAGCTACCAATGCATCTGGGTCTCGAGTCACCGGGAGGCTCGTCTTGTTTGCAGCACCAACTTGGAGCGTTGGGAACAATAATGAGACTATGGGGGCAAGGACCTGCAACCAGATAAGAGATAGAAAAATTATGCATCATATTTTTTCTTTAAGATGGCAAAAGCCAATCGAACTAACAAAGTTAGTTCCATAAACTTAAAGCCACATCTTGAATTCAATCTCCTTCCACCCAACTTTTTACCTCAATAAACCACAATAACAAAATCTCCCTAAAGGAAACTCTCCTAGAAAGTTCTGTACACTTCATTTTGGTGAATAGTAATTTTGGATCTATCCAAGGAGAATAGGTTTAAAAGAAAGAGTTCCACTCACTGCATAGATGGGGTGAGATGGTTGAACTCCAACTGCAGGTGATGTAAGCACGACTCCCGATATGCAAGAACTGATACTAGGGTCGAGCACCGCCTAAATGAGCAAACTAACCAATTTAGGAACGAAGAACATACAACCACCATAAACACACTATCGTTGACTTGTAGGTATACCTTGAGAACAATGGCTCCTCCTGTGGAATGTCCAAATAAGAAACAAGGCAAGCCCGGGTTATCAGCCAAAACCTTCTGAAGATATGATTTCTGCAATGTTTTCCGACAGGAATTATCATCACACGACACTTGGAAAATACACACAAGTAGTAAATGATGACAATAAAAAAACATACCAAATCAAAAACCGCATCATCAAGAGAATGAACATACGCGTGCAATCCATCGCTCCCACCATGACCTGTAAAGGAGGCAAAGAATTTCAATAAATGTCACGCATGACCACTGAAGATCTGAAAATATAATGGACAAGAACAGATTTAGGATCCCCAAGACCCAACTTTATACGATTTCTATAGCAATGCAAGCAAAGCATTAGAAGCCATGAAATAACTAAAGAGAAAAGCTTCTAGGAGTTTTAGTTCATGTCAAGATGCCTTCTTAAGTGAAAATTGTCGAGGTGGTCATGCATTGCTCGATTTCGAGTGTGAAAGCAGAAAAGTTATCGAAGGGTCCCGACCGATTTTCCAAAGCTTATCCTCCTTTCTAGTAAAATTACACATATTATCACAGACTCAGATAACAATCTTACTCTATAAAAGGGAAGCTTCACATGTTACTTTATGGCACCGGCATCCCAAATGCCTTATCCTGCAACATCCAAATATAGATGCATTGTTGAAGAATTGAAATCTCTAGACCAAGGAAACAGTAATTATAATGGAAAAACATTAAGATGTTTGTATTTTGAGGGATATAAGGTTGTATCATAAAAAATACAGGCCTCTCCCACTTGAAAGCTTTTATTTATTTTTTTATTTTTTCAAAATTATGAAATAAACCAGCCTTCCATTGAAAAAGAACATACAAAGGCGAACAACAAGGAATGCCCACGAAAAGAACATACCCTCTGCAATCTAGCACTATAATGGATAATTACAAATTGACTTGACACCAACGCCGACAACAAAGTATCATATCTAATAAAGGATCAAAGATCACTAGGTCAAACATTCAATCCCTCTAAAAACTCTATCATTCCTCTCACTCAAAGGCCCACAACATGCTATACAAAAGCAGCCTTATTCCTGAAAATGGTTCTTCATCGCTTGGAAGATTGGAAAGCAAACAATTGCAACTCCTTGAAGAGTTTATATGTTCCAACATTGAATAGCTTAGTACATAAAAATACTCGTGGGAGAACACGCCACTGATCGGGTCCCATGGATGTGTTCATTGGTATCCTTGTCCTTATTGCTCCTTTTCATCATCCTCTTATATAACCCCTAAATTTAACCATCATGAGTTGGCTTAGTGGTAAATATAGAGACAAAGTCTCAATGAATGACTAAGAAGTCATGAGTTTAATTCATAATGGCCACCTACTACTTGTAATTTAGCTAGTAAAAATGACCTTAGTCGTCAACTTTAAGAGTTAAATTTTGTGAATTAGTCACGAGTTTAATTCATAATGGCCACCTACTACTTGTAAATTAACTAGTAAAAATGACCTTAGTCGTCAACTTTAAGAGTTAAATTTTGTGAAAAGATTATGCGAACAGTAGAGATATTCACCGGACCCAAACCCTCCTAAATTTCCAATTGTAAATTAATGTATAGAGTTTTTTTGTTTGTGCATTGCGAGATCGAATCTCATAATAATGCAAGTTTATGCTAGTTGAGTTAAAAGAATTCGCACATAAGGAAGTAATAATAAGAATAATAATAAAGGTAGCACACTTACCAATCCAATCCATGCCGAAAACCTTGTAGCCATTTGCATTTAATTGCTTGGCAAAATCACTGTATCTACCACTGTGACAACAATTTAAAGAAAACTTACTGTAATTTCCATGCATTAAAGTCCAAAGAAAGCAATAAATAATTTAGAAAATTATAAGGTACAAACCTGTGTTCATTTAATCCATGCAAGAGAACCACCAGTCCCCTACAAAATAAAAACATAATACAAACAGGTTATAAATACAATTTTAAAATACAAATAAAATGTAGTTAATAGAGAAATTAAATCCCTAACCTTATCTTAAGAGATACAGGCGTCCACGATTGGGTAAAGAGTATATTTCCCCTTGGGGATTGAAAGAGAAGAAACTCTCGTACTGAAGCCTCACTTCTATCCTTATCCTCCACCACCCTCCGTATTGCCAGAGCTCGTCTCACCGCCACTTCCTGATCCACCGCCACCGCCACGGTCGGCGACGAAGAGTTGATATTATTATTATTGTTAATACTACTGCTGCTGCTCTTCCAAGAAACAATTGTCGCGGGAACCCGAACCATCGGGCATTTCCTTTCCTGCTTTTCGTCTCTCGGCTTATCCGCTGCCGCTTGCGCTCGCTTCCGGCCGCGGAAAGGCACTAGCAACAACAAAATGAAGGCATTAACCAACATGATCAAACTCTTCAAAGCTCGCATCGTCAGCAATGCGTTTACGCGACCGCTCGCACCGGAGGTTAGAATGAGCGACGACGAGGATGAGGACGACAACACCGTGGGATTCCCCTTCACAATCGGCTCCATAGGCATTTTTCCGATTCGATCTTCGGAAAATCCTCACGTTTTTCTCTCTTTCTCTCCCCTCAAGGAAAATATTTACTTGTTCCAATAATCCTATTCTTCTTCTCATTCACAATCTTAAACAGAAAAAAACGAGAGATTCAGAAACAGAACCAACAACGACGATGACGACCAAAAAACCGAAACCAATTTTGCCCTAAAAAATCGCACAATTTGGGAATGTCCCTAATTTTAGCCGCTCCCCCAATTTTAGAACAAAAATCTAAAAACAAGGCAATTTCAATAATCCTCTCAGGACCTTCAATTACAAAAAACACAACACAACAGAATACTGCAATTTTTATTTTGTTTCTTTTTCCTTACACAACAAAATCGTAGAAGGAAGAAGAAACTTAGAGAAAGCAAGAAAGTTCGAGAAAGAAATTAAAATAATAAATTAAAACTTCGAGAACGACGGAACTTTGTGGGCGACGTGTCGTTTTGCGAACATCGACACGTGTAAAATATGCGGCGTTGGAAGGCGTTTTGCTTGGGGTTGAACCGGTCAGACTTGGTTCAGTAGAGTTTCCGGAAAATTCGGTATTTTATATGCCACGTGTAAGTTCTTTATGGGGTAGTTTTATCTTTTGGGACACGTGTCGGACTGTTGGTGAATAGTGGAGTATTGTAAAGGGACAGGCCGTGTTTGAACCAATTGTTTTTTTAATAATTGGTTTGGATAAGATTGAAGGCAGTACGGTGGGCGGTGGGGATGGCGGTCTTTAACGACGTGGACATATCAAAAACGTTATTGGAAGGCGTGGCAATTACATCAAATCGAAATAACTAGATTTTGCTCAGATTCTGCCGTTGATTGCGAATGATGGGCCTGGCCCAAAACAGAGAGCCCAACTACCATCTTTCTGAGTTTCTAGCCACACATCTCTTGCCCAATCCGAGCTAAGAGAAAGAAGGGATAAATAAATAAAAATTCTATTTTGAATATTAATTTGAATCCTAATCTTTCAAAATTTTCTTTTTAAAACCTTAAGGTTAAACAGATGTCATATATAATCCTCTTTGCTTCAGTGGTTGAAGTATGCGGAATATGCTGTTTTCTTCGAGCTTCATTTATGATTTTAAATCTTTACTTTTCCTGTTTTCTTCGAGCTTCATTTGTAATTTTAAATCTTTACTTTTAAAGGTGTGGGCGATTTTAAACATCTAATAAATTCTAACTCTAAATTTCGTTCAAAAAGTTCTCCTATTCATTTTATAGAACACATACACAATATGAAATTGACTTTTTTATATAAAAAAATAGATAAAAACAACATTATATATATATATATATTTTGATATTATAAATTTTGTGAATCTTATTTAATGGTTAATTTGTGTATTGGCCAAAGCTATTTTTTACAAAGCTTTGTTTTCTTTAGATTAATGAGTTTTATGAAGACTTTTAGTAGGTGAAATAGCTAAATTTTGACCCATGATTAAAATTGCAATTCTCATGTAAGTGTATGGTCTTAATTGATGAAATTGAAAGTTAAGGGTCAAAATTGATATTTTACAATATATATATATATATATATATATCCTCACAACCATGGTAATTTTGGATATTTAAATATTTTTATTATGGGCTGATTTTTATTTTATTTAGAATGTTCATTAAAAAAAATTAATGATCTAACTATTGAAATGTGAATTAGGGGACAAAGATTGCTACCACAAGGCATTAATCTCTAGACCATAAATAATTATTAGAAATAATGGCCAATTAACATACAATTGATTAATGTATAAAAACCCTCAATTATGAAGTCTTCTGAATCATTTCATAATAATAATAATTATTTTTATTATTTATTATTTGATTCTTTTGTACAATAAATAACAACCATATTGTTGGTGTGATAAATCAAAATCGTCAAATTTCAAATGGTAATTAATATATTTATGTACTTAACAACACTGGGTTTATGATAGTGGGGGATGGAGGAGGGAAGTGGAATATGGAAAAAGAAAAAGGGCAAATGGGGAATTAACCTTGAGTTTTTATTCTAGCACTTAATAAAGGGTGTCAGAAAAATAAATGAAGTTGTTCTCGCCAATGCCTGGTGCAGCTTATTTCTCCTTTATTGTCCCACTTAAATTTTTTTTTTTTAAATCCCTTTTATGATATTAAAAGGCAATAAAAAATCGAAAATTCGAAAATTCAAATCGATTCAACAGTTTGGTTTGATTTTTTAGTATCAAATTGGATATATTGATTCGTATTTGGAAAAAACTAAAAAGTATGGTTTGGATTGATTTTTTATATGAAAAATCAATCAAAACCTAACCGAACCTATGATATATACATATATACCCTCGAAAATAAACTTTTCGTTAGGTATTTTTTTTAGTATTTTAATTATTATGGTGCATATATGTTTGATGTTTAGATAAAAGATCAACCAGTATAGAACGTGTTTGTTTTTTTTTTTTTTTTTTAGTTTTAGAAAAGTGGCAAGAAAACCAAACAAAAATGTCAAATTTCAATTTATAAAAAAAGAAATAGACCCAATTTTAATTTAAAATTGGCAAAAATGACTGATTCAAAACAAAGTAGAACTAAAGTTAAAACAATTGGAAAAAATTAGAAAATGTCAAAAACCAAGAACCAAACCAATAATAAATCGATCTAAATAAAACCAATCTATTGATTTTGGATCACTTTCTTGTAAACCCGATTGGCTTGGTTTAGTTTAGTTTTTGGTTGGTTCCAAAATCGACAAAATTGAACCGACAATCAACCTACAATGTGTGGTGTAAATAAAATCAGGGGAATTTTCTTTATTAAAAAGAATAATAATAAATATATTAGAGTCTATTGGTAGAAAATTTAAAAATAAATATTTAAAATGGGTTCAAATGAAAGTAGAGTTATATTGTTTGGTAGCAAATTCAAAACATGGATTCTAATTTAAGAAGGGTTGTTTTCAATTATAGCAAAATGAACCAAAATAATTAGAAATATAGAAAAATGTACTAATAGATAGTGATAGATTATTATCATCTATCATTGTCTATGACAAAGAGACAGTAATATTTGGCTATATTTTGAACATATTTCAAGCAGTTTTTCCATTTAAAACAATTACCCTTTAAACTATATAAAATGTGTTTGATACTATATATTTTATAAATCATAAAATTAGTTGTAGTTACTCAATAATATTTAGTTGCAATTAAACTATTGATAATTTATCTATGAATATAACTTAGGGTTGTTTTTAAATATAGCAAAATGAGTTAAAATATTTACAAATATAACAAAATGTCACTGATACATAGTGATAGACTACTATTATTATTACAGTATATTAGTGTCTATCACTACCTATCATAGATAGACAATGACATTTTGCTATATTTAGAAATATTTCCGACAATTTTTTCATTTAAAATAATTACCCTATAAGTTATACTAAAAATATTTATAAAATCATTGTTTTGTAATATTATATAATTTATAATATATTATGTAATGCATATTATATATATTTTTAAAATCAAATATTGCATTACTAAATATTTTTATCTTTATTTAATATAATTCTATATTTTAAAATTTAAATTTCGAAATTTAAAAACCATGAAAATATAAAAATATTGTTTTCAAAAATTTGTACAGTTAAGATCATAGAATTGGAAAATACTTTTTACAAACAGAATCATGATTTTTTTGTCAAACATACATTTTTTGAATTCAGTAAGCTGAAAACATAAAACGAAATTTAAATTCTTTATCAAACATGTCATTAATAATCAACATACACCAATGAAAAAAATTTTATTCGAATATAGCAAAATGAGTAAAACTATTTATAAATATAGAAAAAATTTACCATCTATCGCGAATAGATAGTGAAATTTTTTTTTTTAAATAGTTTAATATTTTTCTATTTATAATAAATTTTTTTTTAAAAAAAAAACTAGTTGTTCCATATTTGGAAAAGTATTTACTTCATATATTATACATTAAACATATTTAAAAAGTTCCAAACTATGTTATCTTATTTGTTCTACTTATATATGAAATAATAATAATAATAATAATAATAATAAAGACAGGAATAATATTTTCCAGACGTCAACAATTTAGATCTGAACTCATGTATTTGGAATAATGTTTATTTTCCTTTTTCAAAAAGGAAAGATATATATAATGATGCGTTGATACGAAATGTATAAAATTTCCTCCTACTTTAATTATTTCATGAATGTTGAAAAATGGTTGAAGCTTTTTCAGAATGCAAAATCCAAATAAGATATGGAATTTACAAATAAAGAAGTGAGAACAAAAAATAATAATAATAATAATAAATAAATAAATAAATAAATATGAACAATTTAAAGTCATAGTTTCACATTAGAATAGTTCCACATAAAAAGTAGATTTTGTTGAAAAAGCATTCAGGAAACTGAAAGATACTTGTGAAAATAGACAACACAACTATACATTGGCTAAGCTACTCAACCACGTGACAACATTTTTTCACTCCTATCATTGTTACTATTTATTTCATCTCAACGTTTTTCTTTAGATTTACCGAAGAAGATGAGAGACTATGAAAATTCAAATTCACTCGTATTGATTAGATTAAATTGTTGTTACTCATTTGATTTCAACATTTTTTATAATCTTACGTTAATGGCTACATTTTAAGAATGTCTAATGTGTATATGTCAAATTATGCATCTACGGCTTTAAAATAGAATTTTAACAGAACATCTAACTTGATCTGTTGTCTAGAGATATAAATTGGGTTCAATCTATGGTGGTTACCTATCTAGGATTTAATATCCTACAGGTTTCCTTGACATCCAAATGTTGTAGGGTTAAGCAAGTTGTTTCGTGAGATTAGTCGAGGTGCGAGCAAACTGGCCTAAACACTCACAGATATCAAAAAAAATTGTTGTTCTAAAAAAAAGTCAAAAGTATTTTTTTAGGATAATTGTTTTAAATGACAAAACTGCTGGAAATATTTTCAAATATAGCAAAGTATAGTGATAGACACTGTTAGATGTCTATATAAGTGTCTATCATTACAGTGACATTTTGTTATATTTGTAAATATTTTAGCTTACTTTGCTATATTTGAAAACAATCTTTTTTTAATTTAAAAGAATCATTTTTTTATTATATTTATGTAAACACAATTGCCACATGTATATGTTAGCAACCAAAAT
This sequence comes from Citrullus colocynthis, assembly GCA_031780015.1. Lineage (NCBI taxonomy): Eukaryota > Viridiplantae > Streptophyta > Magnoliopsida > Cucurbitales > Cucurbitaceae > Citrullus > Citrullus colocynthis. Next base: position 1,336,974 of record QLSR01000118.1, on the reverse strand, counting down.
GTCTGGTAGTTCGAGTCTCCAAATCTTATTGTGTACTAAAAGAATGCCCTACGAGACCGTGTTTGCCGTTTGGAATGCTTCTAGTTTAAGCTCCTATTTAAAAAATACTTTTGTATTTGTATTTTACAATTTCTTAAAGGTATTTTAAATAACAATTTATTTTAATTGTATTATTTTTTTTAATTATTTTAAATGATAAAGTTATTGAAAATAATTTTAAATATAGCAGAATGTCATTGTCTATCAGTACTAATAGATATTTATCAGTATCTTTCACTCACACTAATAGATGTCAGTGATAAACAATGACATTTTGCTATATTTGTAAATAAGTCGTCTCATTTTTCTATATCTTAAAAATAATTTTTTTAGTTACTTTAATTATTAAAATGAAATTATAAAAATGCAATGAATAAAATAAAAAGAAATGGATCAAAATTTAGATCAATTTTTTTAATAAAAACTTTTTTTTTAATGATGATTTAGGGTAAAAGATTGGAGATTTAGAAACTATTTTAAGTTCTAACGAGTCTACTAATACAATTCAATTAAGTTTAGGACCTAATTCCTAAACCTCATTGCTTCTACTTTACTTTAATAAAAACAAAAAGTTTCATAAAAGTAATTTCACCTCCTTTTATTCATCAAAAGGGGTCTAAATAAAGTTAAAATTATACCCGACCATCTCTCAAAATAAATCTCTCAAAATCAGAATCCAACATAGATAACTTGAATATAATTTAATATCAAACACAAATAAATAAATAAATAAAAGAAAAAAATAGTAGCTTTGAGTCATTAAAAAATAAAATAAAATCACCAAGAACAAACAAAAACTTTGTCTAAATACAAAGAGAATCCAATTCCTTATATTCCACATAATCCACTATCAAAATTATTCTAACCCCTTTTTCCCTTTTTCAAACACCTTCATGTAATCACTAAACATCAATCACAAGACAAACAGCTTTAGAAATGGGAGAAAAAAAAAGTTTAAGGAAAGAAATATAGATTAATATGCATCTTCAATAACTATACATATAATATATTTATATTATAATTAATTGACATGAATTTTTTTATATTTAACTTATATATATATATATATATATTTCCATAGCTAAGTGCTATATATGGAAAGAAATTAAATGTGGGGTTTTTTTTATTATTTTTTTAATTGAGGTTGAATTTAGTTGTTCCAATTGTGTTTCATAGATAACTCCTTGCTTGGACTGTTCAAATTTAGATTCAACCCCATCAAATTATTTGGATGACCTAACAGCTCATAGCATTCCTGAAAAAAAGAAGAAAATGGATTATGTTGTTTGTATGTTGAATTGTTCGAGTTGAGTTCGTACTTAGTTATGATGTGATATTTGAGTATGATATTACAATATAACAAAAAAATTTCGAAGGTAGCCATAAAATTTAATAAAATGAACAATTAAAAGATTGAGATATGTTTTGTTAGTAAAATTTTAAATTGTTTATTGGGAGTTTTTTTTTTTTTTTTTTTTTTAGATAATGTTATTATTTTTTTTTTTTTTTTTTTTTTAGATAATGTTATTATTTTTTTTTTTTTTTTTTTTTTAAGTTTTGTTTCTTATTTTATGTATGTTTTGGAAATTTGTGCATGTTAAAGGGTAGTAATTTACTTTAAGAGAATATTGTCAGCATTTTCTGATCAAATTATTAAAAAAAAAACAACAAAAAGGAAATTTAATGGTATGCTTTTCAAGAAGTTATCTTTTAGGATTTTCAAAAGTTTTTTTTTAAAGAAAAGATAACAGTGTTATACAAATAATATTTTAATAAAGGAGTTAATTTTTAAGAACATAAAAATGAAAACTAAATCATATTCATGGTTTTTTTTTTTTTTTTGTTTATTTTTAAGAAATTGTTATTATTTATTTACTAAGTTTTAAAGACAAATATAAAATTTTAATAATCATAATTAAAAAAAAAAAAAGGAGAGCACTTTTAGTTTTGAAATTTTCGCTTAAAGGAATAATATTTTTCCCAAAAAAAATGATCAAAAAGAAAAGTTATTAAATAAAAATTTATTTTAAAAAAAAAAAAAAAAAGTTAAGCCTTAGAGATCAAGTGATCATCAATTATATAAATAGTATTAAAGAGCAAAACAAATAACGTCAAATATTATATATTTTATAATAAAAAAATGCTATATATAGGGAATATATAAACATATAGAGGGCATATATAACAAATTAGATAAAATCAAAGCCGTTTTCCATTAAATTTGCATTAGTGAAAAAGCTTCTTACCTCTGATTGATTTTCTGATCCAAACACATTTGCACTTGTTGGAGGGCTTTGCTCCCATGCTCTTCTGAAACATCAAATTAACATAATCATAATTATCTATTTTCTTATGTTATAATTTTCTCTATAAAAATAATTAGGTAATTAGTAACAGAGAAAGAACAATACAAATAAGGTCAAATATTATATATTATATAATAAACAAAGATACTGAATCATTTGAATACAATAATTGTAAACTATAGTGTATATATTAGTATATGCAGTAAATTAAATCCAAATTTCATAACATATACTCTCTTTTTGGTAATGCTAGCATGTGAGACTATATACAAAAGCTGATTATATCACTAATTTTAAAAGAAAATGGCCTAGCAAAAGACTGCACTTCTTGTGTGCCACTTACATTATCATCATTGTGTAAAGCTGGTTCTTATTATTATTATTATTTTTCCTTATCTTTTCTTGGCTAGAAAAAATAACCCCATTGTATGAAATGTTCATCTAAGCTTTTTAAGTGTCTAAGTCCAATTTTATCTATGTTTTATAAAATATTTGAACAGCACTTCTTTTATCACATTACCAAATGTAATGTTTCATAAAACATACAAGTAAAAACAAAAACTCAAACAATAAGTTTTAGTAGGGTTTGGCTCGAAGATTAGACACGTATAAATCAAGACAAAATGAACATAAGAGTTCGAGATTAGAAGTTCGATCCCCAAACCTCACATTTCATTGAATTCAACAAATGCAGTGGTGGAAGATTTGGAACTGTTGACCTTTGAAATGATAATTATTGATACATTGTCTAATGAACTATAGGCTTGGATTGACCATTAAAGGCTACATTCAAACCTATACAATACATTATCAAGCTACGAAACCTACTATTTCATGCTACCCACTAACTTAATTTTTACACTAATCAAACAAAAATGGGCTAAAAAATAACTCTTTACAAATCACAAACATAATGAACATCAAGATTTAGTTGATATAAATATAGGGGTTATTTAAAGAAAAGTGGTAGGTGAAAAGGAAATGGGGGAAGTAAAGCTGTCACAAACAAAGCTTATAGCTCTTTAAAAAGAACTATATCCTAAAAAAATTGATTTTTTTTTTTACCAATAGTAATAAACAAAAAGAAAAAAAAGAAAAAATAAAAGAAAAAAACATATAGTACCAAACCAAGAGACATAAAAGAGGAAGAAATTAATGGAGAGAGGAAAGAAAAATATTAACCTTGAAGAATTAGAATGGTTATTAATGGAAGGTGTTGATCCATTAACATCAGGCTCCAGAGATGCATTACTAAACCCTCTTCTATGATTGAGCAAACAGTTTGCTTCATGATGTGGGGTTGGTGTAGCAGGCAAGAAATCTTCTTCCCCAGACCCTTCTGATTCATATTACATTGTATTCCCATCAATTTACCGCTCGTAATCAAATATAGCAAAATAAGCCAATTTATTTATAAATGTATCAAAATGTTGACTGATAGACAGTAACAATTTGTAAATATTTTCAAGAGTTTTATTATTTTAAATAATTACCCTAAATTCACGTATTAAAGAAAAAAAAAAAAAGGAAATTTGAGACCCTAGGGAAAAATGGTAACATTTTTTTCCCTTTCTAACTTTTGTTGGACAATCTTAATTTTCACCCGACCAAAAATTCCCCTCTTTTAAAGTCCTTATAGAAACACACATCTAATATAACTGAACGTTTTATAATTCTCTCTTGCATTCGTGAGGGTGAGCTTAGTTTAGTGGTAATTTAGTATGTTCTCTTGACCCGAAATTGTTCGTACTTTTGGAATCAAGTTTTTTTTTTTTTTTTTTTTTTTTTTTTTTTTTTTTTTTTTT
>QLSR01000118.1:1295784-1323776 GCA_031780015.1 Citrullus colocynthis | reverse complement strand
ACGAAGAATTTTTTTTTTTTTTTTTTTTTTTTTGTCCTTGAAAGAAACAATGTTTGAATCTGTAGAGCATTATTAAAAAAAACAAAAAAAAATGCAACTTCTAAACCTAATTTGCAAACAGAGGCTTACTTTTGTGCAAAATTCGAGGCAAGCCCTAATTGAAGAGAGAGTAAGTGTCTAGAGAGAGAAAGAGAAAAAGAGTGGTTGTGTGTAGTGAAGGAATGAAGGAGCTTTCACATCGTGAAGAGCTGAAGTGATTGCTCCCTGTAGGAGCCTCTTACATCAGTGGATCAGAGAGTCAGATTTTTTGTTGACTTTTTTTTTTTTTTTTTATTTTTCTTGTAAATTCAAAAAAAAAAAAAAAAATCTAATTTTTATGAACCAAATTTACCAAATTCGTACTCTCACAACTGTGAGAATGTTTCTTTCTCTCTTATGTATCTTTTATTTCTTTTTTCAGCTAACTCTCCATGTGATCTTCTGCTCCCTCTCCCTCTTTTATCATTTCAATTTCTCTTTCAATTCTTCAATGTCCACATGATATCTCTATTAGATAAATGTTCGTTTGAAGCAAATTCGGGTAATCCAGTGAAGATCAATCAATTCTTTGGCATTAATTCAATTCGAGTGTGTTTTATTGTATAAATGTTTAGAGTACCAAGATTTACAAGTATTGAGATATTGATTAGCTAAATCATAATCTAGAAACTAATTAAATATAGTTGCATGCATGTAAGTTGTAATATGATCAATATACTCTCATACAAAGATTTAATGGATTGTTTGAGATGTGATTGGAGCTGAAATTTAAATTAAATTATAAGTTTAGTATTTAGAATCTATTATGTGAATTTTTTAAAGTGTGTAATAAGTTTTTGGACGACAAAGTCCATCTAAACCAAAATTTGGATAAAATCTAACGATCGCCTTAGATTAAATTGGAACATACTCCAAACTTTATCTCAAGTATTTTCTTTTTAAGAAAATGTAAAATTCAAATTATGTAGAATTGATCTCAAATGAAGAAAATTTGTTACCTTCATATTCAATTCTAGATCAAATTTGAGTGAAATTGAAAATCGAAACCTACATCAAATAATGTAGCAAAATTTGAAATTAAATTTGTTATAATAGAATTTTTTTTTTTTATTATTATTATTGAATATAGCTCTAATTGTATATAGGTGTGTGTTTATATATATAAAAGTAGCCAAACAAAACTCTAACATTCAAATTTGGTTAGAGTTGTATCCCAAACATAGACATTGTCCAGACAAAAAAACTTGTACATAAATTATTTAACTCTGGACCTGCACCAAATAGACAGATGCAGTAAATAAACATAAAATTAACATAAAATTAACATAATGATAGACACATGCACCAAATAAACATAAAATTAAAAGTTCAAAACCTGAACCTGCATTTTAACCTAAAATCTAAACACTAATAATAAAATAAATTCGTTAAAAAATAATATATATATAGTCCCTTTGGACTAAGAGGTCTCTATGGAAAACCTCCAAAAGATAGTTATGGATCAAACAAGCTCAGCCCAGAACAAGGAAAAGTGAAAAATGAGTTCTATATGAATATTAATAACATAGTCATCCCAAAATACTAATAATAATGGAAGGAGACAAGAAATTTAGACATAAATAATAAAATATTAAAAGAACTGCTGAGGTTAAGTCAATTATTTACAGAAAAGAAGAAGAGCAGTTTTCATTAAGAACACGTTGGTACAGAAAATTACTAAAATACCAATGAGTAACGTAATAGAATTTATTTGCAGATTAGTCACCAACTTTGACCGTCGTATTCCCTTCTGATGACCGAACAAGGAATCAGGTACTTGGATGTGAAATCAGCAGAAAAAGAAACAGAAATGGGTGAAATTTCTCCATGACTAGACGGTACAATTACCTTCTCTACAACACTTTCAACCAAGAGTGAATCCTAATTACCATTTCTCATATACTTCACAGCTTGGTTTGTGATCAAAGAAACCAAAAGCTAGGATAGAGATAATAGAACGTGTTGTGTTTAGAGAAAAAGAAAGAAATTTAAACGAATTCTATTACAGTATGTTGTGAGAATTTCTGTAAGGTCTAAAAAATGAAACTCTTTCCCCCTAAACTTGTTTAGTTTTTGATCAGTCAATCACATATGTAGTTAATATACAGCATGACCCGCACAGATTAACTTGGAAGTAGTACAAACATACTTCTGGCAGGAATGGCATTAGCTCAACTCAGAACAAAATGGTACCTTGAATCCACATAGCTTTCAACGTCCCAGAGGAAAGAACCAAAAGTGACAGCTTCCAAAACCAATCCCTTCAAACCACCGAAGCTAATCTTCAACTGTTCATCTTTGGAAGGATCAATGGTTCCTTGAGGTGTTATAGCAATTTCAGGTCTGCCAAACAGCGCTTCTGTGTGCTTCTCGATGATGCCGACAGCCTCTTTGGATCTTATCGTTGCATATCTCTGAAGTGTCTCCCCGTCAAAGGCCATGACGTAATTGCGCAGTCTAGAAGCTTTTACACCTTGACCAATTCCCCCCAAGCTGTTTCCATCATGATCAGGCCAGGAAGCGATTTCGGGATGTGGTGAAACAGGTGGTGAGTTCTCTCCCACATTAGGTCTCACATCCTCTCCAACAACTTGTTGAATTATACCCTCTTCTGCATTTAATGCTTTCGGAAGAACTTTCATGGTCTTCTCAAGCTGAAATCGCTGGTCAACTCGCTTGAGAAAGTAGCCATACATCACTGAAGCAGCATAGACCTGGCCAACCCTGAGTTTGCTTATTTGTACTACTGAGGTCGAGTCACCAATCCTGTTCCCGAGGATGAGAGCAAGGTGGTTCTGAATCATTTCATATGCTTCAGGCGAGTGAAGATGCTCAAGGCTCTCATCATTAGCAGCCCAAGTGTCAACTCGACCAGAAGCATCAGAAGATAAAGGGGTTATTGCAGGTATCAGGGGAACATTAGCATCCATGAATTTCTGTACAACCAAAGCATATAGGATTTCTTCTAGAACTTTTTTTCTTTCATTTGCCTTGACCTCAGCAATTCTCCTGATGATTGCAGAAGCAATAGAAAATATCAATACAGCACCTAAAAGCTAGCTATTTGGTGTTCAAACATCATGTTTAGCAAAGACAAGCTTAAACGTCAGTAGAAACCTTTTATATTCATGCACTCTCATTTCCAAGAAAATCAAGAATTAATTACTTCTTTCTAGGTGCAAAAGAAATGATATACTGTGTAACCAAGAAAACTTAAGTAGCATTTTCCCATTATGAGAATGTACTAGCCCAATAAATAGCCATTATTCAGTCGCATCTTCTCAATACCTCATCAAGAACCTTTTACATCCCTACAATCATTAAAACAAGACCTAGAGTGCAATTACCTAGGAGATTTAAAATTTCATGTTTCCATGTAATTCTCACTCTATCTGATTATTATTATTTGGATGGAAACCACTCTCTATCAAATAATAAACAAAAGCTTTCGTTGGAGAAATCTCTGAGGCATTCTGTTATTTGTCAACAGACTCAACACAAAAATTACTTGAGATAGGAAACTCACCTGTACAAAACCAAATCAGTACCAGAACCAGAAGCCTCCTTATTCCCATCAGCATCACGGTCAATTTGAAGCTGCTCAAGCTGTTGCTCAACAGCAGCAGGGACAAGATGGGGATGGCTAACCAAGATCTGAGTCAAAAACTGCCCAATTGGAGACTCCAACTGAAGGGGAGCAATAGGATCATCTGATTCAGATGACTCTGCGTCCATGGATGCCTTGGCTACCGTGCTTCTCCTAACTCCAGAGCCTAATTTCTTATTCCAGAGTTTGGCGTAAGATACCTGAGGGCATAGCTGCCACAACCCGGGGAAAAAAAACGCATTTACATAAAGAACATGAAATAAATATTTGTTTTCAAAAATAGTAGAAAGTTTGGAGTTTACAAACATAGGATAGTCCAAATCAAACTCAAATTTAAATGCAATATACAACACCATCAAATAAAAAAGTCAGAAACAAATTAAATTTATACTCCCTCGTGAAATTTCATTTAAAAAATAGAAAAAAGAAAAAAAGAAAAAAAGAAAAAGAAAAAGAAAAGCCATCAGATTTTAAACCATGAATGATTATACCTCGTCAGTATCATACAATTGCTAAATCTAAGGTATAAATACATCATATATGAACTAGGCCATTAACTGAGGTCAAAGGTTTGATTTTCCCTCCCCATATCGTGTCAAAAAACTTTGAGCCTAAAAAATTATGAACAAAATTTAATTGGGCATGAAAATAGCCAAACAGATTCATCAATTATACAACTTTAGTGTAGACGTTTAAAACATAGAAACTGAACTTTGCAGGTTATAGAGCCAAACTTGGCGCAGTCACTGATTCACTTATACTACAAACCATCAATCAAGACGTTCTCTAAATAGAACGAACTGATTGTCACTAAGACCCCAAATAAACAAGTCCAAAAAAACAAAATTGCAAACATAGCAAAATCAAAGCACTAAGAACAAGCCGTTTCAGAAATTTAACATCAATTTCATTTTTTCTCTTTCTATATCCGCAAGTGTTCGGGCCACCCTGTGCACCCCAGACTATTCTCAATTTCTCACAACCCTTATCAACAACTACCAAACCCAACCCAACCCATGGCAGCTAAATTGAACATCGAATTAAAAATCTCCAAATCAATCAACCTCAAAATAGGAAAAGAAAAAAAAAATCGGAGGTAAGCATAAAGAGAAACATTCTTACACGAATAGGGACATGAGATAGGGAAGGAAAGCGCACAAAACCAAGTCCGCTGCCGAAGATTTCCGATCTACCAGTAGAATTTAGGCGAGCAAAGGCTCCAACAGGAGATCCGATGACAGTTGCCATGGCAGCTTCCATGCGAGCCCTGCAAGTAGAACAATCCGAATTCGCACCATTAACCACCTATAAGCCATCAAATTCTGAAGAAAAATGAAAAGAAAAGGCCGGAAATAGACGCGGGAAATACAAAATAGAATCGAGAATGGGGAATTCTACCGGAGAAGAAGCGAAACCCTAGAGGAAAGTGGTGGCCAGATGATTCCGCGGGGAAGAAATGGAGGAACAAAAAGAAGGCGTGGCAGAGTTGAATTAGGAGTCTAATGTCCAAACAAACAGATACAAGTGTTACATTCCACGAAGGTTGCTTTATAAATATATATATTTTTTCTTTTTTTTTTTTACCCGTCCGAGCTGGCTTACGCACACTTCGACTAATTTCAAGGGATAACCAAATGCTACAACATTTGGACGTCAAGAAAACTTATAGAATATTAAATCTTAAGTATGTGAAAAATTACTTTTTATATTATATGATATTCGAATATGCAAACTAAAAATCAAAAGGTTATAGGATGTGATTCACCTTCTAATTTTGAAAAATGAATTATTCTAAACTTAAAGTTTAAATATTGTCAATTTTAGTTTATATAATTTCAACTCTTCAATCCTATTATTAATTTATTGTTTATTTTTTAAAATAAATTTGATAATATAATCACATATAGTATTTATTTGCATGAAAATTATTATTATAATTTAACCAATTTCATTAAAAATTCACTTCGAAGGACTAAAATAAAGATTTATTAAAAATATAGAGACAAGCATTGGATATAATGACTAAAGTTAAACAAACTTTAACATATATGACTAAAATGGTATTTTAACCTAAATTGCTATGTTCTTTAATTGATATCTAGGTTTTATTTAAATTTAAAAATAATCTCTAAATAATTTTTAAAAAAAAAAGTATCCCAAAACTTTAAATTTAATTTAAAACATTAATTTATACCACTAAACTTTGAGAGTTGTATCAATTTATGAATTAATAAGTATATTAATTTAAACTCTGAATTTTGGTAAGTGTATGACTATTGTCCATTTGAATTCTCTATTAGGATTTCTCTTGAAAATTGTCCGTACATCAATTCTAATATTTATAATAGTAGTCTAAATAAATTCATTTATGAGTTCAATTGGAACAATTATAAGTCACAACAAAATATAAAAAATTGATGTAAATCAATACACTTACAAAAATTCAAAATTTAAGTTGATACAATTATTAATTTTTTAGTATAATTTTATATTTTTCTTAAAGTTTATTAATTACTATACCAAAAATTTTGACATACTTCTAGGCTTGTTGGAAAAAAATACAATTGGTAAGATACGCGTTTTGACAAAGTGGTTGGAGTTTGTCTCTTTATTTTCATTTTGCCCCGCTCTCGAGTTAAGAACAGGGTTGCTCTTTGTGTAGCTCGTTGTATTGTTGACTTTGCAAATTTCTTTGGTTTTTTTATCTACTTTCGTAAGATATTGATGTTATTATTGATGACTTGTTTGTTTTTTTTTTTTTTCCTTGAATTAAAATCTTTTTTCACGAAAAAAATAATTATCAAAGTGGATAATGATGATTAATTTTAGTATTAAATAGAAAAAAAAATTGAGTGAAAATTAAATTACCATAAATTGACCTACAACCAACAACTTCTAGATCTCATGTGGCAAATCGAAGTCCTAAGAAAGAAAAGGAAAAGGAGATTACTAATAAATAATAGTCTACCATCCTAAATTTGCATAATTTTCTTTGCCACAAAATTGGTCAAGAAACCATGGAATTTTATTTTTAATTTGTCTTTCTATTTTTCTAATCTTAAATCTTAGATTTTCATTCACACCACAATCCCACCAAATCAAATCACTTTTGCCGACATCACCTTTCCACTGAGAAATTAAAATAAAAATCCATGATTCAATTGATTAATTTCAAAGCACGTGTCAATCAATCCAATTTTTTACTCTAATCATCCTTTATCAAATTATTGGATTTGATAAAAAAGGAAAAAGAAAGAAAAATTTTTTTAATTTATTTTTATTTAACATTTAAATTTTAAAACTATTATGTTTTTAGTCTTTAGATTTTGAGTTTAATTTCAATTTAGTCTTTAGTTTTTAGGATGCTATAATTTTATTCTTGAAATTTAAGTTTCATTACATCAAGATTTACACTCAAAAGTTCTATTTTTCACTAAATACTTACTTCAAGTTCATATTTATAAATAATTTTAAATAATTATATAGTGATATTTTAAAATTAATTTTAATAGTGATGAGAAAAATATAATGAAACTTAATCAATTATAATCCTTTTAATTCTTTTAAATTAATTAATAAATATTAACCTTAAAGACTAAAAGTGGGTATTTAGTAAAAAAGTTGAAGTTAAAAATGTAAGTCTTGAAATTTAGAGACCAATTTGAAACAAAATGCAAATCTTAAGATAGAATTGTAACATTAAACTCAAAACGTAAGGATTAAAAGTGTAACATTTGACCAAATAGAAATTAAACTCAAAATACTTAGAGACCAAAAGAATATTTTTTTGAAAGAAAAAATACCACTTTTATATGATAAAGTCAAATCGACTTAGGGTGTGTTTAGAATGCATTTTCAAGTGTTTAATTAAAAAAGTAAGTCATTTTGAAAAAAAATTGAGTGTTTGACAACTACTCAAAATAAATTTTGAAGTGTATTTTAAACATTTTTTGTCAAAAGAGTTTAAATCAAAATGAATTTTTTGAAAAACATTTTTTTTCTTAAGTACGGGCCTTTAGTCCACCAACTCAATTATCATAGTTACAATACAGTTGCTTCATAATAACTATTAGATACAAATTCATCTTCTCTAAACAACACTAAATACAAACCTGTACAAACTTCTAGGGGTTGTTTGGAAGGCTTGATTATAATCAAGATTACTGAAAATCTAAAAGGTGTTAGAATTAGTGAGAAATCGAAGATGGAACAAAAATCGAAGCATGAAACATGAAAACGGTACAAAAGAGAGTTAGATTGAAAAATATGGGAATGAAATGAGTTTGGTATTACAAATTGAGTCCAAAATGCTCAATCCAAACATAAATTTTAGATTTTAGATTATATTATCTTATAAGCTCATTTCATTGTAGACCCCCATAACGTACTTCTCTCACTAACGACCTCATCCAATAATTTCAATGAAATTAGTCTAAATAGAACTTGAAACAATGAATAGAAAGCTCTAATTTTCTTCATCAAGCACACAACAAAACCACAGGAGATGATTCTATATCGTTGCAATCACGTCCATACCTAAAATTGTTTTATTCCCACTAATTCCAACAACAGTAATGGTATGAGTTCCTTTTTCATAGAGCTGAATATTTAACCAACGCTAAAACAACAAAGTTATAGTGTTCTAATAACGTTAATACTTCCAATACTCAAGTACAAACAAAGATTCAAGTATCAATAACACAGCCGTGGAGGCAAAACCATTCCCACATGTAACAGGATTTCATATTTCCTGAAACCTACTGATCTTTGTATCTCTTTTCTACCTCCTCCAAACTTTCAATCTCTTTGTTATACTTGCAAATGCGGTAGATACACCTGCATGTATAGGATTGAAAGCAGTTCAGACAAAAAGAAATTGACCCGACGTCAAATTTTCGAATGGACAGGATTTTATTGTGACGTACCAGTAGAGAAGACATGCAACAACACACAGAATCACATTCCTTTGAGCTTTATAGATCTGAATTATAAACATTCTTGGTAAGAGTTTGGGAGAAAAAAGAATAGCACAGTAGAGATCAGGGAGGGAAGGCAATTCTGTTTGTCCACATAGATTAAAAGGGATAGAAATGCAGTCTCACAATTACTACATGATAGCAAGCACATCCTTAACAAGCGTCAGCATAACAAAATTACGGTAGTTGTTAGAATTCTGGTGGTTCAGCATAGCCGCATAGGTTGAAGTTTGTTTTTATTTTTTGGGGGAAAAAATGAGTTTATTGAATGAACACATTAAAATTTCCTGTTATCCCCATTTCTATTTGAGGCTAATTCCTTTCTGCCATCCTTCATGCGTTGTAGATTTCTTTTCATAGATTGCAGGAGGAGGAGGAGAACCAATTAGACTGCATATGAGAGAAACCGTATACATTGTGGGGTTTTTTTCAGGTTACATACAACACAGAGAGAGAAGAGTTTTCAAATTGTATAGAGAGATTGGTTTTCAAATTGTATAGAGAGAAGAAAAAAGAGAATAGTCCTGCATGTTATGTATTGTGATTTTTTTAGAAGAAAAAAATTACATGGGGAGAGAATACATCACTTAGAAAGACGTTTTCCCACCTCATCCAAAAGTTGCAACACGTTGCTAATTAGTTTTGAAGCAGGGTAAAATTAGAATATATTCTGGAAACTGGAAAGTACAGGCTTGACCAATAAAAACCCCACGATAATAGTACAGTTCCATATTGGTTCAATCCTAATTTACCTCATTCTTTTCGATCCACCCCCACCCACCCACCCCACTACACTCCGCCTTCTTATTTTGACAAGCAAATCTTTGGCAACCACTTCGTTGTTCATCAAGTTCTAATCACTACCAAATCTTCAATGTATCCTACTCAAGTCTCAGTCAAGCATATACGACATTTGATTTTCTAATGGTTTGGACTTTAACCATCACATCAATTCCACTCAACCACCCCAACTAGTTCATTATCCAACGAAATTATATGAAAATGATGCAGGGCATCATCAAACCAGATTCCCATACTGCAACATAGCAAACTATGAGTACAAATGTACAATCATATACTTAAAATAGTTGTTTTGACACTTCAACCACTTGCGCTCCAAAAGACTCGAGGGATTCGATCTTGCTTGTTATATAAGAAGGAAATGTACATCAGTAGGATCATGATGAAGAACAATATGAAAACAATACTGTGAAGATAACAAGAGTTCCTGACTTTCCAACCAAGGCAAGACAGCCCAACTACAACTACGCACTCTCCTTCCAGAATTCTAACAACTACTAGCGTTAATTAGACGGAGGTTTGATATACCTATTTCATAGATGCATCCACATTTCATCAATTTCTAACCCTTCGCAATTCTAACAATTGCTAGTATTAACGAAAGAAAACAGTCTGATCATCTGATTCTGCATCCTAGAAAACCCAATTAAAAACAGTAAAACACCACAAATTAGAAATATACTTACAGATTTCTCATATCGATCTCTCTCAGCAGCGGTACAGATCTCAGATGTGCACATCAACCGGTGCTCATTCTTCCAATAGATATCTACACAGTACGACAAGAAACCCGAAAACAAAAGGACAAAAAAGAAAAAGTCAATGTCCGATCTCAGGTCCTAGTCGAGATTTGCAAAACATCGGATACCAAAATGAAATTAAGAATATAGAAAATCAAAATAGAAGAAGAAAGCAAAGTAAAAGGGGGAAAAATACCTAGAATCTGAAAGCCGGCAAAGGGCACTACGAAGAGTGCAGGTTGTAGAATGAGTGAAATCAAAGAGACGATGCGTTTCTTGAGCAACTTGGGGGAAGGAATAGTAAGGAGAATGGCGATGGCAGCCTCCACTGCCACCGTATAAGCCAAAAGCATCCACTGCAACGCCATTTTCAATGGAATGAAATGCCCTAATTCACAAGCAGAATACAGAACAAACCAAACGAATTCTTCTACTTTTCTCTTTGTTGTCTTCTCTATTCTCTCTCTCGGTCCGATCTCCTTTTTCTTTTCTTAATAAATAAGAAACAAATATAAAAAATTAAAAATTAAAAATTAAAATTATATGCTTTGCCTCCATGGCTTCTGTTCATCCCGATGCTTTAGTAGTCGTCTGATCTTCATAAACTTGACACGTGGCATTGTTAAACATATTATTATTTTGGCTAATATTATTACTTTTTAGTATCTCTAAATTTTAATCTTTTAATTTTGTTGAAATATATTTTTTAAAAAAGTTAATTAATTTATTAAATATGAACTTAAATTTTAGTAATGAAATTTTCAATTTTTAATTTTTTGTCTAGTTAATATATTACTGTTACATGATTAAAAATTTAAAAATTAAATTTATAATTTAACTTTCTTTTCAATACTTTTGGTCTATCAATTTTTATCTAGTTAACAATTTATTTTCCGAACTTTTGTTTGGAACAATTTAGTTTTTACACTCAAATTTGCAATTTCTAACAATTTAGGCTTGTTTAATAAGTTTTTTAAAAAAAAATTTAAAAAATGGACTTACAACCACTTATTCTACTTTTAATTTTCCTACTTTATTACCTATATTTTAATTTTTAAATGTGTTTTAAAAAATCAAGCCAAATTTTTTATAAAAGAAAATGAATTTTAAAATTTTGATTTTGTTTATGAAATTTAGTTTAGGATTTAAATGTAATTTTAAAGAACATGAACATCTTATCAACAAATGGTGAGTAACCAACATAAATTCTAAAAGAACATAAAACGAAAAACAAAATGGTTATAACTTTTTTTGTCTAATTGTTGACATTTATTATCTTCTAATCAATTTATTGATCTACATCGGTAAAAAACTTTATTGAATTTTAACATTATTGTTCTCAACATAGACTAAATCATTATAAAATTAATAAGACCTTCAAAATAAACATACTAAAGTTTAATAACTAGACTATTATCAAATTAAAAGTTTGGAAATTGAATTATATGATAGTAAAGTTTGGTGATTAAATTTATAATTTCTTGAAAGTTCCTAGATTAAATTTGATTTTCAACTTGTTTGAGGTGTGTATTATTCTATTTCCTTTTTTTTATTAGACTTTTTAAAATAGGTTACATTAGAAATTTAGCTTTGAATTTTTAAAAAAATTTGTATAATATATCTCAAAATTTTAAAATGCATCTAATAAACCCTTAAATCGTCGATCTTGCATTTGTTAAGATAATAAAATCTAAGATGTTTAATGCATCCTTAAACTTTAATTCCGTATCGATTGACGTATTGTCAATAAAGTTGAAATATGTATCTAAGTCCAGACCTTCAATTTGAGCCAAAGTAAACTTACTTTGATGGTAATTATATGTACTACTTATCTTTTAGTCAGAATTCCAAAATTTCTTATCTCTATTTGTTGTACTAAAGAAAATTTCAATTTTACGTTTAAAGGATCCATTATTTTTATAAACATTATCAAATAAACAATCACTTTTTATAGACACAAATTAAAAGTTAAGGAATATCACTTTTTAAATCTAGAGATTATTAGATACAATTAAAAAAAAAAAAAATCAACAATCTATTATAAATTTATTTTAAGTTTACAAATTAAATAGACACGATAGCTTAAAGCGAAACATGTAATTTAACTTTTAAAAACATATGGACAATTGAATTTAATTTGTCAAAGGAGATCGTGGACAATAATAGTTATTGTATATTTCAACATAAATATTTTGTTGAGTCAGTGAGAGTCAACTCGAGTTATGAGACTAACATGGTGGGGAGTTCAACAATATTTTTATAATTAAGAGATTCGAATTTACGTATTTCATATGTAGAAAAACTTAACTTATCATAATTAAATAGAATTAATTAATTTTAAACTTTGATGATTTAATCATGTCAATATATAATTAGTAATGTCTATTAGTAAATTCATAAATTGGAAAGATAAGTATTAGTAAATTCATAGATTGGAAAGAAAAGTGACTTAGCAAGTAGCTAATTTTAAACAAGATATTTGTGATTTAAATAATCAACAAACTCTTGAGCTTGGCGAAAAGTACATCAAATTTAACATTTAATATTAAATTTACATGTATATTAAAATGATTATAACTTATCGATAATTAACATGTACTACTTCTGTTTGAGTTGGAAAGTTTTATTATTATAAAAAAAAAAATGAACATCTCTTATTTTTTATTTCATGGTTGGCTTTGCTAAATTTTATAGGAAGGTAAATGTCACTTCAAATATTAAAACCTACAAAGTTCAACAACAATGAAGCATCACACAAAATTAATCCTTATTATCATTATATACACGCAGCAAGATCAACCTTTTGAATAGATATTTCAAAACTCATAATTTCATATTATGATTTTGATTAAAATACTATTTTGGTCCAATATTTTTAAATTTGTTTAATTTTAGTCTCTATACTTTTAACAAACCCAAGAATGAACAAAATAAAACAAAATTAACAAAATGCTTTGTCTCATAAGAAACAAAAACAAAAAAGAATTAACAAAGCAATAAAAATTAATAGAGACACGGAGCATGAGTTACCTTTGTACTGTAACTTAGAAAGTAGAGAGAGATGATAACAGTCTCGATCATTCTCATCAAGGACTAGAAGCCAAAAGTTTGGCCTAAGATTAGTCCAGGCTTGATCCAAGCTCGGCCCAAAGTCAATGTTTGACTGGTTCAGCCCAACCCAACCCAACTCATTATGGATCACCTTTTTTATAACTGAGTTGACCCATGGGTTGGCCCATTTGGGCCATATTTGGATCGACTCGTCAGATTGGTCCATTAGACCAACTCAAATATATGTGCATATTAGGCATATTGTATAGTTATTCCCATATTATGTTTTATAGTAAACTTTTTTAAAATCTTTTTAAAACATATTTAGATATATCATAGTTTCTAGTTAACATAATTTTTTTTCTAACTGTTAAAAATTAATATAACTTTTTAAGATAATTAAGCACTAAATAAAACTTTATAATATTAAAAAAATTTCAGAAAAAGTAATTAAAATATTAAATAAATTTAATAAAAAAAACAAAATAAATGATTTTGATAACATTTCATTAAGAAAATTTAAAATGCGTGTATATATTTAATTGGCTAATTCAATGGGCCGACCCAAGCCTAGCCCAAGCTCGACCCAACCTTTGATCCAAAGAGCCAAGCCCAAGGGTTGGGGCCATGGGCTTGGCTATTGAAGGTTAGGCTGCCCTGATCCAAGCCCAAACAATGGTTTTAAGCCCTTGAGCTTGGGCTTGGATCGAGCTTGGGTCTTCACTTTTTAGGGTCGAGCTGGGCCGAACTAGGCTTTACCAAGCAACGACAGAACCAATGAACTAATGATGCAATGAAGATTGCGCAACAGGGCATGAAATTAAATGCAAAGATGTCAGACAATTATGAGACCACCTTTTTGGACGCCTATAAATAAGCCGAAGAAATTCATGTTGAAAACAAAGAGAAATCAGTGGGTGAAAACTCTATTCAAATCTCCCTCACCACCACCTTGAGCTCTCTTGTGAGAAGATTCTAAGTGAAACTTGAGAGTCGTCTCTCAAAGAGTGAGAATCCATCCATCCCCTATACAAATTGTATCAAACAGCGAGCATCTCAAGCCTCCAAAGAGCAAGACATTTTCATTGGCGGCTTGACGTCTTTATTTTCATTTTACTTTCATCTCTACCTTTCTTACTTTGTATTACGATTATGTCAACCGAAAGACTTGCATATTTCTTCAATATAAGTTTGGTTGATTCCATAATTTTCATATCTTGTCATCTTCAACATCTTACACTATGGATGATTAAATTTCTTAATGGGTTGAGTGAATGAAGCTATTATTTTCTAAGTTTTACTTAAGTTGCTTTCATCTTGTCTAAATGTATGCTAAAAACCTTGCATGAATATATCGAACAAATAGGTTTAAGTAAGTATAATCAACTACTTAATAGAGTAGTAAGTCATTAATTATTGTCATTTAAACAAGAAAAAATTGACTTTAGAAATAAAGTTGATATTTTGTAAGAAGAACTCATCATGCGTCTTAGAGATAAGATAAATGTGGTGCCGAAATATCAAAAGATGCAGCCCGAATTTCAAATTTCCAACATGAACACATACTTAAGTTGTACTTAGAAATATGTTAGGGAAGTCGTCTCAACCCTACTTTTTCCATGGACTTCTCGATCTCAACGCATGTTGTTTTGATCATATTTGTACTTGACAAATTCAACTATCTCTTCCTCGAATCACCATTCCATATGTTCATCCATCATTTTTATACTTGTAAATTTATTTTTAGTTACTGTAAGACACGTCAATGCTTCTTTTTACATATATATTCTTTTATACAGCAACCCGCATTAAATCAAGAATTTTCTAAACATTAGATTATTACAAATTCATGTGTTCGACCCTGGACTCTCCAGGAAACCTATGTTAAACTTACACTTGGGTTTTTAATAGGGAAACTTGCGGTTAAATTAATCAATTTTAAATAACTTCAATGCGGCACACGGCCAAGTCGACACATCATGCATAATCTATTTTCAAAGCAACACCCTCAAATAATAAACCCACACCCACCTGGCGGCTATGTGAAGGTTACTATTAAGACCTCTATTGTGAGCGCTGCACGCGATGGAGATTAGAAACACAACTGGCGGCCAGATGATCTAAAATGAGGGTTGCGTGCGATAGAGAAATGGCAAAGGGGAAGGGTTGCACAATGAAGAAATGACGAAGGGGCGACGAGGCTGAGCTACTTGAGACATTGGGGGGCGGGGGCAGTGTAGAGCAATGAGGGAAGGGGAGTTGGGTGTTGTGCGAAAGCAAAATGAATTGGAAAGAAAGGGAAGGGTTTTAACATTATCTCCCGACGCCACATTTAACCCGACGGGAGATCCTAAAAAAAAATTCTCCCGAATTTCCCTCAATTTTCTCTCTTGACAACAAAAAATTATTACTCTTGATGACCTAAATACACCATTGGGAGTTCATCCTTAAAATTTGCCCCATAACTTAACTTCCGAAGAAACATTTTGAATCATTGGGAGTTGCTTAAAAAAATTTCCTCTCATAATTATATCCCGACGATTAAAGCTACAATGTCAGGAGAGAGATCACAACTCCCAACACTAGTATACATCAGCGGGAGAAAGGTCCTATCTGTAGAAGCTGTCTTTTAACCGTTGAGAGAACGATGGATTCCTAATCGTATATCTCTCGACTTTGATTTTAGGCATCAGGAGATAGCTTTGATTTTATGTGGAACTTATTCTCAATATGTTGACTTTATTGAGAATAAGTTAGAAACGAGTTTTAGGACATAAAATCCGACATTTTTCTCTCTCGATCTATTGGCTCATTTCTTATACTCTTCTTGTTTGTCATTATTTCGATGGTGGTACCCTTAACAATTTGTCTTTATAAGCGGATGATTCTTGATTTAAAAGTAACTCATATAACATTTACGATTTTAAAAAATCCTTTGCTGGGTGCATTGTATGTTACCCATTACAAATCTTTTTTGTTTTTATTTATTTACTTTATTTTATTTTTAATAACACAATTTATTAGAGGAAATGGATAACGAATACAAGAGCGGGTCTTGACGGCGTCTAGACTCGTATGCAAACACCCACCTTTGGCGACCGCCCATGACTATTGCCCATCCCATCCCAATTCCGATCCTTCAAAACAATACTTTTTTTTTTTTTTTTTTATTTTAAAAAAAATTAAATTTAATACTTTTTTTTACAAAAAAAATTTTAAAAAATAAAGTTTTTTCTTTTTTTTTTTTTTTTATTTTAAAAAAAATTAAATTTAATACTTTTTTTTACAAAAAAAATTTTAAAAAATAAAGTTTTTTCTTTTTTTTTTTTTAATTTTTAGAAAATGCACTTGTAGTACTTTTATTACGATAATAATTTTAAAATATAATGATTTAGCCTTTTTTTTTCAAATTAACCGTATAATCTATTCTTAAATGCAAGAATAAAATTTTGAAACTCCTCTTAATTTATTTAAATTAACTACAATTTCAAATGATTGTTAACAAAATATGAAAACAATCAAAAATAAAATTAAGTTATTATTAACCTTGCGACGACTTGTGACAATATTAACGAAGTGACCCATGCTAAGCATGACGGTTTTGAAATCTTCCTTGAGTTTTTTTCTTTTTTTTTTTTTTCTAATCTGAAAATATATTTTTCTCAAATGGTACTCTCCCTATCAAAATGAAGCTCTTATGGAATAATGAGTTTGAGTTTGTATGATTTTTGTTTTTAAAAAAATTACTATTAACCAAAATCTTATTATATTTCGATATTTTCCATTTCGGGCCGTGCTTAAAGTTGAGATATTTAATTGATAAACAAGACAAAAGATTAAATTTTGTTATTTTAAATAAAATAAATAAATAAAAAAGACTATATATATATATATATTTGGAAAAAAGAAAAGAAGGCGAGATTGATGGTGGTGGAACCAGAATCATAATTATAAGTTAATTTAAGAATGAAGACGGCCGCCTTGGTTTTGTATGTTTTCTGATTAATTTCTAACTAAATTCATGCGTTATTATTCCAACACTAACCCCCATATATAAATCCATTTCTTTAATGTCAAAACTTATATTCGTTTATTATTAAATGTCACACACATACACACATTTTTTTAATATGGTAACTTTCATAAGTTAGTTTGTCAGAGAATTTATTAATTTATTACATGTATTTTTATCACTTGGTCTACGTTATTACAATAATGATTAATGAATTACACCACCATTCATTGTATCTTCACTCCATATTAATATTTCAAGCCACTTTCTGTTTAGTAGTCTAATTTTATATGTGGTGTTTCTTTTTTTTTTTTTCTTTTTAAATTAGTGAAATTTGATTTTCTACATTAATCGTTATAATGATTAAACAGAGAGTTATACGTGTATTTACAATATTAATAATTAGATAGTCGTAGAAGTGAGAGATTGAACTGTCAATTTTTTAAATTATGTCTGGACTAATTGGAATTTCTCAAGTAATTTCGAAGAGCAAAATCAATGTGTGCCTTGGTATGGCAGTAAAAAAGTAGTAATCAAATATAATCAATATTCAAAATCTATGGGATATATGGTGTGAATTTTACTATTGTAATAGCTAGTTTTGTTTTCTTTTGGTAGCTTTCATGCCTATTGTAGGGCATAGGGCTTTAATTTCTTCCTTTGGCTATGAGTTTTGACATTTCTTTGAGGCAATTTATATAATTTTGATACAATAATTTATTTAGTTGGGAGTTGATGGAGAGTTGGGTGGAATGAATATAGGGCAAAAAGGTAACTTGATTCCAATGACCAATCTCTAATATTATTTGGAATTAGTGAGGCAAGTTGGTGGTTTGAAATTTGCATATGAAATTAATGATTGGAGGTACCCAAATGGCAAATCCTTAACCTACCATCTTTTTCTTTTTTTATTTATTTAAAAAAAAATAAAATAAAATCTAAGCTTTAATTTTTAAAAGAAAATGTAAAGAAAAAGTGTCAACTTTGAGGTGAGGACCTCCCCTTTCAACTTGTATAGAGAAGCCTCCACTATGGAAGCATCCCTCTTTGTCTTGCCCCTAATCATGTCTTTTTGTTTCCCCCACATTTCCACATCCTTTTCTATCAATGGGTTATTATTATTTGAATGTGACATTTTACTATATACAATATTACAATTAATTATCATTTCTTACATAAATGTTTCACTGTGTGTTTAAAACTATAGTTATTAAAAAGTTAGGTTTATAAATGGATTCTTTTTCAAAAAAAAAAAAGAAAAGACAACTTATCCAAAATTTATTGAAAGGGATCTAAATTCGATTGTTGGATCTACCTTTCTGGAGGTTGTGAATTTCTGAATGGTGAGGCTATGAATATCTCTTAGATGAAGTCTTGTGCTTTTTTATTATTATTATTATTATTATTGAGGAGGCCAAAGAAAGAGGTCGAAGGGTGGATATTGTTTCTCTATTCATGCTCGTTATTCCCACAATGGTTAAATGCATTGCCTTGGAAAAAAAAAGGCGTTGGAGGATCAAAAGTTCTGTCTTCTCCACTCTTATTACCCATACTGATTTTATCTTATGATACTCTTTTGTCAGGTATTTTGCTTTTTTTTAAATAAAAATAAAAATAAAAACAAAACAAATTAGAAAAATGGTTAAAAATGGTTGACTTTAAAGTTGTTTGGTTTAATAAAATTTTAATATAGAGTTGATTAGTAAGTATGATTTGAGTTGTTTAGCCTAATAATGTCAATGATTTATTTTGTTTGTACATAAACTAGATAATGCATAGTCTTCATAAGTTCAACTTTGGATATATTTTTAATTTTTTTTTTCTTCCTTCGAATATTCAATTTTGGAGCCTCAGTTATTCCTTTTTATATATTACAAAATAACTTTTATAATACGTGGAAATTAAAAGCTATTTGTGTATTTTTGCTCATTTATTTATTAGCGGAAAAAATACGGTACATTTTAGGAAGATGTCGATGGCGGCTTCATTTAATTGACAAAAATAACCTCACGCGATCTTATTACTTATTATGAAGTCAAGGTTATCAAGTAAGCAAATACTTGAGTGACGGCTTTTATTTTTTTCCTTTCTTGTTTCTTAAATAGAATTTATTTATTTACTATTCTATTATTTATTTTCAGGTTCCCATTTATTTTATTTTTGGGTTTATTATTGTGGTCCCAAAATATCCATTAAATTATTGGTCATCCATGTGGGAAACCAAAAATGAATAAGCAACTCTAATTCTCCATTATGGAAGCTTCTACCTTTAAATTTACCCCTCAAAAATTTTTAAATTTGCAATGTAAAAATTCGTTGCTACTTGAGAAAATTTCTTGTTTAACGTTTTTGTTACGTTAATTTCATAACTATTTAGGTCTCGTTTCATAATAATTTTGTCGTCATTTCAAAATAATTATGTTTATTGTCTCCTAGCTTTTTAAATTATAGTCCTTTATTGAAGAAACAAAGAGAAAGAAAGCTCGGTGATAATATGGTGAGACTTTCAATACCACTTGAAGGTTCAATTTCATCTATTCTTTCTCAAATGTTGTTTTTTGTTTCTTGCTCACTCTTTTTTTTTTTTTTTTTTTACATATGTGGTGGCGGTTGATGCCATCCTAATGCATAAAAAGACGACGGAATTTGAATTTCTAATCAAATTTTAAAAACAAACACAACTTAGTGAAAACTATATATATATATATATATATATATATTTATTTATTGTTTTATTGTCAACCATAATAACAAAATATTAGTAGTGTTTATAAGTTTAATCAATAAACAAAATGACTATATATAAAAAAGAATTTTTTTTTAATAATATTTTTTTAATAAATAATTCAAAAAATAGAGTGAGGGGGAAAGAAATACCAAAATTGGGGTTGTGAAATCGTGGACCCCGTCCACGATTTGCCTTATTACTATGCATGCATTGACCGAATTCATGGACCGGGTCCACGAGTTCCCTCTCCTTTAACCGACGGCCCTTCTTCTTCTTCGGCCACTTCTTCTTCTTCCTCTCAAACCATTCCCTCTTCTCTCATTTCACTGTTCAAATCTCTCCTTTCTCTCATTTCACTCCTCATTTGTCCATTGCCCGTCGTTTGTCGACATTGTCTCTATCACAAAAGTATGTATATAGATATCGATTTTCCGACTATCTCATCACTATTTCTAACATACTATATTCGTTCAGCCACTGCCACCGCCGCAGCCGCCGCCATATACATATGCATATATATTTTCCTTTCTAATTATTTTATAAATATGCAATAGGAATAATTTAAAAAATTTAGGTTTTAGTGTTGATTGTTATTCAACGTTTATTCTTATAGGAATAATTATTGGTAAATAATGTGGTGGGAAATTAGTTATGTTGGGTAGTAAACTCTTGTACCGGGTCCACGAGTTTTATAATTTTGGGTAGATTTGGACTAATTTTTCTTTTTAACCTTTACAGTTGTAAACGAATTTAAATATGTCGTTTCGTCCAGAAGATTTAGTTATTATTGAAGCTAGAAATTGTGCGGTTAGTGACATTGATGTAGAAATTGATGAATTGTTTGGAGAAGAAGGAAATATAGAAAATGAAAATGAGTTGGTTCAGTCAGAGATATTTACACAGATAGAATGGGAAATTACTGATTCAGTTTGTGAACAAGGATCAACCTTGGAGGAAAGGGGAAAATGTACAGATAACTCTAGTATAATACAAAAAGGAATGTTATTTAATACGAAAGAAGACCTACAAATGGCAGTAAAAAAATATTGTGTGACTGAACACTACCAAATATCTGTGGTAGAATCGAATCAAGATATTTGGTATGTGCGATGCAAGCAATGGGATGAAGGTTGTAGGTGGAGATTGCGTGCTTGTCGGCGCAAAATTCATGTGATGTTTGAAATTACTAAACTTGGAGAGAACCATACTTGTTATACACAAAATTGACACAAGATAATTCACAACTTGATTCTAATTTCATAAGCATTGAACTTCAAAATTTAGTTAGAGTTGATCCTAGTGTGCATGTGGCGGTACTACAAGAAGCACTTAAAAAATAGTACGGATATAACGTCAAATACAGACGTGTGTGGGAAGCTAAGAAAAAAGCTTTGGTTGCAGTCTTCGGCGATTGGGAGAAATTGTATTCAGAACGTCCGTACTGGTTGAGTGCTGTTGTGCACTACAATCCTGGTACACGAATAGATTGACATTTTCTCCCTTTTGATGTGCCTGGTAAGACTATATTTGGTCGTGTTTTTTGGGCATTCGGTCCTGCAATTGAAAGGTTTAAGTACTGTAAGCCTTTAATTCAAATAGATGGAACCCATCTTTACGGCAAGTATAAAGGGAAATTACTCACTGTTTTGTCTATTGACTCGAATGGGCATATATTTCCTCTTGTATTTGCTATTGTTGAAGGGGAAAATACATCTAGTTGGTCATGGTTTTTGTGGGCATTGCGCGAGTATGTTACTGACCGAGAAGGGATTTGCTTAATTTCGGATAGACACAGAGGGATCATTGCAGCAATTAACAACGAAGAAGTTGGTTGGGCTAAACCTAAAGCATATCATCGTTATTGTTTACGTCATGTTGCAAGTAACTTCAATTCCAAATACAAATCAAAGCAACTTAAAGATTTGGTGTTTAGGGCTGGAAATCAACACCAAAGACGTAAGTTCCTTCGAGACATGAAAGAGTTAAAGAAATTGAACCTTGAATGTCTTGAATATTTTTCTGATATCGATTTGAATAAATGGTCACAATCACACGATAATGGGTATCGCTTTGGGTGGATGACAACCAATGCAGCTGAATGTTTGAATGGGGTATTCAAAGGAGCTAGAATATTACCGATCACATCGATTGTTAGGTTAACATTCTATCGGACAATCTTATACTTTGAACACTGTAGACAAGAAATAAGTGAAGCATTCGATCGTGGGGACATGTACACAGAATATGCCATGAGAAAGCTTAAAAGGTAGAAGAAACGAGCATCTGCACATACAGTGACGTCAGTAGGGAAACACAAAGTTTTGAAGTTCAAACTGGCATCAGTATGGTTTCTCCCTACAAACGCCAAAACATACAAGTAGTGTGCTTGAAAGAGGGGGCTTGTTCTTGTAACAAGTGGCAGTCGTTCAAGATTCCATGCTCTCATGTAATTGCAATTTGTAATTACATGCGCCTGTCACACGTGCATCTGATTGATGAATGCTATAAATTGTCTCATTTAAAGTTATGCTATAAATGTCGCTTCCATCTAATACAACACCCTGACTATTGGTCAGAGTTATCATTTACGGAAGTGCATCCTAACGCAAACTTATTAAGGGAGCATGATAGACCCAAAACTTCGCGAATTCATAATGAGATGGATTGGCGCGAGGCATGCACGAAAGTTCGATGTGAGATATGCAAGGGATCAGGGCATAACAAGCGTACCTGTCCACTCCGTAATTTAGGTGCTTCATCTTCAAGTCATTAATAGTTTACGAAGCAAAATACCTAGTTTTGTATAATGTAATATTAACATTGTAATGTAATACTTCTTATAATGTAACAATGTAATGTAGTGGTTTGTACAATGTAACAATGTAATGTATTTCGTTTATTGAAAATTGTAATGTATTTGGTTTATTTAACATTGTAATGTATTTGGTTTATTGAAAATTGTAATAAATTTGGTTTATTTTAACAGTGTTGAATATGGATCCTTGTCCATCTAACCCTGTTCAGCTATATCTTCAAAATACTCACCGATCACAGAGTTTATTTTAACAGTATTGAATATGGATCCTGGTCCATCTAACCCTGTTCAGCTATATCTTCAAAATACTCACCGATCACAGACAGTATGGGATAATGCATCCATCGTGGTGCTATGTTGTCGGAGAAGAGAGGCAGTTTCTCGGCATACTATACCGTTCGATGAACGTATAGTGCCTTATCTACAACAGGCCGGTTTTATTGGGGTTGCACAAATTGGATTCATACGGTTCGACTAGCACCTCATTACTGCTTTAGTAGAGCGCTGGAGACCGGAGACCCACACATTTCATATGCCTGGTGGGGAATGCACCATTACGCTGCAAGACATTGCAGTACAATTTGGACTACCAGTGGACGGAGAACCTGTTATTAGTTTGTTGCAGCATGATTGGAAACAGATTTGTGAAGATTTTTTAGGCGTTCGACCACTTGACTTAAAAGGCTCAAGGTTAAGTCTCCCGTGGTTAGCCTCTCAGTTTACAAAATTGTTTCCTGATGCCGATGACGTCAGTATACAGAGATATGCACGAGCATATATCATGCAGCTCATTGGAGGCTTTCTGTTCGCTGACAAGTTCAACATGCTGGTGCACTTAATGTTTCTCCCACAACTGGCCAGTTTTAAGCAAGTTGGTAATTATTCGTGGGGTGGTGCTTGTCTTGCATGGCTGTACAGAGAATTATGTTAAGCCAGTCATGCACAAGCTTTGGATATAGAAGGCCCACTGATACTACTTCAAGTATGGGCCTATGATCGATTTTAACATTGTTGCACCACAAGTCCAATTACAACCTCCATAACATTTTATGGGACGTCCACTCAGTGCCAGGTATTATTTTCTGTATATATTAATTTTTTTTGTTAATACAATTAGTAAAGTATTTTAATTGTTTTATATCCATGTGATAGATGGAGCGGTGTATTAGTTGCATCTGAACGATCAGTAAACATGTTGCTAGTATATCGCTCAATATTTGACCGTTTGATACAAAATCAGGTAATAATAAATATGTAGCATATAATTGAATATTACATATATTTTTAGGTTCTAATTATTCTTGTACATGGTTTCAGATCAATTGGATGACATATACACCACATGTTATGTCGTTGTTGCCTGATTATTGTCATGATGGACAAGACATTTGGTTGACGGTTAGCCCACTTATATGCTTTCATATCGTAGAGTGGCATCAACCAAATCGAGTGTTGAGACACTTCGGTATGTGGCAAACGGTACCGACGTTGTGTAATACATTCCCCCAACTACACCAAATCGATTTAAGAGGTAAACACGACCAAAACTGGCGTCAAATTCATGCAAAGTATATATCATTTTGGCGTGCACGTCATGGCCGCTGTGCATAAGGAGAAATAATAAACGAGTCAGATGTGTCTAATGATTATTTGTCCTGGTACGACTTTATCACAAGAAGATTTATCACACCTGACGGTGCCTACTATTACTGCATGGTAAGCATCTTATCATGGGAAAAGAACAGGTGGTAAAAAGGTAACCAAAATTGGGGGACCCGAAATCGTGGACCGGGTCCACGAGTTTGGCGGTAATCGTGGACTGGGTCCACGACTTACTTACGCCACATCAGCAACCCGACTGAAATTGTGTACCCGGTACACGATTTCACCACCCCATTTTCCAAATTAATTTCCAAACGACCCTATTTTTGTCATTAGTTTCTAAACCACACTATTTTTCGCATTATTTTTTAAAATAACATTATTCTTTAAAATACCCCATAAAAAAGAGTATTAGTTTTTAGTTTTTGAAAATTAAGTTTATAACCAATACTTTTACCTAATAGTTTTTTTTTCTTGTTATCTATATAAATATTTTTTAAAATTCAAACCAATTCTTAAAAACTAAAATGAGTAGTTTTAAATACTTGATTTATGCTTGCATAAGGTAATACAAAAACCATGTAAAAAAAAAAAAAAATTGGAGAGAAACAAACATAACTTTCAAGATCAATCAACAAAAATACTATGGTTCATTAGAAAATCATTTAAGATTTTTTTTAATTAAATTTATTGACCTACCTTCACCTATAAATTTCTTTATTTTGTTATTCACTTTCTACTAATGTATTAAAATTCAAATCAACTTTCGAGAGCTAACTAATTAAGAATAAGCCGGATTTAAAATCTTGACTAAAATATCAAATGTGGATTAAGAAAGGTGAAAAACAGCATACTAAATAAATGGAGAGAAAATATAAGCATAATTTTTGTAAAATAGAGAAAAAATCATTAAAAAAGGTACTTAAATGGTTACCATGGGCCTATACAAATTTAAAAACACATTTTCCACCTACTTTTTAATTTAAACCTGCACAAAAGCATAGAAAATGATATGGAAATTTCCAGTTTTTAAGTGGAATATATATGGAAAATTAGGAACTTTTATATAATTGTACTACCTGATGCCAATTGGCAACAAAAAGATAAATAAATAAAGACGAAAAAACCCATCTAAGCAAAATTTGACAATCTATATATAGAAGTATTTCGGTTTACTGTGAATAGATAATAAACTTTTTTTATATTTATAAATAGTTTGATATTTTTTTTATTTATAATAATTTTTCTTTTTCATTTGGTATTTTTTTCATGTTTCTTTTCTACTCAATATTTTTTAAAAAATAAATTTCACATGTTACACCTAAATTCTACAGTAAAAAAAAATTATTCATCGTGGGACCCCCCAAACGCTCGTTTAAGCGCACTACAATGGCCTTCTCGAACGATCCACCATCAGACTTGCCTCAACCTGAAGCAATATTGGACAATGGTCCGAGTGAATACTCGGTAAGTGCTTCACCCTCTGGAAATAACATGCGCCACTGTGAGTTTGCTAGAACTCTATCTAGTCGTTCTTGGGCTAATATTAATAGTAATTAGTTAATAGTTACCAAGATCAAACCTCAATTTTTTAGACACAAAAATTTTGCGGAGACAGGATTTGAACCCGTGACTTCAAGGTTATGAGCCTTGCTTAGTCTATGTTATGAAAATTTTAATAAAAATGAAGTGTCAATTTTTATTACACAATGAATTAATCTTTATAGTTTATGATAGATTTGATTCTCAATCTTGTTATAAATTTGACTTAATCGTTATCAAACAAAGTTTATAAACTAAATAAAAGTATATGAACTAATTGTTAGTTTTGATAAATTTTTTAACCTAATTTATAATTTTAAACCCCAAAAAAAAAATAATAAAGAAATAGAAAAATAAAGTAAGAAAAGAAGTTGGTCTGGTGGGTGGCATGGAAGATTGTAGTTGGCTAACGTAATAACTGTTTTATTTGTTGAATTTTGAATAAATTATTAATTATTTGGTACTAAACTTTAGGATTTGTATTTCTTAAATTCTCAATTTTGCTATCTTAACAGATCTTTAATAATATTTTTAATATGCATTAAGATGTTATTAGAGAGAAATTAGAAAACAAAATTGTTATAGAATCTGCCTTCATGATGTAGATTATCATCATCAATTAATTAAAAGGGAAATTTAACGAGAAGATTGTGAAAGAATTATTTCGATGGAATTAAAAAGTTAAAATAGTTAGGAGTATAATTAAATTAAGGTTAATTAAATGGTTGGTTGTATTTTTATTTTTATTTTTAATTAAAAAAGGACGCCAGTGTTACATTGGGCCGCTCCGCATGCAGAAAAGGGGCCCCACAGTGGGTCTTCATCGCGGCAACTTCCACTTTCCCACGTGCTTCCCCTTCTCACTTATTTAACCTAACAATTCCATTTCCCATTCACTTTTATCTCTAACCAAACCCTCCATTATCCAATTCCTCTTCCCTTCTCTCTTATGGCTCTCGTCCGCGATCGCCGCCACTTAAACCTCCGCCTCCCCGACCTCTCCGACTGCCGTCCTCGCTTCCCTCTCCCCCTCCCTCCCTCCTCCGCCCCCGCCCCTCCCGCCGTCCCCTCCGCCATCTCCTCCTCCGACCTCGACAAGCTCCAAGTCCTCGGCCACGGCAACGGTGGCACCGTCTACAAAGTCCGCCACAAACGCACCTCCACTACTTACGCTCTCAAAGTCGTCCATGGAGACTGCGATCCCACCGTCCGTCGCCAGGTTTTCAGAGAGATGGAGATTCTGCGCCGTACTGATTCTCCCTATGTCGTTCAGTGCCATGGAATCTTCGAGAAGCCTTCTGGAGATGTAACGATTTTGATGGAGTATATGGATCTAGGGTCGCTTGATTCACTCTTGAAAAAGAATTCGACGTTGTCGGAATCGACGCTTGCTCACGTATCGCGTCAAGTTCTTAACGGACTTCATTATCTTCATTCTCACAAAATCATTCATCGCGATATTAAACCGTCGAACCTGTTGGTGAATAAGAATATGGAGGTTAAGATTGCTGATTTTGGAGTTAGTAAAATTATGTGCAGGACTCTGGATGCTTGTAATTCCTACGTCGGAACTTGCGCTTATATGAGTCCAGAGCGGTTCGATCCAGAGACTTACGGCGGAAATTACAACGGTTACGCCGGTGATATTTGGAGTTTGGGGCTTAGTCTTCTGGAACTTTATTTAGGTCATTTTCCTTTTCTTCCGCCTGGACAGAGACCGGATTGGGCGACTTTGATGTGTGCGATTTGCTTCGGTGAACCACCTACGCTGCCGGAGAATGCGTCGGAGGAGTTTCGAAGCTTTGTTGAGTGTTGCTTGCAGAAGGAATCTAGCAAGAGGTGGACGGCGGCGCAATTGTTGACGCATCCGTTTGTATGCAGGGAATCATCGAGATCCGATCGATTAATCGGCGGTGGATTGAAGGATTCCGAATCACTGGCAGTTTAAAAGATCCGGCCAAATTCTGAGATCTGTACATAAACTTGCGGAATTCGGATGAACTTTCTTTCTTTTTTTTTTCTTTCTTTTTTTTTTTTTTT
>QLSR01000118.1:1265020-1295718 GCA_031780015.1 Citrullus colocynthis | reverse complement strand
TTTTTTTTTTTTTTTTTTCTTTCTTTTTTTTTTTTTTGTATATATTCCTTTTCCTTTTCATTTGAATCTTCATCTGTAGCTTCTTTGAATCTCCTCCAAATCATTCGAATCGAATCCCCTTCAGAATTTCGGAGAAATTTTGTATTTAAAATTTTTCTTCAATTCAAAAAGCAACATCCCTTTTTACTTATTTTAGCTAAAATTGAAAATAAATTGACCTATCAATTTAGAAAAATAGAAATTTAATCTAATCGTCGAAATCAAATTTCTTCAAAATTGAATCAACGTTAAAGAAAATAAAAAGAAAATAAAAAGGTTTAATAGGATGAGCTAATATATTCCTGATATTTTTTTAAATTTATATGTTTATTTTAAAATATTAACAAATCCACATGTTATTGACATCATATATATTTAAATTTATATAAAGTGACCATCTACCTAACATTGTTAAATGAAATATTTCTACTCATTTTCTAGAACCCAAGTTGAGGATTAGTTAAATTAGATTGTATAGTGTAATGTTTTTTAAGTATCTTTAGGTTCCTCTAATGTTAATTATTTTTCATGTTTTAGATTTATTATTATTATTTTTGTAGTTTAGCACATACTTGAATTAATTACTATTAGACAGTATTTTAAAATTTCAACTATTAAGCTTGTAATTTCACCATTGAATTTTATCTCTTTTTAAAGTACGATCGTATAAAAGCTAAGAATATAATTATATTATATCTAACTACTTATTGTGTGTTGTAAAAAAGGATATTAGACCAAGAATATGACTTTTTTAATTAGCTCATAAGCTAAATTTTCTAATTATGTAACAAGTTAATGCATCAAACCATCAATCTTTCAAATGGTAATTTGTGTCTTATTTACTGAATTATGCTTAGATTAGTTTGTTATATTTTTTATTTAATAATATGGACGATAATTTAATAGCATACTATTTAATATTTGTTTTGAAATGGGATGCATGTTTAGAGTGTGACGAAAGTTATAGTATCCATTAAAATGAAGTAGAGTTATTAAGGGATTTTTTCAGATATAGCAAAATGAACCAAAATATTTACAAATATAGAAAAATTTTACTGTCTATCGCGATCTAGAGACTATTTTACTATTAGTCATAAATATCTAAAATAATTTTTTAGTTATTAAAGACTTAGGCTAAAATAGAGAATATAATATCATTTGAAAATATATATATATATATATATATATATATATATATATAAAAAGATTCAATATACTTAGATTGAAGGAATTAGTTTATTATTTTGAAGTAGTGCTAAAAAAGGAAGATTCCATTGCATTGGTGTTGGGCGTTAAAAATGACATGGCAGCCAGGCTCATGACTTTCTTTTAGCCAAACATTATTGGAAATTTTGCAATTAGTCTCACATTTTCCATGTGCTCTTAAGAAAAAAGTTCAATCCACGTTTTCTTTTTCTTTTTCTTTTACTTCCTTATAATCATTCCCTTAAAAACCAAAACTCATCTTAACTTAATTAAAAACATAGCTCCCAAAACTTATATATAATTATATAATTAAAGAAATACTTAGTTCTATACGCATCTATGTTTGTGCAACCCCAGTTACTAAATTAAAAATTGTCATGTGATGTGTGTAAAGAAAATGGAAGTATGAGATTAGGTGCCGTTTTGAGAAAAATTTCTCAACCTAATCTGCACTTAATCATTATTTTATAATTGTTCCTCTCACACAATATAATAGTTACATTTTTCATTGTGTGGTATTTTTTACACCATCGATATCTAAACGTTTTGAAACTTGAACATCCACATTGAGTTACTGCTCTTGTAGAAAAATAGCAAAAAAATATTTGTCACATTGCAAATTTTAATTGAACAATTAGGTTGGTTGCACAAAAATAAGTGTAGTCCAACCGTAGCCAACCAACCACTACTTTTGTGCATTTTCATTAAATTGTTCAATCATAATTTGCCATGTGACAAGTTCTTTTTATTTTTACTAGTCAAGAAACACGTGCAATGCACATGAAATCTTGTTGTTCTAATTATTTTTTTAAATAGTGATTTCACACTTGAAAAGTCAAAACCACCTAGTGAAAGGCAATATAGGGGTTTATGAAAAATGTATGAGCAAAAGGTTAGGTGAAGATTCTCCTAACACATAGTCCCTTTTAATGTGAAGTCACACTAAATTATGCATTGCTTCACTGCATTAAGTGTTACTTTCATTCAATTAAACTTTTTTTTTTTTTTTTTATCTAAACTTTAGATCTCATGAAATTGTTTTTTTAAGAATGTACATGCAAGTATTTATTTTGTTTTTCTTTTACACGTGCATCTCATATATACATTGGAAAAATCAATGCACTATTTTTGATGTGTGTAACAACCTCCACCCCGAACAAATGCCTCTAATTGGCATCTATTGCATTCTATCTCGAAGACTCACGTCCCTAACATCAATTGCACTTATTCAAAAGGTCACTTTAATTGTCTTTTAAACGAACACCTACATTTGAAAAGTCACAATTACTCGACAAAGTAAATATAAAAATTTATGGAAAATGTAAGAACAAAAGAGAAATATAGAGATTCTCCCTATATAACCTCTTTTAATATGGGTGTATCCGAGTATTGGCCATTTCGAAATTTAGGGTGTGGGGGGATAAGAGAGGACAAAGTAGTTTACTTAAGAAAAGGCTAAAGGATGGTTCGGGAAAGCTTCGATGTCTTGGAGGCTGAAAAGGGAAATTGGAAACTGGAAAGTAGAAAGAAAACGACTAATCCAATGAATTTTAAAATAATAAAATAATATCTACATCCTGATGTGAAGGGTTCATGAACCTCAATCAACTCCTCGATGCCACTTGGGAAGTTGGATAAAATTTTAAATTTCAACATTTTTTTTTTTTATAAAATTTTATTTTAATAATTTATTTTCTTTCATTTTCTACTTTGTTTTCAATTTGAACATTAATAAAATAATTCAGTTGCCACAAGCTTCTCATTTTTATTTTTTATCATTAAAATATTCATCTCAATCTTTAGCCTTCCAACGCAATAAATAGTGCTTAATTTGTACTTTAATTTTCTTAATATCCCTCTAAATTAATCTTTTTGTATGCAACTTTCAAAATATCAATTTTCATCCATGAATTTCTATTCTAGACTGTATTGCATTGGAACGAGTTTGTTTGATAATTATTTAACCTATTTTACTTTTATTTTTTTCGTTTATCGTCTATTTTTTACTAATATTTTTAAATATCAAGTCAAGTTTTGAAAGCTAAAAGAAGAAAAGTTTAAAAGTTCGTTTTTTTATTGCAATTTGACTACAAATTCAAATATTTTATTTAATATTGATGAAACTCATTGTAAAAAATTGGGAAGAAATAGAGTTTAATTTTGAAAAATAAAAAAAGAAAAATCAAATGGTATCAAATTGACCTTGATTTTTAATTTTCTAGTCTTTTAAAATTGTGATTGTTTTCTCGCAATATACTATTCTTCATTTTTTTAAAATAATATATATATATATATATATATATATATATATATTTTTTTTGGTTTTTAAATATATATGTTCATAACATATTTCGAAAGCAATGTCCATAAATTTAATTTTAAAAAATTAAATGATAATCAAATAATAATTTAATTTATATAATATTGTCATTGATTATTTAAACAAAAGTAGTAAAGTAGAATATAAGCAGATGTATTAATAATCAAATATTAATATGACATGGACAAACTTTTTAAGGAATTTTAGATGGTAAAATGATAGTAATAATCAAAACATAAATGATTTTCTTTCAAGTTTAGAGTTTTTAGTAAAAATTTTAAAATTTATAGATCAAAATTTTATTCTTCAGTATGAATTTCAAAATTTAGAGACCACACTAAAATAGAATAGAATAAACCAAAAAAATGTCACGTTACCAAAAAGAGGTACAAACGTGAAAGTATGAAAATGGCCATTGGGCTGTCGTTTTACCTGCTCACGTACGACTCACACACGATACGACATGACGTTTTTCATTATTTGGTACATTTTGTTTGAAATTTCAGCCGAAAAGACTTGCCCGACACTACTTCTTTATTATTACTGTTTATATATAACAACGATGTTTTTTTTTTTTTTTTTTTTTTTATATATAACAAAGATTTTTTTTTTTTTTTTTTTTTTATATATAACAAAGATTTTTTTTTTTTTTTTTTTTTTATATATAACAAAGATTTTTTTTTTTTTTTTTTTTTTATATATAACAAAGATTTTTTTTTTTTTTTTTTTTTTATATATAACAAAGATTTTTTTTTTTTTTTTTTTTTTATATATAACAAAGATTTTTTTTTTTTTTTTTTTTTTATATATAACAAAGATTTTTTTTTTTTTTTTTTTTTTATATATAACAAAGATTTTTTTTTTTTTTTTTT
Organism: Citrullus colocynthis; assembly: GCA_031780015.1. Taxonomy (NCBI): domain Eukaryota; kingdom Viridiplantae; phylum Streptophyta; class Magnoliopsida; order Cucurbitales; family Cucurbitaceae; genus Citrullus; species Citrullus colocynthis. The sequence continues at coordinate 1,291,281 of QLSR01000118.1, read as the reverse complement.
TTTTATATATAACAAAGATTTTTTTTTTTTTTTTTTTTTTATATATAACAAAGATTTTTTTTTTTTTTTTTTTTTTATATATAACAAAGATTTTTTTTTTTTTTTTTTTTTTATATATAACAAAGATTTTTTTTTTTTTTTTTTTTTTATATATAACAAAGATTTTTTTTTTTTTTTTTTTTTTATATATAACAAAGATTTTTTTTTTTTTTTTTTTTTTATATATAACAAAGATTTTTTTTTTTTTTTTTTTTTTATATATAACAAAGATTTTTTTTTTTTTTTTTTTTTTATATATAACAAAGATTTTTTTTTTTTTTTTTTTTTTATATATAACAAAGATTTTTTTTTTTTTTTTTTTTTTATATATAACAAAGATTTTTTTTTTTTTTTTTTTTTTATATATAACAAAGATTTTTTTTTTTTTTTTTTTTTTATATATAACAAAGATTTTTTTTTTTTTTTTTTTTTTATATATAACAAAGATTTTTTTTTTTTTTTTTTTTTTATATATAACAAAGATTTTTTTTTTTTTTTTTTTTTTATATATAACAAAGATTTTTTTTTTTTTTTTTTTTTTATATATAACAAAGATTTTTTTTTTTTTTTTTTTTTTATATATAACAAAGATTTTTTTTTTTTTTTTTTTTTTATATATAACAAAGATTTTTTTTTTTTTTTTTTTTTTATATATAACAAAGATTTTTTTTTTTTTTTTTTTTTTATATATAACAAAGATTTTTTTTTTTTTTTTTTTTTTATATATAACAAAGATTTTTTTTTTTTTTTTTTTTTTAAATCCTAAATATCTCCTCTATTTTAAAATTCAGAGATACTTTCAATTATCAGCCCCAGGTTATTAATTTTAAAATTATTATTATGTTTTTCTTTTGCAAAAAAAAAAAAAGAAAAAGAAAATGAAAAAGACTGCTTTAACTGTTTGATTGATGAATGGGCCAGCCCACGTTAAGAAAAGACCTTCTTGCGGTTGGGCTCAATGGGCCACAAATAACAAAATGAAGCCTGCGTATTTGGAATCGGGCCAGCCCGATTCCCCGTAGCTGCATTTGCTTGAAACAGGTGAATCAAGGGATAGTCAGCTAAAAGAGATATTCAGGCATATAACATTAACAAAACACGCGTGAATGACACGCGAGTCCAACATATTTATTGATGAGACTATAATTAATTGTTCGAATATAATTTGGGCTCTATTGCTATCTCGACAGACTTTCAATGTCGACTAAGAACATCTTTTCAAGTGGATAATTTGTCATAAATATCGAGATTTAATTTAAGAAATAAAAAATTTAAAAGCTGTTTTGAGTTTTCTAATCTCATGCATCAACTAATTTTCAAGAGTTGTTTTGAAATCTAAAATATCATATTATATTAATTATAATCTTAACTAAAATTCACGTGTTTTAAATTATTTTTATCGTTATATTTATTATTATATATCTATTTCGTTTCTCACCGATTCTTATTATTTTTAAATTTGGCTTTTTCATTATATTTATTATAATTTTGTTTTAAAAATGAAATATAGTATTTATTTCATAATTTATTGTCTTTATCAAGTAGATTAGCCTCATATTTCATCAAATTAGACTACAAACGACCATAGCCAAATCTCAATTAAGTGTCCATTAGCTCTTGCATTGTTCTTAATATCTTCCCAATCTTAGTGATGTCATATGTTTCATGAAAAGGTAGTATGGGATTAATGCGAGTTATATAATTAAGCTTGTAGAGGACGAGAGCTAGCACTAAATTCAATTCTAACACGTCGGAGTCCTTATATGCTCTGCTTTCTGCATTTTTTACTTCCTTGATTGATGAGTTTCTAATAATAGTTATAATATAATTAATTTTACAAATGCATTCTAATTATGTAATATTTGACCTATAGATGTTCGGTGAGTTTCAAAGAATAGTTATAGTGTAATTAACTTTACAAATGCACTTAAAATCTCTCTCCTTGCCATGACTATTTGACGATGAAGGATTTTGTTCAATGGAAGGTGGGATGAAAATAACTATCATCATGAATTTCGGTTTGTTGAAATTGTTGTCTCTGCAAACACACCTTTTAATCATTTTGTCGATTTAATTCAATTTAACTTTTTTTCGACTTCTGAAATATAGTATTTTTCATTTAACCATGTATCGCCCTAGCTGTAACAATTATATCGTGGATGACAAATATGTATTTAATTTCCCTGTAAATGCCCCTAACATCTCCTTCAATTGCATTGTAATTAATCCAACAACTTTTTTTAATTACATTGTAATTAGTTCATCAAATTCACAATTCAGGTTGTATCGATTTCAAGAAGGAGAAGAATAAAATTTGTTCCCCCTGCCACCAATCTTCTCCTTCGTAACCTACAACCTTCAACCAATCATCATCTGCAGATGATTGCCACTTGCTGTCAACCACTGCACGTTGATGACCACCGACCATTGTGGGTAGGTCACATGTCATCCCTCTCTCTCTCTCCCTCTCAGATTTCATGTGCCATCCTTAAGATTACATCGGGGTAAACTTGATGTATTATGGTCGTGGATTTTAGGAGTTGTAATTTATTGTCAAAACCATAATGCATACGTTTATGGAGCTTGAAGGTTGTATATGGAAGATTTCCTTCAAAAGTACGATCGGAGCACCTTTAACTGACGATCTCACTCTCGAATTTTGATTTTTTTTTTTTTTTGGTTTGAATCTTCTAAATTTCAATAGATTTTCTCGTGGTTTTAGTGGAAGAAGCCTATGGTGGAGTACCTTGAAGAAGTTTTGGCTTCTTTGTTAGGATTATCGTGGGTAGTAGGAGAGCTTTTATTTATTCATTCAGTGCTGAGAAAGTGACTAATGTGAAAAGCGGCTTAGCTTTTGGGAAAAGATTAAAAGCAACTGATGATGTGAAATGGAATTTAGCCTTCTGGGGAAGATGAAAAGTGCCCAATGTCAAATGGCGGGTGAGTTTCAAATTTCAAATCGTTTTGGGTGAGCTTAATTAAACTGTATTTACCATTCTTTTTCAATAAGGCCTAAAACATCTTACCCGCACAATTGGGGTACTTTGGATTTTTGCAATTTCGGATTTGTTATTTTTTAATTCGTATTGCCATTTTTAAAAAAAAAAAAAAAAAAAAAAAAAATTTAATTAAAATCTGTAACCTAGCTAAAAGTTAGACATTTCCTTTTTTATTTTATTTATGTATTTGGTTAATTTTAATAGATCATATTGCTAATTGAAGTCTATCAGCAATAGAGTCCATGACTAATCTATTTTTCTATATTTACAATTCTTAAAAAATGTTCCTATACATTTATTTAGTAGCCCTAAAAGTTCTACCCATTGCAATCACTTTGTGAAAATTGGTTAATTTCAACACTGTTTGGTAACCATTTCGTTTTTTATTTTTGAAAACTAAGCCAATTTTCTCTTATTTTCTTACAATGTACAAGAGTAGAATTCTTAACCGAACTAAAAAACAAAAATATGTTTTTAAAAAATACGGCTGCATTTAGTAACTATTTTGTTTTTTGTTTTCAGTTTTTGAAAATTAAGCTTATTTCTTCCTCATTTCTTACAATGATTTGCATCATCATTTTTAAGTACAATAAATGAAATTTTAGCTAAATTCTAATAACAAAAACAAGTTTTAAAACCTATTGTTTTTATTTTTCAAATTTTGGCTTGGTTTTTTAAATAATTGGTAAAAAGTAGATAATAAAAGAAGAAAGTTGGAGTTGAAGTAGTGTTTATAGACTTAATTTTAAAAAATAAATAATTACCAAATAAGACCTACATTTTTTAATTTTTAAATTTTAACTTTGGTTTTTTTTTTTATAAACATCAGTGCAAAAATACATAACAAATCAAAAAATATATGGGCTTAAATTAAATATAAAAAAATCATTTAATAATTTTTTATTTTTTGGCTAGTTGATTTACAATGATCTTGTACTGGACAGATGTCCTTCCTTTGCTCATGTGCGTGAACAATAGGCTAAGAGCTTCCTTCTCTTAAAAAAAGAAAAATATAAAAAGGAAATGTTTACTTTTTTCAGAAAATTATTATAAATAGATAAAATATCAAACTATTTACAAATATAGAAAAATTTTACTGTCTCACGATAGACTTCCATCGCTTGAGCGATAAAGCGTAATAGATTTTTATCACTCGATAGACTTCTATCGCTTGAGCGATAAAGCGTAATAGATTTTTATCACTCAAGTGATAGAAGTCTATCATAGTTAGATAGCAACATTTTTCTGTATTTATAAATAATTAAACTTATTTTGCTATATTTGAAAATATTCCTTTATTTTTTTGAATTAATATAAGTCATTTTAGAATCTCATAAATCTTTGTTTTTACAAAACAAAATTTTCTTCGGGATTAGTTCCTTATTTTATTATTACTAATAAAATACTGATAATTAACTTTCACTTATGAAGTTAAATTGCAGCGAAATATAACGGTAACTAACATAATTTTCTTCCCACGTGGAAGTTGATGAAATAAAAGTGAAAAATTATAATTTTAAAATTTAAGAATTAATTGGAAACAAAACTCAAAATTTAACCCTTAGGATGAAAACAATCAAAAAAAACTTAAAAGACGTTTTTAATTTAAAAGATTCAAAATAAAATTTTAATTAAAAAATTATTTTAAATGATAAAATTGTTAAAAATATTTACAAAATTAATAACAAAATATACAATTACTATGATTACTGTTACATTGTCATCAAAGACTTGCGAGTGTATAAAGAATTATTGATCGGATCATTATCCATCAATATTAAATTGATTAATTTTGTAAATCCAAAAGGAAGTCGACGAGGATGATTCTTCATACCCCACCTTCCAATCGCTCTTGATCGAATATTACACCTCAGATTCAGTCACCCTTCTTCTCCATTCCTTCTTTCTTCTTCTTCTTCTTCTTCTTCTTCTTCTTCTTCTGTTGCAGAGAACTCGAGTTTCTTGATCCATGGCGTCCTTCAATCTTACCCAATTCAGAACTAAAAACCCAATTCCCAACCTCGCGCTGAATCGGTCCCGGACGGATTTGACTCGTCGAAGTAGACTTGGATTCAGAGTGGTCGCCACCGGCGAGGCTCAGGCGGAGCCGGATCTCAGTGTGACGGTCAATGGGTTGCACATGCCCAACCCGTTTGTGATCGGGTCGGGTCCGCCAGGAACTAACTATACGGTTATGAAGAGGGCATTTGATGAAGGTTGGGGGGCTGTGATTGCCAAAACTGTAAGTTTTCTCGCTCTCTTGATTCTCTTTGGTTACTGAGAAAGTGGATGGGAAAGTCAAGGAGGTTATAAGGAATATTACTATTGAAATTATTTGTATATGATGAAGATGTGAAATGTAATTTGGGAATATTATTACTTTTAGTTCATTTCTATTTCTCTTCATGCACTTAGTCACTGTGATCTGTTGACCCCTAATTTCATTAATTGAGTTAGTGTTGATGTTAATCTGTTGCTGCTGTTAGCTTTCACAGAGATCTTGAAAATCAATGACATAAGGAGTGGAACAAAGAAAAATCTGATAAAGATTTGAAAGGGAACAAAGATAATAGAAAATGTAAAGAGTAGAGAAATCAGACAGTAAGATTTACATGATTTACTAAGCAGTATGTTAGTTACATCTACGGTAGAGAGAGGACAATCTATTATTAAAGAGAAAATATCATATTACAGATTCAAAGGCTGTCTAATAGAGAAGTAGAGAGTTTATATAACACACTTCTCTAGGCCCTATAGCCAAAATCGTAAATATCGTAAATAACATATTCAGCAAGACCCCGTGCTTGGTCCGGGGCACCAAATAACAAATTCAAGGTGTTCAAACAACTAGTGCAAGGAATTGGAATAAAAGTGAACTGAGAGATTGTTTATTATTCTAAATGTGGTAACTGTTTGGACAGATTTTAAGATTAATCTTTGGCTGGAGGCTACTGGTTCTGCTATCTGTCCATTGGCTTACATTTCATTTCATGTTTTTTCTTGTATAATTTTTCTGTTAGGTGTCACTAGATGCAGCAAAAGTTATTAATGTGACTCCTAGATATGCCCGGCTTCGAGCGGATTCAAATGGCTCTGCAAAGGGGCAGATCATTGGGTGGGAGAACATTGAATTGATAAGTGATAGGCCCCTCGAAACTATGTTGAAAGAGTTTAAGCAGTTAAAAGAGGAGTATCCTGATAGGATTCTCATTGCTTCAATAATGGAGGAGTATAATAAAGCTGCTTGGGAAGAACTTATCGATCGGGTTGAACAAACTGGAGTTGTAAGATCATTGTCTATGACTTCTTTACTGTATTAAATGCCAATAACAGGTTCATTTCATCCAATAATTGTCTTCTTCATCAGGATGCATTTGAAATCAATTTCTCATGCCCTCATGGCATGCCCGAACGGAGAATGGGTGCTGCAGTTGGGCAAGATTGTGCACTTCTGGAAGAGGTTTGTGGATGGATTAATGCAAAAGCTACAATCCCTGTTTGGGCAAAAATGACCCCCAATATCACTGACATTTCACAGGTACTTTTGTTCGTACATTGGAAGATCACATTATTCTTAGAACTTGTGTTGTCTCGTTATGGGACAAATTCTTTTGCTGATGATAATAGTCGATAATAATATGATATATATGGTACAACTCCTAAACAAACTTTGCATCTGTAAAGACTTTATATGTTGGAGGAAGATGTTCTTATATTTGAATCAGATTCGCCATTTATGAATAATTAAAATGAAATCTGTTCTACGGCTATAGCATTGGGAATAAATTCTGATAACTGTGCATATGAACCAAATTCAGTTGGAGGAAGCAAAAGTTTTTCTATTTTGAATCAGGATGAAGAAAATGAAACCTGTTCTATGGTTGCATGTACTGACGCGATTGCATTGAATTTTCATGTAATGTGAATTTCTTCTTTTATAAAGCCTGCAAGGGTGGCTCTGAAATCAGGATGTGAGGGAATAGCGGCCATCAACACGATCATGAGTGTAATGGGAATCGATCTCAAGACCTTACGTCCTGAGCCTTGTGTTGAGGGGTTTGCTAATTCGAACTTTTGAATTCTTCAATATAGAATGGTTGTGTATTGAATTACCATTCGGCCAAAATATTTGATGCGCTTCAATCTATATATTGCTAGGTACTCAACTCCAGGAGGCTATTCTTCCAAGGCAGTTCATCCTATTGCTCTTGGTAAAGTGTTGAGCATTGCAAAAATGATGAAGGCAGAATTTAACGATGGAGACTACTCTCTTTCTGGCATTGGGGGTGTCGAAACTGGGGGAGATGCTGCCGAGTTTATTCTACTCGGGGCAAACACTGTTCAGGTACGACGAGCGATTTCTTTATAAAGTATGCATGAATATAATTCCCAAATGGTTTCCATGTTTTTAATTCTTTATTTGGTTTCATCCGTCTTGATTTCATTTATTATGTTTGAAACTTTGGTCTTAATTTTATCGTCTGCTTTAGAACCAGGAATCACAGCATAACGATGATTATTTACGTAGTCCAGCTAGTTCATTTAACCAAACTCGAACATGACAAAATCACATTCATCTTCAGGTGTGTACGGGAGTGATGATGCATGGGTATGGCCTTGTAAAGAAACTTTGTGCTGAGCTTAAGGACTTCATGGAACTTCACAATTTCTCATCCATTGAAGATTTCAGAGGGTAAGTTTGAAGTTTGAATTTTGTCAGCAGTTCTTTGTAGAATACGACTTCAGTCCCTCGAGGATAGGTCGCATTAATGAACTCTGGGTGAAACAGGGCATCTCTTCCATATTTCACGACCCACACGGATTTGGTTCGTAGGCAGCAGGAAGCAATCGAGCAAAGAAAAGCTATTAAGAAGGGTCTGCAATCTGATAAAGATTGGACAGGCGATGGCTTTGTTAAGGAAACTGAGAGTATGGTTTCAAACTGAAAGTCTAAACACAGATCAATCAAGCGTTTGCTTTGCGTTGGCATTAGAAATAACAAAAGATGGTCTTGTCCGAGTAAAGTTTCTTTCTTTCTCCCTCCTTAAAGAGTGACGAATAAATATATCATTACAGAACAGTTCAATTTCGTATGATAAACTTATGTAGATTTGATACGTGAAGGGATAATAGCAATTTATTTTAGTAAAAATTCATTCTGAAAGATTCATCCGACTCTTTTAGCTCTTGGTAGAAAGTTTGTGAATTTTGGTTGGACAACGATGAATGTAAAAAAATTACGTCTTCCGGAAAAAATTCAGTTCTCAACTGAGAACATAGATTTGAGTTTAGAAATTTCAACTTTCAGCTTCTAAACATAGGATGGAACAAAGGAAATAAAGATCACATCTAGAAATTCGTTTAAATGTTTTACAAATAATAGTAAAATATCACAAATTAATCGCAATTGATAGCATCTATCGCAAATAAACGATAAAATTTTGCTATATTTGTAAATATCTATATTTGAAAACAGTTCATAACAATGTGAAAGTTAAACCCTATTTGATTATCTTTGGTGTTATTTACTTATGTTTAACATTGGTGCCTCAATTCGAAATCTGTAAATCTAATAGTCATTGTGACAAAATTCATACCTACGCTATCAAAAGCAATCCAGTTACATCTACGATTTAAACTCATTACAATTAATCCATCAATAAAACTCTATCATTATTACGAATTATATTATGATAACACCAATTTTCATTACTAAGTGCAAAATAAACAGAACACAATTCCATTGAGAGTGAAAGAATTCATGTATTATGTGTTTCTGAAGAATTAGTACAAAAGATATAGTATTGTAGTTTCCCCCAAAACTGGAAAGAAACGACTACTGAAAGTTTATGCTTCGATAAATAAGAAGCCTCCTTCAGTACATAGAAAGCAGCTGAAGAAATAAGATTTTGAATTTACCTTCCGACTTTATGCCATATGTAAATGTCTATGGTGTTGTAAAAGAGCTACACTCTACAATATAATTATTCTCTTAGGGAAAACATGGTATTACCTACAAACTTACTTTCAAAATTGAACCGCCTTGTGAAACACATTCCGACTGCTGACATACAGAGATGCATATACAAGGACAGGAAGTCTGCGGCGAAGATCCCAAAAAAGCCACCCCCATTGATGGATCATGCCTTATGCATTGAGTCTTCAAGCCTAATTTTATTTATCAACTAAGGCTACACTATTTTTCCATTTCCATTGTTTCAGTCATAAGCCTTCTCCCAATCGTCTGCCACTTCCGACATGTTTGTTCCATCGTCTGCTACAACCTGCATCCCTCCTCTAGAGCTCATGCTCCTACTTGTACCCGATTCAGATCCTAAAGAGGAATGGCCCACCCAATTGCTAAGATTGTGTTCGGGAGATTGAGTGGAAGAACTCACAGCAGATTCGGTGTCTAACGCGTGCCACCGATTAAGTGATGCAGAAAGTGGAGCTTCTCTTTTCCATACAGGTGCTTGCACATCGATGGATGGACCGGACCATTCTTCATCACCCCATGAAGTGTCCTTCCAACTAGAATCCTGAACTACGGCCCTTTTCCATGGATTACTACTCTTCGATGCTCCACCTTCCTTCGCATACTCCCCACCTCCCCAAGCATTTGCATTAGATGATGCTGATGCACCACCATTCTGAAGAGCACTGGCTCCATGATATGCTGTCCCATGATCCAACCTTCTCATTGCAGTAGCTGCTCGAGCAGGATCGCTGAAGACAGCCAGAGCATTCTTGTCGTTCAACCATACCAATTCACATTCACCACCAAACCTCAAAACTAGTGCGCTTATGTCTGATTCCCTAGGCAAATCTGGAAAAGAAACAACTAGCCTAGGATCCATATCTACTAAAGGATCGTAAGCTGGTGGATGTAGAGTACTTGTGGTAGTTGAGCCCTTAATGCCAAGCACCCGAGGTGGAACTTTTGATTTAGGAGTAACATGAATTGTAATGAAACGTTTGGGCTCCCAGCCAACAGAATTGATCGCAAGCTTCCACCTCTCAGCAATCAGCCTGACAGCATCTCTCTTATCCTTGGACATTGGACAGAAAACATGAACTTTAAGGCCACTCATTGCTCCTCTGTTCTTTCCAAGGACCAAGAATTTGCATCTCTCCTCCACACCCAATACCCATTTTGAATCACGTCTAAAGAGGTCTGCAAGCAATTCAGAAGCAGAACTATCGCCAAAGTGAAGGGCATCCAAATTTGGGGGATTGATATCAAAAGCATCTGCAAGAACCCGATTCCTCTCTAGCTTAGAGCATTCCTCATCGCATGTCAGTTTTCTCTGTCCTAGTGGAATCTTTTTACCAGTTGCCTCAATTGGTTGAAGCGGAACAGGTAATTTTTGGATAATTGAAGCATAGAGAGCATCATTATTAAAACCAATACTACTCCCTCCAGCATCACAAGGAACAGATGCTGTTATTCGGCCACATGAACAAGTGATGATAACAGGGAATTCACATCTTGCATCGGGACATGGAGCAGATGGATGACATGGCGCAGTACATGTATGCCTACAATCTCTTCGAGGCGCACCACATGTCTGTCCACAGGAAGTTTTCTGACCCAAATCAGATCCAGCAGCAGTGTCACATGGTGGCGGATGACAAGTTCTGTTGCAGGCATGCATCCCACACTGCCTAGTTTTCCCACATAGCTTGTTGCATCTGATGTCCCTTGAACCGCAAGGAATGTTCCTTAGAACTACATGTCCACCGATGCACTCCTTGGCTATTGGAACTGTACAGGGTGGGCAGTCACCAAAGTGGCAACTGTGGGTAGAACAATGGCCACATGGCTGAGGGACTGAGCACGGGAGTTGACATGATGGGGGCGGCGTTCCACAAGGCAGTGGTGGAGGAATTGAAGTTTTACCACAAGCACATGTCAAGTCTGTGAAGATTGTCTCGGGACATGGAGAGCAATGGCCACTATGACACAGTGATTGACAAGAGTGCTGGCGACACCTTAGTTTCTTCCCACACCTCATTACGCAAAAGTGTGGATCCCAATCTCCTAAATGATTATAGCTGGAGTTTGATAGAGGACAGCATCTCTCACTGCACCTGTGCCTTCCACAATTCTTCTTCCACTCGCATGGCTTTTCACAAGTGAACATGTCAGTTGGGCTGGAAGTCTTATAGCATTCCACATTTCGAGAAGTTGATCCACATCGGCATTTTTGCACAACTTGAACCAAGCAAGGTGCACAATCTCCAGCGTGACAGACATCCTTACAACGGTGCTTCCCACAAGGTAATAGTTTCTCACAAAGCTCAGAACATGTTGGGATTGGGTCCAAACAACTTGTCCGTTCGTCCTGCAATTGTGTTTTCCCACAATAACATGCCTTAATCATGTCCGGCATTAAATCACAGCCTCCACAGGGTCCTGGATGACAAATTTCATGGCAGACATGATTGCTGCAGTTAAGACTCTTACCACAGATGGAACTACAGGGGAAAACACCATCTTCTGTATTTACTTCACCCTTCAAAGTCATGCTTCCACAAAGAACAAGCTCTTTCTTTTTCTTGCAAAAGCAAGAGGCACCAACTAGAACCTGACAAGGACCACAAGTACCCACATGGCAGATTTTTTCACACCGGTGACGTCCACAATCCAGGAGTTTTTCACAATGCTGACCACAGGTTAAAATGGATTTCCTATCTGAACAACGTGTTGTTATCAACTTCTTGCCACATGGGCATAAACGAGGAGGAGCAAATGCCTTGCAAGGAGGGCAGGGACCTGGATGGCACTGCAAGACACAATTATGAGGACAAAGATCCTCCTTGCTTCCACCTGCAACCAGCATCTCCCGATCAAGTGGCTTGCCACATGGTTCCCCACACGAATGGGGTGTCAAATACAAGTCAGAAGGGGGATCTTGCCTTTTACCACAGAAACAAACATATCGAATCTCCTTCGAAGATGTAAGCTGCACAGATTGGCATCCAGGACAACGCCAATTTAATCCCTGATTCTTCTCAGCTACCAAGTCGGTGGAAGTTGGTGCTCTAGCCCATTTCTTGATGCAAGTTAAATGAAAAATGCAAAAGCAGCTTGAACAAGACCATATGGGTGCAGACCTCCGAACCATATCATAACAAATCATGCACTCAACAGTGCCCTTCATCAATCTTTCCTGAATTTCATGAACTAGCTGAGGCAAGTTGGAGATTTTCACCTCCTTTTCACCCTGATCCCCACTTTTCTCCTTATCTTTTTCCTTGTCTTTTCTCTGGTTTCTTCGAGGACCCACATGAACCATTGGACCATGATTACCTCTGTCTCGATAAACTGGATGAGGAATACTAGGATTTTGCTCTAGCCCAGTCCGATTATCATTCAAGTTGACGTTCAATGGCTGATCCACATGAATAGTCGTGGTTGTAGTCGTAGTTGTGGTAGTAGTGGTTGTCGTGGATCCTCTCGGTACCCATTCTTGTCGAGCACTTGATGCAGGAAACCTAGACCTATCCTTCCGCACATTTCGGACATGTGAGCTCATATTCTGCAATCATATAAACCGAAAAAAAAAAAAATGGGGTTAATCAATATTCTATACTGTATCAGTGCCAGTGAGTTACCCTCACAACACATCTTAAAATGGAAATTCTTCAGAAAGACAATTTCATTCAGATAACTATCAAGATGAACGAAACCAAACGATCAAATCAACAGGAACAACAATGAAGCCCTAGTGCAGAATCAAACAAACTATTACAAATACAAACAACATGGTATTGATAAGATTTGCAAACCTGAAGAAAGTAAAAATACACAACAAAATACAAAATTTAAAATTTAAACATCTCTTATATCACAGTTATTATTAAGAAAGAGAGTAAATACAACTTGCATAATTTCATTGCATGAAAAGCGGGCATATATATATATAGCCAGTCACAGTACAAGTGTTCAATCCAGAAAAACAAAAATCAAATCTCACTACCAATCTCAATCCCCCTTCTCACTCTCTCTAATTTCCTCTCTAACGGAAAGGGTGAACATTTTTTTAAAAAATCATCAAACAAACGAACAAGTAGATCCAATAATGAACTTAAAGAATTATTGTAATGAAGAAGCCAAAGAACATTGTTGAGTTGGTTTCTCCTCATTTATTCATATGAATTGCAGAACATATTAATGACTACTAGCCCACCAACGAAACCAAGTATGTTGTGATGGCTATAATATAAGTTTCATTCTTACTCTCATAATTTTCGTCTGAATTTTGATGCACATCATTTTCCCTCTTAATCCACTTTTCTTTTTTCCTGCCCTTTCACTATTTCTATCTCATCTAATTGTATCCTGAAAACTTTTCTTTCTCCTTTACCCTTTGATCTCATCCTCCATTTCTCCATATACACACATAGAGAGTCAACAACATAAAACTCAATTTTGATCAATTTAGCCCAATGTTAAAGGAACAAAATCAATGATTCCCTCTCAGTTTTTGTACAAATGGGAGTAATTATGGGCTCATTCGCGCTTCCAAATATCAATATTATAACACATTTACATAAACTACCAAAACAAAATTAAAAAGAAAAAAAAAGATTTGATTCACAGAAACACATAAAGGAAAATTTAGTTCAGAATCAAGATTGGGTATAAAAGCTACTGAGTACAGCAGGAAGAGATCGGTACTCAAACAATATTACAAAAACGATGGTAACGATGGAATGGAAGAGCTCTTGGCAATGACGGTAGGCTACGGCGAAAGAAAATGTACCGGCGAAGGCGAACAATGGAAGGAAGAAGATGGAAGCGGAGAATAGGAAAAGAAGGAGGTGAAAATGCGATTTGGAAAGGGGGAAATGACGATCAAATCAACAGGAAGAAAAATGAAGCCCTAGCGCAGAATCAAAGAAAACTCCTAAAAAAAAAAAAAGAATACATAAAAAGACGGAAAAGATGATAAAAACCTGATGGAAGAAACTCCGAAATGGCGGAGACGGCGGCAGGGTGCGGCGATTGTTGTCGTCCACCGGCTCCGGTGATGAAATAGAGAGAGGAATTGAGTTGTTTCCTGAGAAAGAGGGAGAAGGGAAAAGCGAGAAGTGAGGTCAAAGCGGCGGTTTCCAGGTATTTATAGGGAAGCGAGTGGCTTGCATTCGCTCATCGCTTGGGGCGTAAGGAAATGGTCCCCCTCGCACACCGCCTCTCGATTCATATGCGTGGTCCGCACTCGGTTCTACAATTTTCCCTTCTTTTTCCTTTTTTTTTTTTTTTTTTTTTTTTTCTTCTTTTTTCCTATAATATAATACACCATTTTACAAAATATTATATTCGATTAAATGACAATATTAATCCATTCAACATCGTATTTGATTTCTAAAGTAAAAAAAAAAATATATATCTATCTTTTAATTTGTAACTATTCAATTTATAAGTCTTAAAATTTGTAAGTTTGATTTATTCCACTTTTTGTAAACTTTATGAACACATTAGCTATATACTTGAAAGTTTAGTGTTTTATTAACTCCATAAAATTTAATTTTATATGTAATTAATCAATTTTGTTTTAGAAGATGGTAAATGTAAATCATCAAAAGTTAGAGAGATAATTTCAATAACCTACAACGAAAACATATTCTCTAATAAAGAATTTTGCCGATCTTCTATCGTCGATGGACAAGAGAATGAAACTTAATCACCTCTAAACAATTGGATTTCACCTTTATTTTCCAAGGAGTCGAATGAGGTATACAAGAAAGACTTTTAATGATTGTCATACCCTTTAGGATCTTGATGTTATAGGAACTAGCAATGTATCCTATTCCTACAAATTGGAGACGACCTAGATGATCACATAATACCCACCCATACCCACCCAAGCTCTCTGTTTTTTGCTTAATGCTTCATGCAACATAAGAATTGAGCTTCCATGAGTTGGTTGGAGGAGGATGTCATCCCATTGCAATCACACTGATGTTCAAAATGAGGTCGGAAAATTTTCAAAGAGCTACCTTTAGCGTCAATTTAGACACCTCCACTGCTAATGTGCATAAATTGCCCAATGAAGATAACAATAACATCAGTATCCACCACTTTGGCCTATGTTAATAGATTTACCCCTAGTTTCTCATATTTGCCATGCAATCAAGATGAATTTTTCTAACTCCTAAGCATAAAGGGCATTAGGATTTGGTAGACATAAAGTGTATTAAGATTAGTAGACATAAAATGAGACCACAAAGACTTTTGGCGTTTGGAATCTTGATCCTGAAGACGTCAAGTGTAGTATGTTAAGTTGGTCGATGTTTCAAACTTTGGTTTGAATTTTTAAAACAAACCTTCTAACAGCTTTTGATGTTTTCAAAAATCAAGCCAAATTTTGAAGCATCTATAAAAAATAGATAACAAAAAATTGAGAGAGGTGGAATGAGTGTTAACATGCTTAATTTTCAAAAAAAAAAAAAAAAAAAAAAATAAAGGAAAAGAAAAAAAAAGTTAAAAATTTTATATTTAAAAAAAAAAAAAAAAAAAAAAAATAAAGGAAAAGAAAAAAAAAGTTAAAAATTTTATATTTAAAAAAAAAAAAAAAAAAAAAAATAAGGGCTCATTTGGTAACCATTTTGTTTTTGGTTTTTGGTTTTTGAAAGTTAAGCCTATTTCCTCCACATTTTTTTATAATGATATGCATCGTACAATAGTTGAATTATTAGTCAAATTCAAAAAAAAAAAAAACAACATTTTTTTAGTTTTCAAAGTTTGGCTTGGTTTTTTAAACCATTGGTAAAAACTAGACAACAAATGATGAAATATGGAGGTAGAAGTAGTGTATATAGGCTTAATTTTAACAAACAAAATGGTTAAGAAACAAAGCCTAAATAGTTATCAAATGGAACCTGAAAAAGTAGTTTTTAAAAGCTTGTTTTTAAAATTTGGTTGAAAATTCTAGTTTTTTACCTTAGAAAAGATCAAATACAAAATAAAAAATTGGGAGGAAATAAAAGCATTAAAATTATGTTTAATTATCTAAGCTAAAGAATCTAAGAAATATTAAAAGCATCTCTATCTCAACCAAAGGCCATGCCCTATTCTTTTCTAAAGGAAAGGCCATCTTACATATTGGACCTCTATTTCTTAACAACTATGGATCGAATAGGATGGATAAGCCCAAAAAATAATAATACTTAGGCCACAATTTCCAACTCTCTTTTACAAACACACTCTCTCTCTTATTTATATATATATATATATATTTGCCCTTGCCTTTGCTCAAAAAATATATATATTATGTAACTTTTGATTTCTAAATCTTGTAAAATTAACAATTAAATCATTCTACTCAGTTTATAATGATTTAGACCTTTTATTTTTAAATGGTAAGTATTCAAGGTAACAATTTAGTTCTATATTTTCAAATTATAACAATTTAGTCTATCCAATAATACATTTTATTAAATGTTATTTTGTCAATCTACATGGTGAGAAATTTTATTAAATTTAATAATATTTTTGACATATTTCAAATTGTAAATATTAGGGTAGTACGATCTAGATAGACATCTCTGGTAAAGTGACATGATGTCTACTTGGGTGTATCGTAGTCTATCACATATAAAAAGTAAAATTTTGCTATATTTGTAATTATTTTCAATAGTTTCTCTATTTTTTAAAACATCCATATTTCTTATGTGAAATGATATCAAAAAGAGAAATGACAGTTATTATGGGTAGGAATTTGTATTTGTTAAAAGATGTGAATAAATGATTTAAAATTTCAATTTAGTATATTATTTAGTAATAAAAATTGAAAAGAAAAAAAAAACAAAGGATATTAGAACAAAATTAAATAGAATAGTAAAAGGAGAATGTAAAATTAAATAGAAAGAAAATCAATAAAAGGTACAAAGAAAGTATGAAAGGATATGGGAGACAAAATAGGACTCCAATGGCTAAAATGATGTAAAATTAAATAAAATAAAAAAAACAATAGTACATGAAATCACATGAAGGGGTGTGAGTGAGGATAAAATGGTATTTATTGAAAAAGTAAAGGGCAAAGAGGGAAATTAAAAATTTTCCCCTCTTAGCCCTTTTAATATAGTATAAAAATTAACTCTTATAAAATAAAATTGTGATACTAAATAGAGAAATTATCTTAAATGGCAAAACTGATAGAAAGTATTTACAACTAATAGCAAAATGCACATTTATCTGCAATAGATGTCTATTGTGACACATATAATAGTTTATCGCGATCTATTGCAATATTTTAGTTTCTTTTGCTGTAGCCCAGAAGATCCCTACTAAATTGCTACTTTTTTATAAATTTAGGAACAAAAAAGTGCTTTTGAACCCATTATATATTTGTTGATATATTTCTTTTATTACCAACTAACAAGACCGTTGAGAATCTCTTCAATTGAACTTGATTGTGAAAAAATTATTCGCTAATACCCTAATAAGATTAGGAAAGCAGCCTCGTTTATTATTTTTATTTTTTTTTAAATAATAATTAATTAATATTAAAAATTAAAAAAAATTTAAAAAAAACCTAGAAGTCAAATTAATTCAAATTTTCACAATGCTTATTCAACTTTATTTTTCTTAATTTCCATACAAAATATCGTTGAGATGTTTTTTTTTTATTTGTAGCAAATAAATTTACAAAGGCTATTTATAAGATCAAATTTTTATTTTCTATATTTAAGTCTCTGTATAGAAAGTAAAATTTTACTATATTTGTAAATAATTTGATTTTTTTTTATAATAATTTTTTTCAAAATAATAATAATAATAATAAATACAATTAGACAAACTTAGAGGACCATTACCTAATAAAGCCTAAATCGTATTCCAGATTTTCTTTAAGAAGGAAACGATTTTTCAATTAATCTATGTGTTCAAGCCACAAATTTTTAGCGGCCAATATAAAATAGATTAGTTTTCTATAAAAATATATATATTTATTTAAAATGATAAAACAGATTAGCTCGATTTTTGGTTGAATAAATTGTTTTAAAAACACAAAAATCACCGATTTCAATAAAAATAAGATGATAATATAAATTTTTATATAGATTTAAAATTAAAATAAAGAAACAAGTTTCATTTCCCTTCCAAGACAGATGATAATAGAAATTCATATTCTCCATATGAATAATCATCAAATAATTTATGAATAATCTCGTAGCAAATATTATAAAAAAAGAAAAGTAATATACAAAATCCAAAAATCTCTCTATTTAAAATTTTTTTTAAAAAATATTTACAAAACAGAAAAAAAAAAAAAAAAGTACATAACTAGGGCTACTCGAATCTGTAATATTAGAAAAACAGAAGAGAAATAAGCCCCAAAGTGTCTCCACCGGCAATAATCTCCCTCTACGATTCCCCTACTGAAATCGGGCGGCCGGAGATTCCGAGCGGCGAGCGAGAGATCTGGCGAAAGGCGGCGGTTGGCGGTCTGATCTCCGGCTGTCCTGGTCGCCAATCGATGATCGCCTCTGATTCCTCCTTGATCTTTCTCACCTGGCTATGAACAGGGAACGGAGCTCTAATCTTCTCCATACTGTTCCCCTCTCTGTTCTCGGAATTGCTCATCTCTATGAAAAGAAAACCCTAAATGGAAGAATGGTTTGGTATGTACAGCCGAGAAAGCTAAGACTGGGTGAGGGGATTATATAAGAGAGATTGTAGAGAGAGAAAGGAAGAGAAATAGGAGTATGAGACGTAAGATGAGAGGGAAGATGGAAGTTGGGTGGGGAAATGGGAAAAGCGCAATCCGATTTTGAATCGGGCGACTGCCTTTGACCGAAACGATACGAAACCAAACGGAACGGAACCGCCCAATCCGTTTTTTATTTAATTGCCTGCGACGCATCATCGCATTCTATAAGTCTCTCTCGATCTCTCGGGACCGTTGTTGTGGACCCGATGGCTTTATTTGTTTAAACGTGTCGTCGTAGGTTGATTTGTTGTTTTATTACAACAATTGAAGGTTTGAGATCTGAATCTTTCATTTCTAGATGATACTTTATGTCAATTAAATTCGCTTTGATTAAATTTTTATTATTAATTTATTATAGTAGTAGTTGATTTTTAATTCAAGAGTCTTGGAGGTCTTCCGACTTTTCAAATTCTCGAGTTGGTAGCATCACTATTTTACATTTTTGTACTTTTCTTTTAAATAAAATTATTTATATATATTAATCTTTATTTGCATTATATAATTAAAATAAATATTGTCGACTATATATATCATTTTTTTTTGTTATATCGTAATTCTTATTATTTTAGCTGTATATTTAAAGTTAAATTTAAATTAATATTTATTTTATAAAAAATCTTAAATTATGATATATTATTTTGTTGAGAAAAATAACATATAAAAATAATATAAATTGTACTAATTTAAAAGGAAATTCAAATTGATAAAAAACAAATATGTTATATAAGTTCAAATTATATCAAATTATTATAAATTAATAAATAGTCGTAAGTATATTCTTGGAACATTATGTAAATTTTAAACATTACCAAGTAGAATTTCTAGAAACAAACAAAGTTATTAAAATATTCCTAGATATCTGCAAAAATATTCCTACAAAATAAACATGGTAATCTAAAGATATCGGACATCTAAGATTCCGATTATTTACATTCTTAAAAACAAACGACCCCTTGCTTCTTAAGAAATTTCATTCTAAATTCTTTCTTAGTGAAAAATACGTTTAGGTTTTGGGTTAACTTTCTTTTTAGTATGGTCCATATGTTCTATAATGTTACAATTTTACTCTCTAAGTTTGAGTTTTGTTTTAATTTGATTTGTAAGTTTCAAATTTTCTATTTTTAATTTCGATTTTTTACTAAATATTCACGGCAGTATTAGTGAAAAAAGTAAGTTTAAATCTTGAAACTTAGAGACCAAATTAAAATAAATCTTAGAATAAAATTGCAACTTTTTGAAAACTAGTGTAACACCTCGAGTTTAGGAGGGGACATGAATGAAACGAGATCACAATCCTTAAAGATATGAAAGTATGGTTAAGAAAGACTTAAAAAATGAGATGTAATTACCTATACTAACGGTGCACCTCCCTTTTCGATGGTCCAATCACAAGAATTCTAAAAGGACCCATCTTGATTTTGAATCATGTGCTTGGAATGTAACACCTAGAAACAAATTAAAATCAAATTCAAAACTTAATGATTAAAAAGTTAAAACGTTTTAAAATATAAATAACAAATAGAAACGGGATAAAAAACGAACATATCTCCAATTTTTAATTTCTTTTTTTTTTTTTAAATGTATTACAAGGTTCAGTTAAGTCTTTTAAATAAAAATATTCGACGTTTCACATATTTAGAATGCAATAAATATCATGCACATGTTATTTGGCATGTGCAATATAACTCCTTCATCAGTAAAATCTTATCCATCCATCAATAAAAATTCATTTGGTCAAATTGAGAGAGAATCTAGAATTTTGAGGTTAGTATATTTTTGTTTGTTTATAGATCTATGAACTTCCAATTCTCATCTTATAGGTGCTATCATCTTTCAATTTATGTTTAACAACCCATTGATAAATTTAACTTTTATAAAATTTTAAATTTAATAAAATCTTAATAATTTTCAATTTTGTGTTTAATAAATATTTAAATTTTTTAAAATATTAAAGTTAATATACAAAATAGACACAAAACCTTCAAAATTTTGTATATATCTAAGTGGCATGCAAACTCATTAAGGTACTAAAAAATAATTTGACTGTCACATTAGTTTATATTAAAATTTAAAGAAATTTTGGTTACCTAATTGAGAATTTTTAATAATCCGCCAAACCAATCAAAAACTAAAAGGAAGATTATCTAAAATATTAGACATTACTTGATATATTTTACTTTAAGTTGGAAAATAAGAATAGGCCTACACGACCAATTTAATTAGTCGTGTGTGCATTTTTTAATACAACAAATAGAGTATTGAAAATTTTAACTTTAAGAATTTTGTGACTAAATAAATATTAATTAGATCTTTTTCCCCTTATTTTGACTCCTTTTTAGGGAAAGGCGGTCAAGCTGACTATAAAGATCGATTGAAAAAAGAAAATTGAACTAAAAGTTAAGGAAAAAATTGATTCATGCTAATATCGAATATTGTTTATTGTTTATTATTTATTATATTTAAAATTAAAAAAATCAAAAAATAAAATAAAATAAAAAAAGATTGAGGTTGAAGTAGTCCACGTTTATAGGGAAATAAGGTGTGAAGGGATAAAATTTTCTAGGCGAATAAGAATATTTGAAGGTCAAAAAGTCATAGTCTAAGGAAGAGGTTTACCCAAACAAACTCCCACAATGTATCGTTTTGTTCCAACGAATACATTGGAAAATCCCACTTCAAACAAATACACATGGGATATTATAATGGATTTTAAAGTAATATATTCATGGCTTATTTTCAAATATAGCAGTCAAACTTATCAAAATGTCGCTGTCAATTAATAAATAGTGATAGATATTTATTAGTGTTGTCATTGATAGATAGTAATAGATGATAGTAGTCTATTATTGTCTATCTATCATCTATCATGACAGACAATAACATTTTGCTAAGTGTTGTAGTTTCTAATTTTTGTCATTTGATTCTTTCCCTTGAATGTATAAAAGCTTTAATCCTTAAGGTTGTTGATCTTTTTAGATGATCGACCTTTGGGTTTGATGATTCTTAAAGAATCGACCTTTGAACTTGTTGATCTTTATCAACTTGTTGTTGATTTTGTTGGATGATCAGCCTTTAGGCTTGATGATCTCATCGGAGGATCGTCCTTTGGATTTGTTGATCTTCTATGATTCTCTGATTTGTTCAAGTTAGATCTGTCATGGCTTGTTGATTAGTTTGGATCAGGCTCTAGCTTATTGATCAGTTTAGATGGGACTCTAGCTTGTTGATCAATTTGGATTGGCCTTTGACTTATTGATTGTTTGGCTGGTCTTGGCCTTCTTGATCGCTTCAGATCGGCCTTTAGTTTAGATCAATCTTTGACGCGTTGATTTGTTGATCATTAAGTTTGTTCTCAAATCAAGGCTAGCAAGCTTGTTCTCAAATCAAGGGAGATCATTTTTTTTTTTCAATTTATAGATAACGAATAGACGATCAATTTGGTGAAGAAGAGACAATCCATTTGTTAAAGCCTTTTGGTTTTGAATCTTTGTTGAAATTCTCTGAATCACATCCATAGTCTCTAGATGTTTGAGTGTTGGCTTCTTTAATCTCTCATTGAATAAATGATGAGTGACCTCCCTTGCTTATAGAGTTTTGGGAGACCCTATATGGATTTGGGTTTAGTTGACATTCGGACTAACTTTTGGGCTTGAACTTATATTAATCTCTTTTCACTTTTATTTAAGTTTGACCCAATTTATTTTAATAAACCCAAGTGACCTAGCTTTGGGCCCAATCGCCACGTGACATAATTTGATTGAATGATCCGACATTGTTAGATGGATTAATGCATAGACAAGTGATGTTCTTTGATTTGCCAATTTTTATGTCTTTTAATTTTAATTTGAGGACACGTGTAAATTTGTAATTTGTCTCAAATTTATCAATCATTAATTTAAATTAATAACATGAGAATTTTTTATGGGCTGAAATTTCTTAGTCAACAGCTGTACTTAAAAATATTTCTAAAAGTTTTGCTATTTAAAACAATTACCTATATTTATTTACCCTTTGGTATAGGTTTAGAAAAAACCAATGTAACCTTTATGATTTTGAATGAATTTTCAAAATGATACATAATTCCTAAAAAGTAATAATAATAATAGAAAAAAAAGATTGAAAACATCAATTTTGACCCTAACCTAAACTCGATACGTTGCATCAATTTGGACATAAGTTTTAAGTTTTGTCAATTAGGATCATAAGTTTAAAAAGTATTGCAATTTTTAACCCTGGGTTCAATTTCGACTAATTTACTTACAAAATTTAACCAAAAAATTGTAAATTCTTTATAAACTCATTCATTTCAATACGAAAAGTTTCATACTAAAATAAGTTTGATGGACAAATAAATTAGCCATATTTTCAAAATTCATAAATTTCAACAAAAGATTAGCTCTAATGTTGTTTTCTTTTAAAAAGAATTAAATCGTATATATGTTCTATAATTCATTAAATGTATAAGAGAACTTTTTAAAAAAAATTTATGGAGTGAGAATTTGCTAAATGGTTAAAATTGCAATACTTTTTAAAGTTTGAGATAAAAATTGTAGCATTATTAATTAGTTTAGAGTTAAAGATTGATAAAATTGAAAGTTTAAATTGATATAACCTGACAAGAATATGGTCAAAATTGATTTTTAAAAAAGAAGGGAAAAAAAAATTAAAACTCAAATTTGTACCCGAATAAGTTCAAAGATAAACTAATGAGGGTGAAAAAAAAAGAAAAAGGAATAATAATGTACTGGCTTTAAGTTTCAAATTTGCACCTAAAACGTTTTTGAATTAATTCTTTTGATAGGCATATAATCATTTGAATTGTTGGACACAAAGAGTAATGTAATGCCTTCTATTTTTAAAATAATGTGTGTTGTGGGAAGATCGACCTTAAACTTCAAAATTGATAGCATAAGTTTATGACAATTGAGCTATGCTCGTGTTGGTCAAATTTGTTAAAATTATTGACTTTAAAAATGTGTCTCTACCAATCTAAGGTTTAGGCTTTATAGTTGTGCATCTTGTTAATTATCCTTAGTGGCAAAAATGGTTCTTTTATAGCACTAATGCGATCTTCAATGCCACTCTTAAGTCCTTTACAAATATCCTTCTTGTGCTCTTCGTGGTACGACTAGGACCTCCATGAGTCCTCCATGCATAAGGTTGCTAGATCCTTTATAATACTATTAGAACCTCTATGGAATCCTCTATTGCACTATTGGGGCTTCTATTCTATGATACTGCTGAGTCCTTTGAGCAAGTTCTCCATTGGTACTCTATGGTACTACTAATATTTTCACGGTATTGCTAGGTTCTCCATAGTTCTTCTATGTACAATACTACTAGGTCCTTCATAGTACTATTAGAACCTCCATGGTACTGCTAGGTCGTCTGCAGAACTCCTCGATGATATTATTAGGACTTCCACGAATAACTATTAAAGGCATCCATGGGTACTACTAAGGCCACTTGTATGACCATTAGGTCCTCCATGGGTCCTATTAGGGTCATCCATGGGTTCTTGTAGATCCCTCATAGACCTTACTATGGTTTCTCATAGGTTCTTTAAACTCTATCGTGGGTCTTCTGAGCTATCTCGTGAATTCTCTCAACTATTTGTGGGTCTTTCCTTATAGGTTCCGCCGGGGGCATGAATTCCTCGTGAATTCTCTGAAATTCCTCATGGGTCATCTAAGGTTTTTAAGTTATAATCAATGATGAAAATATCAATTGACGTGTCAATATATTCATAAATTGAAAGGTTTGACATCGATATTAAATATCCATAGATATCTCCAAAAACTTTTATAAAATACTCGTAAAACATAAAAATATCGATATTATATATGAATGTATGTCATCTATTTAGTTCAATATGAGTAAGAATGCTAATGAAAATATTTATAGTTTAGTTTAAGAGAACAAACAAACTTATTTATTAATCAAAATAAACTTTATAATTTTGTAACGTACAAAAATATCCAATGATATAGATATCCATAGAATGAAATTTCTCGATATTTGTATGGACGATTATATTATAACCACGCCTTAAAAGATCATAAAAGAACTAAAATCGTAAAAGCAAATTTAAAACGAAACTCAAAACGGGAAAAACTAAAATTATAAAAAGAGTCGCTTTTTGGTGTGTGACGAAGACGTTGACGTGGCATGGACGTAGAGATTTGCGAGGCGGCTAAGTTTTCACAAGGAATAAATAAACAAATAAATAAGAAATGCCAAATAGAACACGTGGCAATATCCAACGGGGTCGTTTCAATTGCGTGTAATTTCAACCCAAAGATTTGGTGTGGCCACATTACATAGGCTGAAAAAGTAATGTACACGTGGCGCTTTGGAGTTGGTCGAAAAATGCTTGGTATTTACACATTTGAATGTGTGACTTGTGTCTTAATCATATTAATTAAATGGAGTGGTTAATAAGCATTGCCATTGACAAAATCACTCATGAACTCTCTTTTAATTGATAAATCATTCTCTATTTGGTAATGCAATAATCACATGTTAATCATTGGATTCATTTTGATAAATGATTAAAATTACTCTCTAATCCATATTTAGAAAGAATGAAAGATGTCAAATTACTTAAAAAGTGTTAGCAATTTTAAGAAATACTCGAGTATTTTACCCGAGCAAGGAATTTGATGAATTGAATGAATCATTAGTTTGACAGTTGAAAATGCATGAATTAAAATCTAAACTTTAAGACATAAAAAGGACATTTATTATATTTTGAAATCAATAAAACTATACAATAATAAGTCAAATGGTTCTTGTCTTGGAAAAATATTTGATCCCACTGTTTTAGTTTTAAGTTCTGATTTCAATTTAGTTGGTAACTTTCACTAATGTTACACCGAAATTAAGGGTTAATGTTCATTAATTAATTCAAAATGAATTATAATTGATCAAGTTTTACTATTTTTTTCATCACTACTACAATGAAGTTTTAATTTTTTTCTTCGTAATTATTTAAAATTAATTGATAGACATTGACGCTAAAGATTAAGTGAGTATTTAATGAAAAATCAAAGTTAAAAGTAAAAATCTTGCAACATAAGAACCAAATTGAAACAAATCTAAAAAAAACTTTCAATCCTTTAAATAGAAAATAAAAAATAAGTATTTTGAAACTTGTGGACTAAATTAAAAGTGTACAATTGTGAAACCAAACGACCAAATAAAAACTATACCCAAAACCTAAGGATCAAAAAGTATTTCACCCAAAATTAAACTACCTACCTTTGAAAGGCATGTCTTATTTACTAAACAAACCCTTTAATTGGCTTACATATCACTAATTTCATTATTTTTTCAAGTTTATGTTTGGCAAGGTTTTGTGACATGGGGCAGTTATATATATATATATATATATATATATATATATATATATATATATAGTTGGTATAGCCTAAATAGAGAATTGAGAATTGTTTATGTAATAGTGGTATACACTTATCCAAAAAAAAAAAAAAAAAAAAAAAAA
>QLSR01000118.1:1219293-1264821 GCA_031780015.1 Citrullus colocynthis | reverse complement strand
AAAAAAAAAAAAAAAAAAAAAAAAAGATAGCCTATGTTTAAGTCACCCTCCAAATTGCCTCACTCAAAATTTTCCCTTTACTACAAAACTTATGATACAAAATCACATGTAGTTCCATACTAATTTAAGAACATCAACTAATAAATAAATCGCTAAGGGCTAACATGAGCATAACTCAACTGACATAATGTATATACTCTCGATTATGAAGTTAGAGGATTGAATCACTACCCGTAGATGGTTGAACTCAACAACTGTATGATGGATGGGTTGACTAAAAGTAGTTGAGCTAGTATCTTACAAATTGTCTTTCATCCTCCACATTCTTCCTCCCATAAGGATTGCTCTCACTGAATCTATTCCTGCTCCCTTCTACTTTACGCGTTTTCTTCCTGAATTTTGAGGCACTGCTGTCAATGTTAAGGTTGACCTTTGGAGGATTGGAAAAGCAAAATGAAGCAGCAATACCCTGTTCACATATATATGCAACTGTAAATATAGAAAACTTCCCCCATCGAGATACACAAACTCTAGCACAGAAAACATTGATATATGACAATAAACTCGTTTTGACCAAAACTTGTATCCAAGCAAATTTTAGTTACTGGAGCTCCTCATTAAGATTTTCAAAGAAAATGGATGATCAGTACCTGCAGATCAAGGCGGTGGACATTGAAAATATCTTTCATTGAGTGTGAATTGTAAGCTAATAAATAGGATCTGTAAGCATCTTTAGCCGCCTTGTTCAAATGATAATTACTGCCAACCAGCTTCTCCTGCATCATTCAATATTTCAAATTTAAGTGCTTGTGCTTGAGTTTTACTGCTGAGAACACAAACAAAAGGGGGAATAAGTTTACCAGATGAGACTGCACGTTGGCCAGTTTTTTATCACTGAACTCATACTCTTTGACTGGAACTTTTGCTGCCTGACAATAGAATATGAACCAAACACACACACAACATAATTAAAAGGGCAGCACACTAAGTGAAACTATTTCAATCCTTTCTTGAGAACAAGCTCCTACAGACATTCAAGTTCAGCGAAGAGCAGAAGTTTAAAATATTGTGCTTATGGATTTCTGATGTTTCGTTTGTTTTTGCCCTTCCTCAAATACTACTTAACCCTGAGAAGAAAACCTGACAGTCTGACACCAACAGTGCATAGAAATTCAATATAAATTTTTAGTGAAAAGACCAGACCTTTAGATAGCGGAGAAATTGAAGCTCTTCAGGAATCAAGAATAGTAGCGCATTTCCTTTGCTACCTTCGCCTCGAGCTGTTCGACCAACTCTGTGAATATATTCCTAAAACCAGCAATTGCAATCAACACTAAACTCAATTAGTATAGGAATTCCAAGGATACCGAAATGGGTCATGAACGAAATTAAGTAGCAACAAACACCTTAGGTTCATCTGGAGGATCGTACTGCACAATCCAATCCTGAGACAAACAAAATGAGGCATGGTTAAATGGCTTTAAAAAGACATATAATGCCATTATTATCCTTAAATAAGTATTTTTCAATATGTTGATTTATAATGAGAAATACATTCCAGATGCCAGCTATGAATTAAATACAAATGTTATCAGTTATAAAGTAATTGAATACACAAGTTAGTTTTTCCGTTATCCTTCCAGGTTTATACTAACAGAATTTATCTCATTTAATGAAACTACACAATGGCATATGTGGACACCATACAACCTCAGAGCTAAGAAGAAGACGAACATACCAAAACAAACACTATAAGAAGCACACCCACACACGCAATACAGCAAAGAAATAAAAGAAATCAGAGAGAACATGCCACGGTATGTAGCTATGTTGTCAAGAAGTAAGTTGATTGATGATTGACCTTAAAAGAGGCCAAGAAAATAAAAGCTTACAAGAGAACTTTCTATACCTTTACTATTTTTATGGATTACATTCTTTTTTCATGCTATGTCCTAGTGTAAATATAGACACCTTTTTTCAGATTATAGCTTCTCTTGCTTGTAAATCGCCAATTAGTGCTGGGAGTTTTGATCCCACCTATTTCATTTATCAATAAAATTCTCTCTTTCAATTTTTTTTTTTTTTTTTTAAAATGCATCTAACCATGTATAAAAGAATGTTGTTGTGTTTGTAATAAGAAAATATGACCACAAAGGCAATACGACACAAATTGTTTCTATTGGGAACATGCACTGACTTAGCTAAAAAAGAGGACAACTCACAACAGCGGGGATGTCAAGTCCACGCGCAGCAACATCAGTACATAGTAGGATCCCAGTCTCAGCCTTATTGAAGGCAAAGAAGGTAGAAGTTCTCTTCTGCTGTTTTTGCTTTCCATGAATATCCATGCAATCAATCTTAATGTGTCTAAGAAGGTCCGCGTGAAATGTGACAGAGTTACAAGATGAGAAGAAGACCATAACTTTCTTAGATAAACTTCTCTTCAAGAAGGAATACAGAACAATGAATCTTTTAGCACTGGGCACAACACAATAACCTTGTTGCAACCCTTCATTGGTGACCTACAATAACAAATATGTCAAAAAACAAATCAAAGGCAAAGGACTAGTATTTGAAATAAACATATAAGCAGATCAGGTTACCTTTGTTCTCCCATCATCTACATCTATATAAATAGGAGTTGACTGAAACGACAAGCGGACGAGATCTTCAACCTGTTTTTTTTTAATTTTTTTGGAGAGTGGGGAGTAGAGAAACAAAATCAATCCAAATGAACAAAGGAATAGAAATTCTTAAAGTGATAACAGAATACACATCAATGGTAGAAGAGAAGAACCCACAAGGAGAGAAAAAGTATAAGAGTTGAATACAATACAATACAATACACAAACCTTTTGTGTTTGGGTTGCTGAGAACAAAGCAGTCTGCCTATTCTGCAAATTGCAATACAATCAGATTGCAGTGCTCATGAGGAAAATATTGACCACCACCATAAAAAATAACACACCCCCACCCCAAACCATTAGCTCCATTTGCTCAGGTGATGTGGCCACTTTTATTAATGATCATTATTGTTTTTTTATAGGAAACAGAAATTTTCAATGATGAGAAAGTCTTGAAAAATCCCAATTATTATATCATAAACGACATACAACAAAGATCAATTACCTTTGGTAGGAGCTTTATAATTTGTTTCATTTCCTCCTCAAAATTAGTTTCCAATATCCTGTCGGCTTCATCAATTATGAGGCACTGCAAAACAGAAGGTCGGAGAGAAAAAAAATGTCACGATACGTTTATAAGATTGAGGATAGCATACAAGTAAATTACCAACATGATTTGATGAGTTGCACAATGCAAATCAGAATTGGAAATGAAAATCGAAATACTTTAGAGGTGATAAAAACCAACTTGATTGATGATATAGTCTATTAACAACAGAGCAGTTTCTTATCCTAAAAAACTAAAGCTGGAAAAAACGAGAAATAAACAGAGCACATGGGGAGCAGTCCATATGTTCGCAGCAACATCATAAAGCTAGCAACAAATTCTCAACAATCCATGATTTACTTGGTACTGATGAAAATATTCTCCAACAAAAGACATAAATAATGCCAAGAAAATGAAAACAGGCAATCATTACCTTCAAATTCTTAAACACAAAATTTTTTGTATGCTGGAGATGGTCAAGAAGTCGACCAGGGGTTGCTATTAATAGATTGACACCCTTAGTAATATGACTAGCCTCCGCTTGTCTGCTAGAGCCACCGGTAACAATGCCAAGCGTCTGTGAATGATATTTGAGAAGCTCGCTTGCCACTTCATGTGTCTGAATTATCAAACAATGGTCAGTCAGTAATAATATCGAAAGGTGTGAAATGGAAGGAAAGTTGAAGGAAAACAACAAGAAAAAAGTTTTGATCAAAATTCTTCTTGTGAGGTATTAAAAGAACATCTGGGTTTGCTTTTATGGGGTAACCAAATGGCATAGAAATAGTCATAAAACAGGCATCCTACCAATCTTCTAGGAATGTTGCTTTGTGGCTACTGGCTTGTAATAGGCTTAAAGGAAGATTTTCGTTTTCTTTCTTGGAACTTCTCAATTGTGAATGAAGTTCTTATTTCATTTTTTAAAATATATGATTGTTAAAGAGAGATCTACGAAGTGAGTCCAAATAGTGAGACAATACACAATTTTTGAACCTCTATAGCTTCATAATCATTTTGTATCTTTATAATCATAATTCATTTTTATTAATACAAACTGAAGCAGATTCTTCCAGTAAAAACAAAAGTTTGCAAGCTCCTTTAGCATCAACATAAGGAGACAACAAATTCCAACTTATTAAAAGAAAAATGTGGGCTGGGGGAAATTTATTTCCAACCTGTATTGCAAGCTCCCGTGTCGGGCAAATAATGATAACGCCAGTTCCATTACGAGGAGTAAAGCAGATGCGCTGTAGCAGCTCCACAGCAGGTATAAGAAAGGCAAGGGTTTTCCCGGATCCAGTCCTTGCAGCTCCAAGAACATCTTTGCCAGCCAGAAAAGGCGGAATTGCTCTATCTTGAATCTGCATTGGTTATTTCATGAAAATTTGAGAACAATGAAGTCCATATATTAGTTTTGCTACTAAATTATAACCAACCAAGGGATGAAAATTAATGTTTCGCATCCATATCAAAAAGACAAGCTTCACAACCAGTGACAATTCATTAAAAAGAACTCCAACCCATATTCGAGGGTTGAGCTAACCCGATCAAACATATTTATAGGAAACATTAAAACACTGATTGACATGAGCCAGGGGCTAAACGTTTTTCAGCAACCCCATTCACGACCTTGAAATAATACTTTCTTAATACTTGCTAACTGCGTACTTCGGGTTTTAAATAGTTATCAGCAATAGGTCTACCCTTTGAAATTGAATTTAATCCCCTTTCATTTGCCTCAACATTGTAGCAACTAACCAGAAAACTATAAATTCAAGGGAATTCTAACAAAAAATTGATAATAAATTGGCCAAGCAGAAATCTGACCTGAGTCATATGCTCAAATCCCATGTCCTTGATCGCCCGGAGAGTTTTCTCCGACAATTCAAGCGAATCAAATGAAACAGAGCTCATAATTCCGGATCCACCAGTCTTAAACTTCTTTTTCTGGTTCTTTTTCTCCTCATCCTTCTCCACTTGCACTTCCACATCATTCTCTCCCTTACCATCACCAGTATTTTCATGTCCCTCCGACTCGCCCTTCTTCGTTTTCGTCTTCCTCTTCTTATTCTTCATCTTCTCCTCTTCTTTCGCTTTCTCCTCCGGTACATTACATTTAGCATCTCCTTCCCCTTCTTCTTCATCTTTCACTGGATTTTGAAGTTCCGATTCTTCCGCACCTGCTGAAGGGAGATTTTTCTTCGGTCTCTTCCTCTTGCGCCTTTTGTTCATCGCCTCGACCTCTGATGAGGACGGAACTTTCTCGTCCAGTACCACCATGGCAGTGATTTCCAAGTGATGATTCTCACTTACCCCGGTTTAGGAGCGGCGGTTGGTCGGAAAGATGAGGTTGCGGCGGGAGGGAACGGTGTACCGGGTGCAGTAGCTAGTAAAGGGAGGGACTACGGAGGAGGTGGCTGAACGTGAAATAGGGTTAAGAGAAAAAGATTAAAGCTAGAAAAAAGGGTAAATTATGGAGGATTCTTTTTTTTTTTTTAATTAATATTGTTATTATTAAATCTATTCATAAAAATATAGTCTTCTCGAATTTATTGCAAAAATATTGTTATTTTGCAAATATTACATCTTGTAAATTTATGTTTCAGCTTCCTATTTAATCAAATCTCAAAATAATAAGTTTATTGAATCGGAAACTCGGCCACTCTCTTTTGTACAAATCAAATAAACGACCTCACAGACAAAGAGTTCATAAGTCACTCAGGATTAAAATCGAGTCACACGTGATCATCCTATGAAATATTAATCCCATCAATTAACGGATTTACAAAGAGATTAAATATTTCGCAATCTAGTCTTATACAAGCCCTTTGTATAGAATATCATCACTTACACATCTCCACTTGAACGGTTTAGATCAAACCATTTGTAACACTACGCTATGCATGTAAATTTTCGTGAACACCTTGGAACTTAGGTAAAGAGACACATTTTATCATAATGCCAAACAAAATAATTTGAATAATTTATTTAAATTCAATAAGAATATAACAAAATTATATAGTACATATAGGCATAAACATAAACATACTAGTAAGTCCTTTCCCTTAAGATAAGTCCAATTAGCAAGTCAAGCCAATCAATTACACATAGTCTTTCAATTAAAACCTAGGATATAGATTCATTCCAATTAGATCTCCCAACTTAAGTTTAAAAGGAATTTTGCAAAGTAAACCGAGCAACCTTACCCGATAAGTGGTTTAATCCAAAACCCAATCAATCAGAGTTCGACCCAAAAATTGCCTTAGAGCAAATGATTCGCGCCAAACTTTAATTGCCTAAGTCGAATACAACTCAAAACTTTAGGCAAAACTTCAAAGGTTACAAAACTCAAGAAGAACCACAAGGCTTACCTAACCGAATTTGAAATTGGGAGGTGGCAGTGGCAGAGGGCTGCTGGTCGATGGTGGCGGCGTCGGTAGGCGCAAAAACAAGAAAAGGAGAGAGAGAAAGGCGACGAACCCACGGCAACAACTTAGCAGCTCGTGGCAGAAGGCGCTGCTCCAACCCACACGACCACGGTGGCAGCTAACGGTGACAAACGAAGCGCTAGCAGCAGAGGCACGCGCGCGCCGATTGGGGAGAAAGAAGAAAAAATGCAGAGGGGGGTGATAGCGCACGAAGGAGAAGGAGAGGAAGAAGAAAAATAATTTAAAAAAAAAAAAAACTGGCACACTATTGAATATAAATACCCTTTCCTCCTTAACTCTTAACCGACCCTAATTCCAAAATAAACATATATTAATTTTCTCTCTTTTTTTCTTAACTAAAATCTCAACTTAGACAATATATTCTCCTCGCCCCAAATCAGTCTTTAAATTGATTTATTAACTTCAAAATTCCACTTTTATCCAATTAATTTCGGGTATTCAATAAGAAGAAATACCTGTAAATTTGGGACGTCCAACATAGAGTGTGTTTGGAATATATTTTCAAGTGTTTAATTTAAAAAATAAGCAATTTTACTAAAAAGTGAAGTGTTTAGCAATCACTCAAAATAGATTTTGAAATATATTTTAAACAGTTTTTATCAAAAGAGTTTAAATAAAAATGAGTTTTTTGAAAAACATTTTCTCTCAAATCAATCCAAAGGGGCCCATGGTATCGTAGATAAGACACCTAACCTTATCCATGCATAAATAATAATTACATTAATTAACTAATTAATTGCAAGACTTTAGGGCACAAATCCCAACATACCCTCCTTCACAAATTGAATTGGTAATTTATTAATCTATTTGTGTGAATATCTCAGAAGATATTAATTCATTATCATTTTGTGCATTTGAATCTCCAAATACTTCATTAATCTCTACATTAATATCACTGCTCCATTCACAGGTTCTAAAACAACTAAATTTGCATGTTGCATAGACATAGTTAATAAACTTGTTTACAATTGTCCACAATTAAAGAAAAAAAAATTAATTCACACTATCAGTCCAATAGTGTGAATGTAAAAAAAAAAAATTCATTCATTGGTTCAAATAAAAAAAAAGAAGTCCAATAACAATCCAAAATATTTTGGGAAAAAATATCATAAAATATTTGAAAATTAGATATATTCAACCACATACAACAAAACAAATATTGTTTACAAATTAGTCCATTAAAAAATATCAAATAAAAAAATAGTGGAAAAAAATCTAGAATACTATGATTCAAAATATCACACAAAAACACTAGAATGTTTCAAACTTAGATATATTTAACCACATAGAACAAAACACATGTTATCTACAAATTAGTTTATTAAAAAAATATCAAACAAAAAAACATACAATGTGTGGAAAAAATCTAAAATATTATGCTTCAAAATATCACACAAAAACGCTAAAATGTTTAACTTAGATATATTTAACCACATACAACAAAATAAATATTATCAACAAATTAATCCATTAAAATATAGGGAATAAAAAAATAACATACAAGATGTGGACAAAGAATTTAAATCCAGATTTAGAATATTATGATTCAAGATATATATATAAAAAAAAAAAAAATAATAATAGCATAACAAACAATATCACACCCAAAAAAAAATAGCATAAAGAAATATTGTGTTCAAGGAAAAACGATATTATGATTCGAGAAATTGCGTTTAAAAAAAAGAAAAAAAATCAATTTTTGTTTATAAGAAACCTATTGTTCTCCCTCCTTCCCAAACAAGCTGAGTTCACAACAAATTAATGTTTTGACCTTGTTACTCAAAACGATCAATAAGAAAGAATTTGAAGAAACTTTAATCCAAAAAGTCCATAAAACAAAGTCATAATCTGTATATATAGAAACATAAATTTGTTGAGCTTCAATTATGACTGTCAGTTGAGTCAATTATGTGAACTCTTCTATCTATTTATATGACTATTTTAAATGTAGTAAAATAAATAAAAATATTTATAAATATAGTAAAACATCATGATAGACTGTAATGATACACGTGTTCAAATGAAAATGTAAGGGTTGGGTTGGGTTGAACTTTTTCATTTTTGTTGTATTGGGTTGGATCACAAGGGTTGACCCAACCCAATTCGAATTATATATTTATATTTGTTTAAAATTTGATTACTTTATATTAAATAATTTGTGAATTTTTAGTATTTCTCTTTTAGAATTGTTACGAAATTTGTCTTTGTTTAAAGTTTGCAATAAATATCATAGGTATTTGGTATCGAACATTTGAATTTTATGAGATTTTAATTATTAGTCATGTCTTTTAGGTTGGTCCAAAAAACACCCATAACCCAATCCAACCATGTACACCCTTAATAGATACTGATAGATTACTATAATCTATTATGTATCTATTACTAATACAAAGAGACACTTTTATTATATTTAAAATTATTTTCAGCAATTTTGTCATTTAAAACAACTATTTTTTTTATAAGCCTTTAATCTCAAATCTAACACAACTTATAAAATTATTTTCAGCAATTTTGTCATTTAAAACAACTATTTTTTTTATAAGTCTCTAATCTCAAATCTAACACAACTCATAAGCTAGTTTAATAAATTTTTGTGTGTTATTAAAGGTGTAAAGTTTGAAAGATGTTGACAATTCATACATCCAGAAGATCAATTAACCATCTTTCAAAGGTCAAGAACATGTTAGAGATGTCAATTTGTCATTTATCCTCGGTTGGAGTCATTTTATTTTAAAATTTAAGCTTGAAAATGTTGTTTCAACATATAATTATATACATTAGTCTTTGTAATTTTAAAATGATTATATTCTATAAATTAGGTTAAAAAATAATTATCGTCCTTTAAAATTGGGTCAATTTTAGTCACATACTTAAGTTATTGGATTTTAGTATCCGTACTTTCACAAATCTTAAATTATTGTTGATTAAAAAAACTGTTTTTGTTATAAATTAGCATTTTTATTATAAAATTTAAGAAATAGTAACATATTATATTTCTTTACATGAAAAGTTAGGGTGATCATTTAAATTGCAAAAATTGTACCGAAAAACATGGTTCGGTCCGGTTTGAAGACATTTCGAAGTGAAATTATTCGGTTTGAATTTGAAAACGAATTGAACCGTTTTTAACTTTTACAAATATATATACACATAAATGTATGTATGTATCTATATATAAAAAAAAGAGCAAAGCCAAATTAAAAGCGATAAAAAATAATTGTTTAGAAATTTTTAATTGATAATCAATTTCGGTTCGATCATATATAAATTTTAAATTTTTTGGTTTAGTTTGGTTTGTCATTTTCCATACCTAATGAAAATAATAATTACTTTAACTAATTTTAATAAATATTAATTTTAATGGACTAAATTTAAAATTGATTAAAAATATCAAAACTAAAATTGGATAAAAGTTTAGAGACTAAAATTAAAAAAAAAAAAAATAGAGACAAAAATAATATTTTCAACCAATAATAAATAAAAAAGCAAACACTTTTTATACCTATTTCTATAAAAGAGAAAAAAAAAAACTTATTATTCTATCTTTAAAAGAAAAAAGAATCAATTATTATTACCGAATTGAAATTCTCGTTGGCTTTCCTTTTCGAAATTCAAAATTGCACGTACAAAATATGACCGTTGGAGCTCAGATGTTAACGTTACAGTTCCGTCACACCATACAAGACACGATTGACAGTACGAGTAGCGACGTCAGTGGGCCCCACTGGCGAGACCTGAACGTCCTCCATGTGATACGGTGACAGTCTCTAAGCGACAAACATGTCATTTTATCATCTCCCCAACTCTCCCTCATAAGGATTGATTGGTTGCCGCAAAGAAGCAGACTAGAAACAAACGCCATGGGAAGACTGAGCGTTAAAACCGACTACGAAGATCTTAGAAACGCTCGCATTTTAGAGAATAAGGTCTCTCTTTCAATCCTTCTTCTTCTTCTTCTTCTTCTTCTTCTTCTTCTTCTTCTTCTTCATTCTCTGTGTGCTTTGATTTGATGGAAATTTGCTGGACTAGGAGCGATTGGCATCGCTAGGGTTGAAGAAGACAGTATCCGAACTTCGTTCCATTATTACCTCTGCAAAATCGGAAAAAAACCACGCCAGAAAATGTCGCCACACACTCTCCCGGATTTCTCTTCCTCTTCGTCGTTCCGATCGATTGAAGCAGATTTCACCGGACTCCACTCCAGTGCGTGTCCAGGCTTCCTTCCGGAGGTCCAACAGATTGAAGGGGAAATCAATTTGCAGTCTCAAATTCGAGTGTAATGAAGGTAGATCTCAATGGAGAAATAGTCGAAGAGTGTTGCGCTACTCTACTATTGTCAATTAGATTTGAGATGAATCCTATACTATTTGATATGGTATCAGAACTAATAAAGCCCAAACAAGTATTCAGTTCATTAAAAAGAAATTGGAATTCAATCATTACCTAAAAGAGAGCACTATCTTGAAAGGTATGTCGAGATCTCACATTAAAAAAAATCGAAGGACCTCACATAGATGGATGGACATCTCCAACCATTACCTAGGTTCTGAGATAAAATCCCATACTAGTGGATAATGAAGAGTATACTTTATTCTACTCGGTAATGATTTTTTGTTTACCGATGTTTGATTTTGCAGTGGGGGAAGAGATTATGAAGAGGCCTGCGAATTTTCCTTTAGTGGAAATCAGTGATTTGGAACATCGGATTTCGCCGGACGTTTCGGCACGGAGGTGTAATAGTAAGGGACGAGGGAGTGTTTACGATCCTGTTTTTGGAATCTGCTGCCATTTCTGCAGGTACATTCAAATTCAATCTTCTGTTTTTCCACTTCTGGTGAATGGTGTTTGAAGTTTAATTAATGTTTAGGCAGAAGAAGCTATGCGGTGAAGAAGATTGCAGGAGATGTGGCGATTTCGATATGGATGAACCATGCATCGGTCAGTGATTTAAACGAAATCTATCTCAGTTATAATATATCAGTAGTTGAAATGTACTGACTGTTTCCGTATAGGAAAAACTGATTGCTCTGTTTGTCATTCCTCCAATGGTGTCTTTTGCCGAGCTTGTCTAAAGGTCAGATATGGCGAAGGTAAACATCTCTCTCTCCAATTCAAATTGATGATCAAAATCTTTGAGACATAGAGTTAACGTTGAAATGGGGCTGTTTTTTTTTGTTGATTAGAAATGGAAGAAGTAATTGCGAACGAGAAATGGATGTGCCCTCATTGCGTGGAGGAGAAAGGAATCAACCCTTATTGGATATGCAACAGGTTTGTTTGATTGTGAGGTCTTTAGAAACAGGGTATTGGATATTTATTGTGTGTTTTGATCAGGGGTGTTCTTGCAGTTCATTGTGCTTGAAGAAGCGCAAAATGGCTCCAACTGGGCTTGCCATTTACAGAGGTTATTAAATTTTCTCTGTTTTAGATTTTTATTGTGTGAATCTGAGGGTGCCTAATAGATTTGTAATGTAATATATTTTAAAATAAATGTTTGCGTTTTGAACTTAATAAGTTAACAATTTTCAACTCAATCCTATTTTACCATTTTTATGGTTAGCGATCCCTCGTTTATTACTTAAATGTATTAATCTTTTTACACTTTGGTTCCCATACATCTCTTTTGTGTTATTTATTGTTCGATTTTGGTTAATCATTTTTTGTTTTGATTTTTGCAGCTCGGCAAATGGGATACGAATCTGTTGCACATTTGTTAATGGATGAGCTCAAGCGAGCAGATTTATGCAACAGATAAGCCTTTCTTATCTGACTCTCTAGTGACGTAGGAGCTTTTTCTCTAGTCATATCATATGTTTCACAATCCTCGATGCATGAGATTTTCCCAATTTGAGTTTAACACCGTCTCTTTGGGCCACATGTTTGGATTCACTAAAGTTAGGTTAAAAATATTTTTTTCCTAAATTTTTTAATTTGTAACAATTTAGTTCAATATATAATAACTTAGTTATTGGATTTTTAAAATTGTAAAAATTTAGTCTCTTATGTAAAAAAATTCATCACAATTAAATGTCAATTTTAATTATTTTATAATGTGTATACTATGTATTTTATAAAAATAGTCTCTAATTAGTTTGTCCATATTTATGCAAAAAATTTCATTGAATCTTAACACTAATTTCTAAAACAAGGGCTAAATTGTTACAAATTATAGAAGTATAAGAACTAAATTATTACATAATAAAGTCCAAGGAATAAATTGTTACAAAATTGAAATTACATAGATTAAATTGTTACGAACCGAAGTCTAAAAACTAAATTGTTAATTTTATAAAAATTTAAGGATAAAAGTTATTTTTAATGTATTATAATTTTGTAGTTAATAAAAAAATTAAAAAATGTTGAAAATTAATGAAATGTTTTTTGAAAAAATAAAGTTCGATATGCCGTAGATGCATGCATGACTGTTGAAGGTTTGGTATACTGGTTTTAAGCCCTCTTATATAAGCATAGCATCTTTGTTTTGGGCCTGGCCAGAGCCCAATGATGAGGGTGATTCACCAGTCTCTTAAATTATATTGATATTATATGAAAAATTCATCTAATTATATAAATATTAAAACATTTTATATATATTATGTTTTTAGTTTATGTAAAACATTATATTCTTTACTTTGGATGTTTTGTGCAATCATTCACAGACTTGACATAGCGGAACTAAAATTAATATTTATGGAATGAACATCCAGTAAAATGAAATTTTAACTTTTAAATAATAATCTCAAATTCCGTTGGGACAAAAATAAATAAATAAAAAGTTGAGACATATGTTCCATGTCCGTTATTGGGCTGAACTTGTGGGCTGCCCGCTTGTTGACACACGTAGATCGGCCCGTAGATTACGGGCCTTCCCCACTGCTCGCTTCAACTTAAACAACAAAAATGGTCGTAGCCATTTAACGGACTACGTCACTTTAGAAGTTTAAAACATGGTTTCTATGATTATTCATTGTAAAACTTAATAAAATAAATAAATAAAACAATCCCTTCTTCTTATTTTCTTTTCAAGAGAAAAAATAATCCAAATGAATTCCAATTTAATTCTAATCATTTAGGCTTAGTTTCAACCTTGGATTATGAACAATTCAGTCAAATTTCACAAATTATTTAGTCATGTGAAAAATAATATTTTAGGCTTCTTATATAGAAAGTTTAGAAAATAATTATAGTTTTAGAAAATAATTAGAGAAATATTGTAGTTTGAAAAGTATTTATAAAATTATCGGAGTTTTGAGATGTGATAGGTTAAAAAGTATATTTAATCATTCTCCACATTGGCCGAGAGCTCAACACTCATCATACCATTCTCCGTTTTCTTTTTTGTTTCTTTTTCCTTTTAACATAACTTTTTTTCTTCCAGGAAAATTATATTCTTTTAATAATTAAACAATGTATTTTGTTAATAATAAAATCTTGACCTAACCTTTTTTATAAGAACATAAAATTAATGTAAAAAAAACATAAAACTTCATTGAAATTATTGTTCGTAACAGAAAAATAATAAAATATAAATTAAAATACCAATATCACAACAATAATTTAATGTTTTCTTTTCACTAAAAAACTCAATGTGTCTCACGGGAAGATGTCATTGATTTCGAGTTGACTGTCGTCGTCAACTTTGACCTCTAAGTTGCTCTAGTTCCTCTGGTGGCTATGGTACTTTGGTAGGCATAGTATACATATTTGTTATGCTCTTCATGATCGCGTCCATGTCTATGCATTTACGAAGATGATCGATTGAGCTCTTGTCACACCCCTCCCCAACCTATGAAAGAATGTGAGGACAACAGACATCAACCCTTTTACGACATCTGCTGTCAACTTAATGCTCCTATTTGCTAGTCCTCTTTGCTCATAAACTTAAACACTTGATAAACAGTTAACTCACATACCCTAACGTCCTTCAACTTATAAATATGTCATATATAATTTACTTACTGCGGACCACACAAAAGGGGAGTGACCCTTCTAAATCATAATAACTTGAACAAAAGGTTGACGACATCATTATCGAACTATCAAAACCAGTCTGGCTCTACATCTATGTCATAGGAGACAATTCTTCCAGATTGTGGCCAACCTCATCAAACTCATTCTTCTACTTGAGCGTGTGCCCATATATGCCTAGGAACAATGGAGGGGAATAGGTATATCGTAACTGTAGTGTAACTCTAACTATTACTAGGTATATCAGATTTGGTTTATCTACAATATCATGAAGGCTACTATTGCTCGTTCTTTGTGACTTATAAATCGATTAGATAATATTTGATTATTTACCAGATGACCCAAAGCTTCCGAACGAGTAATGTAGCGCCTCGCAATATTATTATACCAAATTAAGTAATCTTGAGTTGGATACCTATCAAATTGTCTAATTGAAACACTCATTGCAAATGTGCAACATTTTCAGACCAATCTGCAGTTCACAAGTTGATATCATGCAGTTTAGTATTGCACTCTAACGACACATTTTGTTGGAAACCAAACTGTCTAATCACTCTGTTAAGATGCCACCCACCAATGTGAAAATGTACAAGTGGGCTAATCGTCCACCATATGTATTGACCGTTCATATAAAAATTGTGCAGAGTGTGCAAAGTGTTCACATAATCTGAAATATAACATAGTATATTAAAAATATTAAAGAGAAATACATAAAAAACATGTATAAAAAATTCAATTGGATTCATTATTCATGTACCTGATCAGGTTGGAGAAGATCAAATATGTATCTAACTCACTAAATTTGTAGTTGACCTAGTTACACAAAATTGGTCTCTCTACTTATATTATTAAATTAATATTTTAGATTTTAAATTAACTATATCAGTTATATAAAAAATATTTATCACATTAAATTAAAATAACATATCGAGAACTGTAGGCTCGTCCAGCTAATTGATGATCATTGACATGTCGGAGCTGTGTAGTCATGGTTGGAAATCATTTCCAAGCCCATATTTGTAGAAGTATCATTAGGTGCAACGATTTCATGAACATTAGGTTTTGTTGCTTTATATCTATACAACCATACCAAA
Source organism: Citrullus colocynthis (assembly GCA_031780015.1). NCBI lineage: Eukaryota > Viridiplantae > Streptophyta > Magnoliopsida > Cucurbitales > Cucurbitaceae > Citrullus > Citrullus colocynthis. The sequence continues at coordinate 1,249,139 of QLSR01000118.1, read as the reverse complement.
CACGCTCCACCCCAAGAATACCGTCCCGCTTCGTGAAAATTTGACTAACAATGACATGAACATAGTGACTTCATTTGTAAAAAAAGAAAAGACTTCCACCCATCATCTATAGTATATATGCATGCGCTTATCTGATGACAGATTTTTTGTTTACATCATCATCAAGCCTTGAAAATTGTGTCCCCGGCCATGTTAAATTTAATCTTGATCTCCTGATTTTATTAGCAGGTGAGGTCACACTGAGTAGTATTTGACAAATATTCAGCCAATCATCATGCATTACGTTGGTAACACGCTCACCGTCAATAAGTAACCCAAACAAGATTTATATGTCCCGTAACGTGATAGTGACTTTTCCATACACATAAAATGTATGTGTCTTTGGCCTCTATCTTTCAACTAGGTATACCCATCTAACGGAATGAATCCAATCTGGCAACCAAAAAAATCATGATGCACGAAGTAGTGGTAGTATGCTACAGTGGAGTGGGATATTGCAATAAACAACTGTCTTGCGACGTCTACGCCTGTAGTTCGACTTGTCATACAGTTGATAATTGATGAATAAATTGATCGCATAAATTATCAGGATCAATCGATCCTGGGTTTAAAGTCGTGATATAAAAGAAAACAAAATATAGATTTCTTGAGTAAAATATACAAATAAATTAAAACATAAATATTAATTACACAATAAAAAGAATTAATTACAATAAAAATGATATATAATAAAAATATTAATCACAAATTAAAATATTAACAAAAAAATCCTTAACGATAGTGTCTGTCTTTGTAACGAAGGACACCTCTTTCAATCGTGACCTAACTGATTACAAAATTCGCATCGTACTTGAGCACCTGGTTCTGTCCAATCTATCACATTATGATATCGTGAACTCTTTGGTTTACCAAATTTTCTCAACAACGATGGATCGACACGTAAGACATACATATTAGGAGGTGTGATCAATGCGATACAAGTTGAAATTGCGGGGAGTAACATGCAACGGATATCGACAGTTTATACTTAATAGTAATCCTCAATAAATCTTCATAGTTAATATTAAATCGTGAGGAAACCACCATAAAATGCGAGCATGAAATGTCAAACGCTTGCCACTTGTTACTTGAATAGTATCGCTCGGACCCATTTAGTCTTAGTATTTCAACATTTTCTCCTTTAACATTGAAGTTTTGATGTTTGGTTTTCACATGAAATACTCCTTCGTATTGATCATATGACTGTAAATTTTTTTCGTGTACGTACCTAATTATTACCCAGTTAGTATTACAAATATATTCGAAACAAATTGCGACTACTAAAAAGATTATTAACTTAATGTATTTATCTCGATGCACCAAAGCAGCCTTTATTTCTTCTCTTATTTTTTTTTAAGAATAATTTACAAATTTATAAAATGTTATTTGAGCGAGAGTACTTATCAATAATATTTGAGCTCCTCCATTGATGGACTCCGATAGATTTGTCGTCATCCACCCGTACCTAAACACTTTATCATATGCTTTAGTCCATTGCTCAATACCAATGTTGTCATCATCCACGCGTACCTAAACACTTTATCATATACTTTAGTCCATTATTCAATACCAATGTTGTCAAGAAAGCGTATAGAACTCTGATTTATTTTTTTGATGTTTTCCTCTACTTTATTAAACCTGCGAATTTGAAACTAACATTCGACACGATTGACAAAATTCTTTAATGTATTAAATTATATTTTTTTTATTAAAATTACAAATAATATGTCATGAGTAAAATCCGTGGTGACATTTTGGTCATGTCCAACCATTTTCTCATTACTACTGAGATGATGCCACCATGTTGATTCGAGATCGAACAAACATATTTGTGTATAACAATTTCTCTAAGGTGTTTCAAAAATCATCATCATGTGTTAGCAGATACCTTGTCTATAACGACAAATGCACGAGGAAGAAAATGCCCTTTAGAATTGACTAATGTAGCAATTAGCAATTAACAATTTTCTTCTATATTTGCCATACAAGTGTGTACGATATACTTGAATAATTGGCCGACATGAAATGCTTCTATACAAGGACCAAACACCCAAAACATAGATGACATGTCTTTGAGTCGGTGTGTTTTTTATTCTCCACTTCACACACGTGTGTTGGGATGCCCAGGTTGTATGATTCGTCCCAATCACTGAACACTTTAGCCAATGCTTTTCGTTTACCCTCCCACACCCTATGGTAAAAAACATGGTATCTAAAATTTGTTTTAATAGCAGATTATAGTTGTGTCACATTGATAGATGGTTTTTCTCTCACATTCATAAAAAGTACAATCATTGAAGAATCTAATTGCACATGACTTTGACTAAGTTCTGTATGTTGCTCAACATACTTGGTAATTTCAAACAAGTTATGGGATTTCTTATTTGTTGCACGGAGTCACCATTTGCAACCATCTTCTCACTTCTTACACCGAATTGCCCAAGTCGTCAGTGTTGATTCCACGACCTAGTACGATGCGTGACACTTAATAGCAAAACACTTGACTAAATGTTGTACCATTTATTTGTCTTGACAAATCATCCCTTTATATAATTTGGTATTGTCAATAACTATAAGGGCTACAATTAGGTCATATTTTCTAACGGCATATGAAGATATATTTTCATATCCAAATTAATAAAGTATATGAAGATATATCATGTTCACGACCATCAAAGTCCAACTCTTGAATTCATAGTTGTTTCTATTTTAAAATCCTTCTATTGATTATCAGCCACCATATCTTCATCATCACATGCAACTGATTTAGTATCATGGTTAATATATTAATTTAGGTCTTCAAATTGACTAAATAGTTGTGCATTTAAGTCTATATCCAAGGTGGCCCTATTCACATTAACATATAAATACACTATGTTTAGAAGCGACATGGCGATTGAAAACATCAAATTCATCATTTGTTAACTAGAAATGGGAAATGACATCTATCGATCATGATGGTTTTAGATTAGGATGTCTATATACTATTTCTAACTGATTTGCTTTCATATCTACACTAAGTGACATCCCTATCATTTTAATGAATTGTTAAGAAACAAGTTCACAATTTGCATTTATGCTAAAACCTCCACATGCTGGTTGGTCATATTCAACTTCATCATCACCGTCAATCTTATGACCATTTTTAAATAACATAAATTTCAGATCTTTGTCTGTCATTTTCAAAAAGAATAACAATAAAAAAAAAAACCAATATACATCACTAATTATTATAAAAATGCTCTAATACCAAAAGGATATAATATTATAAATTCAAAAATTTTTAATATAATTATAAAAATGTTGTAACACCAAAAAAAAATTTTAATTTTATGATTGAACAGACAAATGTTTGAGATTTATGTTATTTACATGGTCATATCATTGATGGTGTTGATGAAGTTGAATTTGACCAATCAGCATGTGGAGGTTTTAGCATAAATGTGAATAGTGGACTTGTTTTTTAACAATTCATTAAAATGATAGGGATGCCACTTCGCGTGGATATGAAAGCAAATCAGTTAGAAATAGTATGTAGACATTAATCAGTAAAGTACATGTCATTTCTCATTCCTAATGAACAAACAATGAATTTGATATTTTCAATTACAATGTCGCTTTCGAACATACCATCTTGGATATAGACTTGAATGCACAACTCTTTAGTTAATTTGAAGGCTTGAATCAATATATTGACCATGATCCTAAATTAGTTGTACAAGATGAAGATATGGTGGCAGAGGATCAATATAATGATTTTAAAATAAAAATGACAATGAATTTAGGAGTTGGACTTTGATGGTCGTGAACATAATATATCTTTATATACATTCACTAATTTGAATTAGAAAATATGACCTAATTTTCCCCTATGACCGTTGACAATACCAAATTATATAAGGGATGATTTGTCAAGACAAATAAATGGTACAACATTTAGTCAAGTGTTTTGCTATTAAGTGTTACGCATCGTATGCGGTCGTTGAATCAACGCTGATGACTTGGCAAATTCGGTGTAAGAAGTGGGAGAGGTTGCAAATGGTGACTTTGTGCAACAAATAAGAAATCTCATAACTTGTTTAAAATTACTAAGTATGTTAAGCAACATAGATATTTTTGCTCAAAACTTAATCAAAGTCATGTGCAATTAGATTCTTCAATAATTGCATTTGAGTTTTGTGAAGCTGTGAGAGAAAAATTGTCCATCAGTGTGATACAACTATAGTCCGCCATGTTTTTTACCATAAGGTGTGGGAGGGTAAACGAAAGGAGTTGGCTGAAGTGTTTGGTGATTGGGACGAATCATACAAACTGTTGCCCAGGCTGTATACGAAGTGGAGAATCCCGACATGCGTGTGTAATGGAGAATAAAAGACACTTATTGAAAGACATGTTTTCATAGATGTTGGCTAATTATTCAAGTAAATCGTATGCCCTTGTTAACAAATATAAAGGAAAATTACTAATTGTTACATTAGGCGATTCTAATGGGCATCTTTTTTCTCTTGCATTTGTCGTTGTAGACAAGGTGCTGCTGACGCATGAGGATGATTTTTGAAACACATGAGAGAAATTGTTATACACGAAAAAATCTGTTTGATTTCGGATCGACATGGTGATCTCAATGTCATCACAGTTTCTACTCACGACATATTGTCAGTAATTTTAATAAAAAAATATAAATTCAATACATTAAAGAATTTTGTCAATCGTGTCAGTTGTCAGTTTCAAGTTCGCAAGTTTAATAAAGTAAGGGAAAACATCAAAAGAATAAATCAGAGTTGTATATGTTTTCTTAACAACATTGATATTGAGCAATAGATTGAAGCATATGATGGAAGGTTCAAGTACGGGTGAATGACTGCTCTCGCTCAAAGGAGCTCAAATGTTGTCGATAAGTGCTCTCGCTCAAATAACATTTTTACAAATGTGAAAATTATTTTGAAAAAATAAGAGAAGAAATAAAAGCTGTTTTGGAGCGTCGAGATAAATACATTAAGTAATAATCTTTTTTAGTAGTTAAACAATTTGTTTCGAATATATTTATAATACTAACTGAGTAATAATCAAGTACGTACTCAAATTTTTTTTGAAATGGGTTGCAAGATCTAGTAAGATCATGAAATACAATCATATGATCGATATAAATGTGTATTTCATGTGAAAGTTGAACGACACAAACTCAATACTAAAGGAGAAAATGTTCAAATATTGACGTAAATGGGTCCGTGTATTACTGTAAATGTAACAAATGTCGAGCGTTTGGCATTCTATGCTTGGGTTTTATGCCGGCTTGCTCACAATTTAACATGAACTACAAAGATGTCATTGAGGACTACTGTAGAGTATAAACTGTTGATACTCTATGCAGTTCAACCTGTATCACATGAAGATTACTCGATCACACCTCCTAATAGACATGTCTTACCTGTTGACCCATCATTGTTACGGAAACCTAGTAAACTAAAGAGTTCGCGATACCATAATAAGATAGATTGGACAAAACCAGGTGTTCAAGTATCGTATAGATTCTGTAATTAGTTAAGTCACCATCAAAGGAAGTGTCGTTCGTTACAAAGACAGGCACTAGACAGTTGGGAATTTTTTTTTTAATATTTTTATTATATAATTAATATTTGTATTGTGTAATTAATATTTTATACAACTGTAAATGTAACCAATTGATCCTAAAATTTTATACGATCCATATATTCATCGATCATCAACTGTATGGTAAGATCGGACTATAGGCGTAGACGTTGCACCGTTGTTTATTGCACTATCCCACTTTACCGTAGCATATTACCATTATTTTGTGATGGGCATACCTGGTTGAGAGATGGAGGATAGAGGCACACACATTTCATGTGCCTGTTGGGGTAGAGCGTGTTTGGATGGCTGTATAGACAGTTATATAAAGCAACAAAACCTAATGTTGATGAAATCACGACGCCTCAAATACTTCTACAAATATGGGCTTGAGAACGATTTCCAACAGTAGTTCTACAGCTCCCGACATGTCAGTGATCATCAATTAGCTAGACGAGCCTACAGTTCTCGATATGTTATTTTAATTTAATGTGTCAAATATTTTTATATAACTAATATAGTTAATTTAAAATTTAAAATATTAATTTAATAATATAGGTAGAGAGACCAATTTTGTGTAACTAGTCAGCTACAAATATAGTGAGTCCGTATAGATACATGTTTGATTGTCTTCAACTTGACCAAGTACGTCAATAATTGATTCATCCAATCGAATCTTTTATGCATATTTTTTAATGTGCTTGTCTTTAATATTTTAAATATAATATGCTATGTTTTAGATTATTTGGAGCCTTACAAAGCTGTCATGGACACTTTACCTAATTTCTGTAGGAACGGTTAATATATATGGCAGACGATAAGCCACTCATATGTTTTCACATTGGTGAGCTCCTAACAGAGTGATCAGACAATTTAGTTTTCAACAGATGTGTCGTCAGAGTACAATACTAAACTGCATGACGTCGACTTGAAAACTGATTGGTCTGAAAAGGTTGCACATTTGGTATAATAATATTACGAGGTGGCACTACTGTCAGAGTAATGTGATGACACTATCGTAGGGATGCAACTCAAGATTACGTCATTTGGTATAATAATATTACGAGGTGCTACATTACTCGTCCGGAAGCAGTTTTGGGTTATCTTGTACATAATCAAATATTGTCTAATTATCTGGTACATTTATTTTTAAAAAGATGAGTTTGATGAGGTTGGTTACAATGCACAAGAATTGCCTCTTATGACGGAGACGTAGAGCAAGACTGGTTCTACTAGTCTTATAATTATGCAACTGACCTTTGGTTCATCTTATTATGATTTAGAGGTTGGTCAATCATCTTCATAAATGCATGGACATAGGCGTAGTCATGGAGAGCATAGCAAATATTTATACTATGAAGTGCCTGCAGAGGTACCAGAGTAACGAGACCAACCCAGAGTTCAAAGACAACGACGACCAGCTCGAAATTGGCGACGTTTGCCTTGTGGGACACATTGAGTTTTTTTTTTTTAGTGAAAGGAAAACATTAAATTATTGTATTGATATTGACATTTTAATTTATATTTTATCATTTTATCATTATGAACAATAGTTTTAATGAAGTTTTATGTTTTTTTTAACATTGATTTTATGTTCTTAAAAAAAAGTTTAGGTTATCCTAATAAAATATATATTTTTAATTACTAAATACATATTTCTGATTATAAAAAAAATATAATTTTCCTTGAAGAAAAAAGCTAAGTTAAAAGAAGAAAAAAGAAAAGAGAGAATGGTCGGGAGTTCAAACACTCGACCATTCTTCTTTTTCTTTTTCTTTTTCTTTTTTTTTTTTAAAAAAATAAACGGGCCAAACCCGAACTCCATAAATTAAATGGGAATTGACTCAATCTTCTCAACTTACACAAGAAAGCCAAGAGGGATGCTTAGAAGTCTAAACACACAAAGAAACAGAATGGAGTGCAAGGTTAGTCACACTTATGGACAACCTTATTACAAGCCCTAAAAATAGAACACAACCCAAAAAAATTTAACAAACAAATTATGAACCTCAGCATAAATAACACCAAAGGGAGATAAACCAAAACTCATTGACCACCACTTGAGCATCAGATTCTACACACACAGGGCCTCCTCCAAAAACACCTCTATTCCACTGCCCATCCCCCGTTATAAGCTCACACACCCTCATCCCTCAAACCCGCAAACAGAAGGAGAATATATAAGGAGTAAAAGGTTTAAACGAACCTTCTTTAGGAAGCCTCTCTTTTATCAATCCCCCTTATAATTAGAAGCAAACATCTACCCCAGATAATACTTTGCCAAACATAAGATGAATTGATCCTTGAACCAGCAGACAAGGAATCAGTAGAATGGAAACACTTGCCTTTGAGCACTCGAGCCACCAAAGAGTTAGGGAACTGGAGAACTCTCCAAGCTTTGTTTGGCAAGCAATGCTTTGTTAAAGTCCTCCAAATCCCTAAAACCAATCCCATCTTTGGCTTACACATAAACTTCCAACTCAACCAATGCATTTTACTTCCTCCTGACAAGCAACCCCACCAGAATCGCGCCATACCTCTAGCAATATCCTCACATAACTGTTTCCGTAATTTAAGATACGACATAGCATAAGTAGGGAGAGCTGGAGCCATCGCTTTTAACAACACATTCTTCCATGGTCCAGTGTTGAACTCTCGACCAACGTGGAAAATGATTAAATATATGATTTTTAACCTATCACATCTCAAAACTACAATATTTCTCTAATTATTTTCTAAAACTACAATTACTTTCTAATTTTAACTCATACCTTGAATGAAAATATTCCTCCATTATATCTTAAATAAATAAATAAAAATTCAACATTAATATTAAAATCTATTCATATCTCTGATATTTCTTATTTATACTAGTAAAATATTAAAAGCATCTATTTAATTTAGAATTGTTTTCAAATATAACAAAATAAGTCAACTTGTTTATAAATTTAGAAAAATGTCACTGTAGATAGTGTCTAACACTCTGATAGTAGTCTATCGATGTCTATTAGTGTCTATCACTAATAGATAACGACATCTTGGTATATTTGAAAATATTTTTAGGGATTCTATCATTTGAAACAATTACCCTTTAATCTAATGTGATCAGAAATTACAATTAACAATATTTATAACTTAATTTGGGAGTAAAAGAGAAAAATTATTGACTTATTAATCTAATTTTTTTTAATAAATTCTTTCGAATTGCATAATATACATCCGTAAAATGGAAATACCAATATTGATATCAATATCGACATTAAGCTCAAAAGTTGGGTTATGGACCATTTGGGTCTGTCTAATCTACACTTTTTTAGGTTGGATGGTCCGGTGATTTACCAATCTTTTAAATTATATCGATATGATATGAAAAAGGCATTTAATTATATAGACATTATAAAATATTTTAATTTATATAAACTAATGAATTTAATCCATGTTAGGTACCTAAATTTAATATCCTTAGGGTTTTAAAGATGGGTGCCTACACATTATTGATGTCTAGGTTTTTACCACATAAGTTATACAAACGTTTCTCTATGTTTTTCTACAAGTTAGACACGTTTTAAAATTTAAAGGGTATTTGATAAATGGTTTGGCTATTTAAAATGTTATTGCTATTCTTTTTATTTGTTATAATCAAATCTGGTTTGAGAAAACTCCAAATATATCTTTTTTTCTAAAAAAAAAAAAATAATAATAAAATATAATTTTGATCCTCTTTGGAATTTGGTTATTTTCAACTATATTTTCAATAAATCTTAAATTTAGTTAATTAATATTTTTTTAATATCAAAATTAGTTAATTAACAATAATGATTTTCATGCTAGCAAATACATTATGTCTTGAATGTTTATAAAATTTAATTTTAGTAAAAATACTCATAAATAAGGAAAAAATTTTAATAAACTAATAGTTAGAGACTAAAATTAATATTTATTGGACGTACATAGACAAAAATAAAATTTTAACCTTGGAAAAAATGAACTCAAGGTCCTAAAGACATTCTTATATCCATCGGAGTCGGAATACTGTTGCACATGGTTTTGTGTGCAAGGGCTTAGTGGATCGAGTGTTCTTAATGCTACATTTTCCTTTTCTAACATGGTTTCCTCTGCTTATGTCTAATTGTTTTTTAGTGTTGGGTGAGGCTTTGCTCTCTTTGTTTTTCTTTGTTCTTAAAAAAATAAAAAATAAAAAATAAAAAACAAATAAAAACTCAAGTTCCGGCATTCCAAGCCCACTGTTCTTGTGGGCTGCCCCTTGATGACACACGCTGACCGGCCCAGTTTCCCCACTACTCGTTTCAACTAGAACAACAAAAAATGGTTGTAGCCATTTTTATACGTCACATTTAAACGTTTAAAATAACTTTTATATATTTGGTTCCTATGAGAGGAAACAATCCTACCATTTGGTCATTTGCGCTTATTTTCAATTTAATAGTAATGAATAACACATTTTGAGTTAATTACTAATAATTAAGTATATAGCAACGTTTTTAAAGAATTAGAAACATAACAAAATTTATTAGTGATAACTTTAAGAGCTGAATTTAAATTTTATTATATTGGCAAATTCCTTTTTTTTTTGCATTGTGAACTTAAATTTTGTTATAATACTTCATACTTGATTGTTATATTCGTACCCGCCCAAGTTTAAAAACTTCCACCGAAAACAATTCACTCTAATTAGTAATTTGGAAAAAAAAATTATAGGCTTAATATATCAAGAACTAAAAGAAATATATCATTGTATAAAATGATTGGAAAGAAACATGTGATATTGTAGATTCACAATTGTACAATAACCAACAAAAATTATTCACAATTGTACTAAAAAGGAAAATAAAAAGAAGAGAGATTCACAATGGTACGTTAATTGAATTTTTAAAACGACCCTTAGCTATTTAATAATATCTCGGAAGGCCAAATTTTTATAATATATATAATACGTGTGACAGTTCATTAACTATATTTGTATTTAAGTGGTTGATTATTTATTTGTTGAGAAGTTAAAATTAAAAAGGTTAGAGTTTGAGTGTGAGTCATGAATTTGACAATTGGAAAAAAACAGATAAGAAGGCATTAAAAAGCCAAACAAACGGGTTTTCCTTAAATTTTGTTTGTCGTCTTTTAATTAGCCCTCGGCGAATGTGCAACCGCCCTGTCTAATTACATTTTTATTTATTTATTTATAAATTTTAACTTATACCTTGAATTAAAATATTCCTCAATTATATCTTAAATCACAAAATTCCACATCAATATTAAAAATACTAATTTAATATCAAAAGTACTAACAAAATAAGTTAATTTATTTATAAATATACTAAAATGTCATGGTAAATAAAGCTAATATGTGATAGTAGTCTATCAATGTCTATCCATGACAGGCAGTGACATCTTACGTTAGAGATGTTAAAAAAAACCGGTAACTCGACCAACCTATACTACCCAACCCAAATTGCAGGGATTGGGTTGGGTTGAAAATTTTGAATATTTTTATTTTTGGACTGGGTCTCGAGTTGTTGGGTTTTCTGTACGGGTCGACCCGACCTATCTTGTATATAATATATGTACTTATTTATTTATTAATTAAAATTTTAACCTAAATGTATGATCAAGCGAGAGCACACATGTCATTTTATCATAAACATCTATCTCTCACACTCTCGCTCTCTCTCAACCCGGTGACCCAACTCGAAAATATTGGGTTGGGTTGGGTTGACCCTCTAAAATAGAACCAACGGGGTTAAGCATAGGCCAACCCAAATTTTCGGATTGGTCCAAAAAAAACCCTAACTCGATCCAACCCAACTCATACGTATACACCCCTATCTTGCAGGATTTGAAAATGTTTTTATTTTAAATAATTACTTTTTAATCTAATATGATTAAAAATTATCATTAATAATATTTATAAGTTAATTTGAGGATAAATGAAAAAAGAAAGAAAAAAACTAAATTATTAATCTACAATTTTCAAATATATATATTTTTTAATTACAGAAATGTTTATCTATGCATCCCTAAAATAAAAATATTGATACCAATATCAATATTGGCATTGATTTTCTAGCCCTTGTTGTTATCGATGTTTTGTTTTTTAATAAATAGAAACATTCTTGCCTAATTACATAAATTACATTTGACATTTATGACTATGAATAAATTTTAATACTAGACAGTATTTATTATTTTGACTTTTATTAAGGACTCTTGATATAGCAAAATAAATTAGAATATTTATAAATATAGTAAAATTTTACAGTCTATCTACGATAGATACGGATAGCAGTCTATTACAATCTATCACGATCTATCGCAGTATATAATATATTTTACTACTGGTTGAAAAAAATTTCAATAATGTTGTCATTTAAGATAATTTTCTATTTCTTAATAATCTTTAATTTAGTATATTTTAAAAATTCTATACTGTCTATAGGAAGATTTTCATTTTAAAAATCTATCTAAGGCGATTTTAGTTATCCTAAATCCATTATTTTAGTATTTGTCTATTTCTTCACTTTATTAATGAAGGACAAAGTGATAAAGTTTCACAAGGAGAGGGCAAAATTAACATTATCATTTTTTTCTTTTGGAAAAAAGTTAACATTTTAACATCTTATATTCCTCCAATTTTGGTCCATTTGAGCTGAATTTTCTTTTTTCTTTTAAAAAAACATTCAAATTTGAGGGAATTAAACTGAAAACTTGAAAAATTTTATGATAAATATCCATGGTTGTATTAATGTCCACATTTTTTTATATAAATATCAAGTGAGACTTCAATTTTATCAATGAAATTTTTCTAAACTTTCATAAACGAATCAATTTAGACTTTTGGTTAAAATTTCCTTTGAAAACTGTCTATGAATTGATTTTAATAGTCCATCTTATCAATCAACATTTTAAGAAGTCTAAACACGTGTAATAGTTTAAACTAATTCACTAATGACAATTATAAAGTTTAATCAATAAAGTTATAAGTCTCATATGACAACTAGTAATTAAGAGCTTTAATTAATCAACACAACCTCTAAAATTTAGGAATATAAATCTATTAATATACAAGTTTGGAATTAAATTGGGTCCACTTGTTCCACTTAATATCAAAACATTTTCCAATCTAAATTAAAATAAACAAGAAATGAAAAAAAAAAAATAGGAAAATGAAAACAATGCAAGTCAAAAAGGCTGGTGGAGTAGTCCTTCAAAGTTGAAAGATGAATTGTAATGTTGTCACATGATTAAAGCCAGCTGATATTTGTGTGTTTGTATGTGTGTGTATATATATTTATTTTATTTTATAATTAAACTATTTAATGTGTTCATATTCCTAACTAATATATGAAAGAAAAAAGAACCTTCCTATTGCTTAAGTTGCAACCACCAATTATTCATCTTAAATAAGTATTATTTTTTATTCAAAAAAAAATATTAATGGTTATACATATTTTAAAAAAGGAACTCTAATGATGGTTCCTTTCGCTTTTTGTAAATTATTCTATTTCTAGTGACATTTTTTTTTATTAGATCTTTATGGGTTGTTGTGGTATATATTTTTTTTTTTTTATAGGAAATATAAGTTGTTATAATTTTAGATTATATTCAAACAATTGTGATTAAAATATTTAATTAAGAAAACGACATGATTATTCTTGCCACCAATATTTGGATGACAAAAGAGATTTATTTATTTTTTATTTTTTCATGTTCTTAAAAGGAGAAGACATCACTGTTTAAGGTAGGTTGGAGTTGGTGATGTGGAAAATTTTTCTCATATTTTATTTTCTGAAAAAAAATAAAATTGGGACGGTGATTAAATGACTCTCTAATACCACATTTTTAGATATTTTTTAATTACATTATTGGTAAATAAATATTGGTTGTGTGATATATATACACACACAAACGTGTATATATATATTTGAAGTAGTTATACTATTACTAGTCCCACTTGGGATTGTGAATTCACCTTATGATAAAAGAGATTTAGTTTTATAACTCCAAGTTTCTAACATTTAATCACTATATTTTAGCGTATAACTATATAGTTTCTATCATAAAAATAATTGTTAAAATATAGTGAGATTTTGTATAATTGACAAGGGACAAAGTGTATACATAAACTCCAAGGACTAAGCCAACCACAACATAGCTTAATTGGTTAAGCATATGCTTTTAAAAGTTTAGAGGTACAAATTTTTCATCCTACATGTTATTGAACTAAAAAATGTTAAAAAAAACTAGACCTTGATGGTGTATTTGGGACACTAACTTGAAGTTGGTGGAGTGGGCTATTATAACTCACTCGATGTTTGGGGCACCAGTTATAAAAGTTGTCGTTTTCAACTATTACAACTTACCATTAACTATAATATTACTATTTCAAATCTCTTTTTGTAATAGTATTTATTATTTTTTTTGTTCATTATCTCTTTCCTCCCTTGGTACAATGTTTACAATTTCCTGCCTAGTATAGAATAGTCTGCACCCTAAACCCAAATTATTATCAAGTATACGAAAATAGTATGCATCTCAAACACATATTATGAACCAAACTAAAATAGTTTGCACTTCAAACACGCATTAAACCTACATATTGTTTTATAAGCCAGAAACTACAATAAACAACTCAGATCCCCAAATGCCTTCCAAGCTTCTAATTTCAGCCAATTAACCCCACTGAATTCAAAACTCCAAAGTTTTTTTTATTCCAGACGAACCTACCAAATTTTATAGACTAATAGTCTATTTAGATTAACTTTTTAAATTTGTAAAAACATGTTTTTAAAGTATAGAAGGTTAATTCAAAAGACCTTAAATCATTATTTTTAATAAATATAGGAATAAAAAATGTTTATTTAAAAGTAATTTGATATTCTTATCAACCTAAACATGCTAGGGCACATTCCTTTCAATTTCTTATCTCAATTTTTTACCGTCAAGGTTTGGAGGGGTTATTATAAGATATCCCAAAACGGTAATAAACGGACGGAAATAAAACCTTAAAAAAACAGAAACAAGAAAGAAACGGTTGTGAAAATTGAGAAACCTGTGTGGGTCCTACCTACAACGTTATTATTCATTAAATATTTTTATAATGTATTATTCTTACTTTTATTTTATTTAATTGACCGTCGAATTGTCGGTTGGGTTTCGGCAATTATAGGATCGGATCGAATCGGATCCTCCAGCGGACCTCCCGGAGATACTCTCTAAATTATTATTATTATTTTGTTAAATTTATTTTTTGTTAAATTATCGACATTCTTATTATTTATTACTTTTTCAAAATAATTAAAAAGAAAAAATCATTCATTTCAATTATACCTCCAAACTTATTATTATTATTTTAATCTATAAAATTTGACGTATTTTGTTTTCAAAACAATCCTTGAAGACTTTTGCAATTAAATTTATGGACTAAAAATTTTGTATTTGTCTATATCACATGTGTTGTTTAAGTGAACAAATCTGAATACATAGAAAATATGGAAAAAAATCATAGAAAATTGAGAACATGGAATTGAAATGAGGAAATATCACAACCAGTATGATTCACAAATAGCCTAAAAAAATTTATAGTACCACGACAGTACCATACTCCATTTGTTACACAATAGATAGTATTAGTGAACTACACGTTAATGCTAGTGGATCTCGTGATACTTTTAAAAACATACTGAAGTAATACACACAAAATAGGTGAAGTATGCCAAAATTTACTAAGATTATTTTGAAACAAATTTTGAACCTCAAAAATTAAAATGAAACAATCAAAAGTTTGAACTAAAATATATTGAAACCATTTTTATAATTAAATTTAATTAAATATGTAGCATTATTCTCCGCAAGAGGATGTCTTTTTTCATAAATAATAATAATTGAGAAAACATATGTTATGAATAAATAAACGAGGGAGGCTGTTAATGTTACCATACATGAGATTTGAGAAGGCAATGTAAAATTTTATAATAAAACCAAAAACATTATTTTTATTTTATTTATTAAACTCAACAACTTTCTTACTTTATCATTTAAAGTCACGATGACTAACTAGAGTTTTCTAATAATTATTTTAAATGGCAATAGCGATAAATGTTGATAAACATTTGTGAGTATTTACCACTAAATGATAGTAGCTTATTAGGGTTTATAGACATAATATTTTGCTATATTTGCAAATAATTTGGCTCAGTATGCTATATTTGAAAACACTTATTTATTTATTTTTGCCTAAAATAGCTTTGGACTCTACAAATACCAAAGTATGCCATAAAATAGGTATAAGTCACATTTTGAATTCAAACGTGTTCTATTTTAGTTTCGAACATTTAAATTTGTTCTACTTCGGTTTCTAAATATTTAGTGTTTGTATTTAACTTGAGCCTAAAAGATAATTATTTTCTTCCTTACTTTTAATTTCATTTTAATTAATTAATGATGTAGTTTTGAGTATATGTACTAGCATATTCAACAAACATAAATATTTACTAGCATATTTTCTTATGACTAGGTAAGGTTTGAAGGAATTTGGATTTGGATATGTTGATGGTTCGAATTAACGTTTGTAGTCGATCCATACAGAGTGGTTAATGTATTTTAAATTATTGATGCTGATGGTTATAGGCCTTCAGGCCGTTTGGTTTGTTTACCATAAAAAAGTTTGAATCTCTACCTCACATATGATGTAAGATTGTAAATATAATAAGGCCAAATACATACAATAGTCTTCAATACACTCATGATCTAAGATTATAAATATAATAAGGCCAAATACATATAATAGTCTTCAATATTCGAGTGTTTTCTTAGTTTAGTCCTTCTTATCACATATTTTTCAATTTATACACCTTATAATTTGGTTAATGTGTAAAATTGATTGATGATAAACTTTTAGGACATAATACTTAGTAAATCGGTGGAAATATATAAATGAAAATTTATAGTTTCTAATTTCTCCTTCAAATTTCCAAGAAATTAGTAGAAAATTTTATTGTGTTTTTCTCCGTTGGTTAAATTACCAATTTTCTCCTCTAGAATTTCATCCATTCACTAATTATCAATCTCATAAGTTAATAGTAACATTCACCTATAGTTAAGTAATGGATATTTCAATTGGAAAGTGAGAAAAGTATTAAGGTTAAAATATTATTTTAATTCCTGTGGATGAAAGTTTGTTTAATTGTAGTTCTCGTACTTCCAAATATTCAATTTTAGTTCATGTACTTTCGAGAAATCTTAAATGTAGTCCCTCAAAGTTAATTTCGATCAAAATTGACTAAACAATAATAATATTTTTTATCAAGAAAATATAATATGTGAATATGTTTCAAAATTTATAATAAAAATGAAAATAAATAATAAAACGTTTTTAAAAAAATCAACAATCAACAAGTAGTAGAGACTAAGGACCCATTTGGGTTATCTTAAAAAATAAATGTTTTTCAAAAATTAATTTTCATTTTAATACTTTTGATAAAAATTCTTTAACATAGAGACTAGTTTTTAAAATCTATTTTGAGTGGTTGTCAAACACTTGTATTTCTTTCAAAACGTCTTATTTTTTAAATTAAGCACTTGAAAATGTATTCTTAACACACTTTAAATTTAAGATTCATTAAAAGTAGAATGACTAAAATTAGACATAATAATTGACCAAACTAATAAGTAAGAGGTCGAAATCCTCCACTTCATATATTTTGTTAAAAGAAAAAAAAAAACTAAAAAAATTCGATTAAAAAAATAATTTGATGTATGAAAAGAAGAGATCAAAAGGTAATAATGAAAATGAGAAACTTTTAATGCAATGAGAACGTTGGAATCAAATAACAATCAATTAATCCAAAAAAGAAAACCAAACACTCAGGAGTTGAAAAGTTAATTGTTATTTTCATTTACAATAATTTTTTTTTTATTTTAAGGATATATGATTTTAGCAATGTGGTGGGAAATAAATAAATAAATAAATTGTGGCCTTTTTAGAGACATATTGGCATCTAAATTGGGCATTTGTAAAAGTGTATTCATGTGGCCCTTTTAAATTCTAATATGGACAAAATTTTTAAAATTTTTGTTTGTTATATAATTGAATTCAACCATCATCATAATATGTCCATATTTAAAAGCTAGTTAGGTTGAGTCACTTTCCTTTTCAAATTATTGCATTTCATACATCAAAATATGTCCTACTTAATTTTACTCTTTTTGTACTCAATTTTGTCAAATTCTTAAAAAGTTAAAAACAAAGATAGGAGATTATTCAAAAAGCAAACAAAATTTAATATGAATTGTTAACTGAGTTTAATGCTTTTAACCAATTTAATAGTTATTTTCAAATATAGTAAAATAAATTGAAATATTTATTAATATAGCAATATGTCATATTTATAACTGATAGACTACTATCATCTATTACTATCTATTAGTGATAGACATTGATAAATGTCTATCTGTGTCTATCATCTTTTCTATCATAATGACATTTTGTTATATTTGTAAATGCTCCTAGTAGTTTTGTTATTTAAAACAATTATTCTAGCTTAATTATATAAGTACAATAACTTTAAAGAATAATTACCTTTTCAGTTTTAGGTTTCATAAATATGTTTTTAATCCCTCGAGTTTTTTAAATATGCATTTTAGTCCTCGAGCTTTTAAATTATGTGCATTTGATCCCTAAGTTTCAATGTATCTTTTTAATCCATGAATTTCTAATAATAGGTTTGAGCGATATGTCCCAAATTGGTTTTTTCAACTGTAGAAATTTCAAGATAAGAAATCGTAGGATTTATTCTCATAGTAAAATGAAATATATCGATTTTTTTTGTTTAAAAAATTATTGAAATCCAAAATAAATGTTCGATAAAAAAGCAAGTTGATCGGTTAATTCAATAAAAAATGAAATATATATATAATTATTATTATCTTAACTTATAAAAACAATTTAACAAACTATCTCTTCTCTTCATAATTATTTCTTTAAAAAAAATTCTAATTAAAAAATGTCATATAATTATTTAAAGGTAATTGTTCTAAATAACAAAACTGTTGAAAATATTTTTAAATATAGCAAAATGTTAATATCTATCAGTGATAAACACTGATAAGCTACTATCATCTATCACTGTCTAGATATCTATTAATATCTATCATTATCTATTGCGAATAGACAGTGACATTTACAATATTTGTAAATAAGTTGACTCATTTTCCTATATTTGAAAACAACCCTTATTTAAAAATATATATAAAAAATATTTAAAAAAATTTAAATCTATTTTAAAAAACTAAGAGAGTACATTATGAAAAGTAAGGGTTGAAATGCAATAATTCTAGAAAACTCAATGACTAAAAGATGCATGTTTTAAAACGTCAAGACCAAACATAACCATTTTTCAAAATTCAAACACAAAATAAGAAGTTTTCTCATAGTTTAATTGTATTGTGTTTATACATAAAAGTAACTTTCATCCATATCATTAGGGATACCATTTTTTATGCAATTTATCCTCTTGGGAATAAAGAAATAGAAAGAAATTGAATGTACTTAGATTAAGATATTGCTAAATAATTTTGATATGATGATGAATAATTTCAAGGGTTCAAAGTAGTTAACCTATCAAATACACTAAAGTAGGTAACCATGCAAATTGCATAATAAACAAAAATACAAATCATTAATGTGGAAAGAAACCAGGCTGGACATTCACATTCCCCAATTAATCAGAATTAATTAATTCATATAATCATCCTAATCCCAACTCTAATTATTTGTAAAAAAAAAAAAAAATAATAATAAATTAATATTAATAGAGAGTTAGTCAGCAATATCATTCATGACCCCTACTTTAGAATCAAATGTTACATAGATTAACTCTCTAAGCTATGATTATTATTGTTTCCTTACACTAAAAGCAACATATGTTAAAGAAAATGAAACATATTTATCTACTTGACATTGATAAAAATATCTGCCTAAACCTAAAAAAATTTCCAATCTCTATAATGTGTGTAATAATAAATATTATTTTTCAATGGGCAGGTGCACACATAACTAGATGAAATTATATTTTATACATGCATAAAATTATGGTAAGATTTATATTATATAGTCCCATTTTTATCAACTTTAATTTTTTTTTATTTTAGTATTTTTAGTATAATTTATTATAGGTTTTGAATATAAAAAGACAAAATTTTAGAAAAATAAAAATGGAGATAGGTTTGTGAATTTGACAAGCAAGAGAGTGACCACTGGCTTTTGGATACACAAAAAAAACATGGAGTTCTTATAAGCCAAACCTAGGCTAGGGCTTACCTTTTCTCTCTCTCTCTCTTTGTCTCTTTGAATTTATATTTTTAAAAAGAAAAAAAAAAAAAAACTGAAGAAAATAAAGGGGAAATCTGATCATCTTCTCAGCCACAGCCACAGCCACAGCCAAAACACAGCCTGGGTAACTCTGTGAAATTCCTCTTACCCAATTCAAAAAGCAACAGACAGCACACACAATTTCCAGCTTCCCCAACTCAAAATCTAACCTTTTTCTTCTCTTCCATCACTCCCTTTTTTCAAACCCTTTTAACCTAAGTTCCAACCGATGCCTTCCAAACCTTGTTGGGTTTCCATTTTTTTGTAATCACAGTCCTCCATTTTGCAGAACCTCAACTGGGTTTTGCTCTAACCATCTCATAATGCAAACCCAGATGGGAACTCGTTTCATTTCTTTCTTTCTTTTGGGATTCTGTTTTCTACTTCCCACTGTGAAACCAGATCTTGCTTCTGATAGAACAGCTCTTTTGGCCCTTCGTTCTGCTGTGGGTGGCCGAACTCTTATGCTTTGGAATGTGACTGATCAGAACCCCTGTTCTTGGCCTGGGATTCAATGCGAGGACAATCGTGTCACTGTTCTTCGTCTTCCCGGAGCGGCGCTTTTCGGTCAATTACCGAATGGGATTTTTGGGAACTTGACTCACCTTCGTACACTCAGCCTTCGGCTCAATGCCCTTTCCGGTCAGCTCCCCTCAGATCTCTCTGCCTGCATTAATCTTCGCAACCTCTATTTGCAAGGTAATGAGTTTTCAGGCCTTGTCCCTGATTTCTTGTTTCAGCTTCGTGACCTTGTTCGTCTTAATTTGGCTTCCAATAACTTTTCTGGGGAGATCTCTTTCGGGTTCAACAATTTGACCCGTCTCAAAACTCTGTTCCTTGAGAAAAATCATCTCTCTGGGTCTATCCCGGACTTGAAGATCCCTCTGGATCAGTTCAACGTTTCTAACAATCAGTTAAATGGGTCGGTACCTAAGGGATTGCAGTCGTTTTCTTCGAGTTCCTTTTTGGGGAATTCTCTCTGTGGGCGTCCTCTTGAGTCTTGCTCTGGTGATCTTGTTGTGCCGACAGGGGAGGTTGGGAGCAATGGCGGCTCTGGACACAAGAAAAAGTTGTCAGGGGGGGCCATTGCTGGGATTGTTATTGGATCTGTACTGGGTTTTGTGTTGATACTTGTAATCTTAATGCTTTTGTGCCGAAAGAAGAGTTCTAAGAAAACGAGTTCAGTCGATGTAGCCACAGTGAAGCATCCTGAAGTAGAAATTCATGGCGGTAAGCCAGCTGAGGAGGTTGAAAATGGGGGTTACAGTAATGGTTATGCTGTGCCAGCCACTGCTGCTGCTGCTTCTGCTGCAACAGTGGCGGCCGGTACTGCAAAGGGGGAAGTGAATGCCAATGGTACTGGGACTAAAAAATTGGTGTTTTTTGGCAATGCTGCAAGGGTGTTTGATTTGGAGGATCTTTTGAGGGCTTCAGCTGAAGTGTTGGGGAAAGGAACCTTTGGGACTGCTTACAAAGCAGTTTTGGAAGTGGGTTCTGTTGTGGCTGTGAAGAGGTTGAAGGATGTTACTATAACAGAGAGGGAATTCAGAGAGAAGATTGAAGCTGTTGGATCTATGGATCATGAAAATTTGGTCCCTCTCAGGGCTTACTATTTCAGTAGGGATGAGAAGCTTCTTGTCTATGATTACATGGCCATGGGAAGCTTGTCTGCTCTTTTACATGGTAAGCTGTTTCGATTGCTCATTCCGTTTTCTTATTGATTGGTTGTACATTTTGATTATAATTGCCTTTACTTTCTCTAGTTTGATTTCGATTGCTTGGTTGTTGTACATTTTGATTATCATTGCCTTCACATGCTTTATTGTACCACTTGTTCATTTCCTCTTTGACATGTCTCACTTTTTCAATCTTCTGTTTTATCTTTTCTTGCCATTGCTATCTCTTTGTTTAATTGCATCTTTCCAAAACTTTGAAGGTTTGATTGACTTGGGATTGAAATTCAATTATGTGCTACCTACTATTTCTGTGTTCATTGTTACTTCTTCATACATCGAAGGCAGTAGTTAAATGAGAGGACTTGCTTTGCATTTTTGGTTCCATTCTAGTTCTATCTCCCCTTTCTTTCAGATAAATAATATGATCTTTTAGTATCTTAATTGATCAACATTTCTACCTTTAAAAAAAATCC
The DNA here is from genome assembly GCA_031780015.1 of Citrullus colocynthis. Classification (NCBI taxonomy): domain Eukaryota; kingdom Viridiplantae; phylum Streptophyta; class Magnoliopsida; order Cucurbitales; family Cucurbitaceae; genus Citrullus; species Citrullus colocynthis. The sequence goes on along the minus strand of QLSR01000118.1, from coordinate 1,226,979 downwards.
AAATGTTTAAAATAAAGAGGATAAGTTGGAGAACTACAATCTTTTGAAGAAGTTATCTTTACTCTTTCTTGGCTGCTTACATTTTGACTACAGGAAACAAAGGAGCTGGCAGGACTCCATTGAATTGGGAAATCAGATCTGGAATTGCGCTTGGAGCTGCTCGTGGCATTGAATATCTGCATTCTCAAGGCCCTAATGTTTCCCATGGAAACATAAAATCTTCCAATATTCTTCTAACAAAATCCTATGATTCTCGAGTCTCCGATTTCGGTTTAGCACATCTTGTTGGACCACCTTCCAGCCCCACCAGAGTTGCTGGTTACCGTGCACCAGAGGTCACCGATCCTCGTAAAGTATCCCACAAGGCTGATGTCTATAGCTTTGGTGTATTGCTTTTGGAGCTTTTGACAGGGAAGGCTCCTACTCACTCCCTTTTAAACGAGGAAGGAGTTGATCTACCCAGATGGGTGCAGTCAGTTGTTAGGGAGGAGTGGACTTCCGAAGTTTTTGACCTCGAGCTTCTTAGGTACCAAAACGTTGAGGAGGAGATGGTTCAGCTATTGCAGCTTGCAGTCGATTGTGCAGCTCAGTATCCTGATAAGCGTCCTACTATGTCCGAAGTCACAAAGCGTATAGAAGAGCTTCGCCAATCCAGCCTTCACGAAGCTGTCAATCCACAACCCGATGCTGCTCATGACTCAGACGATGTGTCTTCTAGGTGAGTTTGGTGGTTTATAGGGAAAAATTTATCTTCATTTGTTGCAATCTCAATTTACCTGCCATCATATCTTTCATTTGAAGCCAAGAAAAAGAAAAAAAAAAAAGAAGGATTTGTCATCAATTTGAAATCCCTAATCTCTTTGTTATTGTACTAATTTTTTGTTTCACTCTCTGTTCAGTCAATACTTGGGGTGGATGATAAATTGTCATAGCTTGTTGTATTTGTTGTCGTTGGGTGGGTTGGGTGATGTAATTAATTACTACTGCCTTTGCCTTTACTTTTTGGCTTTTGCTTTTTTGCTTCTGATGCAACTTTTGATCTGTTCAAATTGAGAATGCTCTTCTCTTTTAGTTTCTATGATGAGCCATATTCCTCCAAAGTTTCTAAGATGAGCTTTGTTGTGATGTCCATTCACAAGACTTCCCTTCACAAATCTCTCTTTCTCTTTAAAAATAAAGTTAAAAGAAGATTTTGATACCCAATTCAAAGATATGCCCTTACTTTTTTTTTTTTTTTAATCAAGTTTTTTCCTTTCATTTCTGTGCAGTTGGTTGAAATAAATAAATACACACACACCCACTACTTGTTGAGCCAGCTTTTTTCATGCATCATTGTTGTCTAATTGGGCAAGATTTGTCTGTTGGGGCCATGCATTATTGATGAAGACATTAAATATTATGTCCCAACTGTGTTGTCTTCCTAATTACTACATAGGTAGATTATTGTTCAGCTTCTTGTCCATGTCAGACAAATTTGCTACATTGTTAGATTACAAACAGTTAAGAAAATGCTGTCCAAAATTCTGTATTTTCATCTGTTTTAGGTGAAAATCTGATTTCTGCAGAGTTTGGATTGTTACATGAGTCGTAGTGATAATTTAGTCTCTGTTGTTACATGACTCGTATTGATTTATGTAGAATTTGGGGGGTTCAACAATTATGGTGTGGGTTAAAGAATGATCGTCAATTATGGTGTGGGTTAAAGAATGATCGTCCTTGTGATGATGATAAGCGTCTTATCTATAGAATGTGATCGATTTTAACATACCATTTTGTAGGGATGTTCATTAAAACCGACCAAACCAAATTGAAAATTCGGTTTTTACTGAAGTTTCAGTTTGGTTCGGTTTGGAATTATAAGAAAACTGAATTTGAATTTTTTTTTTTTTTTTTTCAGTTTGGTTTTGGATATATATATATATATATATATATATATATATATGAAATTGAACTGTTTAGATATTATATATAAAATTGAAAACCGAACCAAATATTTGCGGTTTGGTCTGGAGCAAACAAATGGTTCGGTTAGATTTGATTGTAAATGTGCCCCTACCATTTTGGGTTATAAATATGTACAGTTTTTTTCTTTAAATGGTTTCAACAAATTAGATAAATTTTTTAAAAAATTATGGCTAACTTTATTTTCATTAAAACGGAAAGAAGTACATATAACTATTAACTACAATGACTAGACTTATGATTTTTCTTCTCTAAATGACAAAATAGAAAAGCATCTATGAAAAGAAAGACTAGCATATGTCAATCAAAATCGTGAATCACGACAAGTCGAACATGTTTTAGCAAATCGTTTGACCTACCATACCACGACTATATACGTAAATAAACGTAATAATTGATTTGTATATATCAATATGTATGGATAATGTTAAGATTGTGTTACCTCTAAATTAATTGTATTGTTTAGCTGATATATATATTATATACTTTGACGTAAAATATTGAAAGTGTGGCCAAAAAATGATGAATGTGAAATTAAGGGATGTTTTTTGTAGCTTGATTTTGTGGTCCAATTTCTTCTCCTTTTCTAAGAATCCTAAGCCTCTAAATTCTAATTTAAGGAATAAAAATTCCAACAATCTTCTTCATCACAAATTAAAATTTAAAATATTTCTTTATCAATCTTATTGGAAATAAATTGGAAAATTAAAAATGTTTCTTCAACTGTTTTTACCCTTTTTGGGATATGTATTAAGCGTTTCAACTGAGAGAAAAATATTGTCCTGATTCCTTTTATTATTATTATTATTTTTTAAATATTAAAACGCTTGAAATTCATCAATAATTCATTTAGAAGTATACTTGTCGGTTTTTTACAACAACAACAAAAGGGTAATATTGAAAATTACCCCTAACAAAAGGGTATAATTGACAATTTGAGAAAAAAACATATGAATGGGCCAGGCGATTGTGGGCCGGTATTCTCTATTTCTATTTTATATTTTTATTTGGGCTCAGTCCATTTATTATTTATTTTTTTCAGAAATAATTAGCAAAATGAGTTTGTTCTTTTTTTTTTTCTTTTTTTTTTTAACTAAAAAATAGGCTTATAAATACTACTCTTAGCCATAAATTTCTATGTCTTATTATTAACTTTCTAATATTATTTTTAAAATCAAAACAAATTTTGAAAAGTCATTTCCAAAAAGTTGTTTGCGTTCTTAAAATGTAGCCGGGAATGCAAGTGGTTCTCTTAAAATACGAAAACTTTTAAAAAAATTAAGAGGAAACCAACATAAACTTTAAAAATGATAAGAAATTGTCTGGATGAATTTGAGGAGTAAATATGACCTCATTCCCTAACGATTTTGGTCTTGTTTAAAATTTTCTTTAACTTTTTATTATTTAAAATTATTATATGACATTTTAAATCAGAAATCTAGAATTTAAAAATTATTTATGCTCCCTTCATAAAAATATAAAAATGAGCTTAGCTCAATTAAGATAGAGTGTGAACTTTCTACCGATAATAATAATGAAATATAAAAATTGTTAGTATTATATTTATTTTAAAATTTGTGAGTAAATAAATAGCCAAGACGTTTGATAATATTTTTTTATTTTTCTATTTTTAAAGCAGTTTTTTATTAATATTTTTTCCCTTTTCTTTATCGTTTTTTTTCAATACATCATTGTCTCTCTTTGAATCCTATATAATTGTCATTATACAATGCATGCAAAGATGAATGATTAAAGTCAAATAAATGATAAACTTTTTTCTTTTTTGAAAATAAACTAAAATATGTGTATAGATTATATTTGTCTGACAAAACAATACAATAACATAATTATTTATATTCTCACTTTTTTAATATTCGTGAACGTACGGACCAGCTTATGTATACTTCGACTAATTTTACGAGACAACTTATTTGACCCTAAAATATTTGAGTGTCAAAATAAACTCGTAGGGTATTAATCCTAGGTAGATGACCACCATGGATTCACATGATCTCTTAACCATTTATTGAAAATATGTCTCGTTTTTTATCACTAAACCAATCTATGATGATTATTGGACATATATTTTAAACATGTATATCATATGGAATCGTTGGTTAAATAAAATATTTAGGGATAAGCTGTCATTTATTTTTATTTTATTGAGCATATAATTTATTAGATTGATGTAAGCATTTGATTATCTGCAAAGTTTCTTTACTTTAAATAATAGGTATTAGATTCTCCCAGCTTAAAGTCGGATTTAACTAATGGACTTAATTTGAGGTTAAAATAATAATATTCTAATGGTATAATCAACCAGAAGCTAACGTTCCATTAAAAGAATTATATTTTTTTCGTTGTTTTGTTAATACAATAATGGTAGACATGGGAGATCGAATCTTCCATCTCTATGATAAAAGGACATGCCAGTTACCGAGAATATTTTGGTAAGGAAAAAGAATTAAAAAATTTTGGTCTCTATACTTTGTAATCTATTTATTTAAATTTTTATACCTTCAAATATTCCAAATTTACCCTTTATATCTAAATAAATTTGATAATTAGTCCATAAGTCCGTATTGTTTATATATATATATATATATATATATATATATATATAAATGAAGTAACAAGAAACCTAACAAAACAAATTTAATGAACAAAAGTATCAAATCTAATAGCAGAATCCACCCTGGAAGATGGTCTGCAAGCCAAATCACGGAGAGCCTATGACTAAGAGCATAGAAGCTAAGACGTGAGCACCTAAGTTACATTTACGTTTAACAAGCGAAAGCCTTAGATTTAACCACAAATGTAACAAATCACAAATGGAATCAATAAAAGGGTCAACCTCATTAATCATGATTAGCATAACAACTTCTCCTTCGTAATGTCACAGGTTTAAATTCTTGCACTTTAAGAAATACACATACAATTTCTTTATAACTTATTTTTTAGTTGAACAAATATGAGGATGAGAATTCAATATTTTTTTTTTTTTTTTAAATAGTGTTCAACAATTACGAAGTGCAGATGAAACCATTGAGTTTTGGAATAAAATTTGAATGTTTGTGGTTTGGTTTGGGTTGAGTTGGGTTGAAGCACTTTTTAGACCCACCCCAACGGTTCGGGTTGTAAATTTTTCAACTCAAAAAACTCCTATTAAATAATGAAAAGAACCCAACTCAACCATGAAACATTTGGGTTGGGTTGGTTTAGGTTAGTTGGGTTACTTATTAAAATTTTTGTTCTAGAAATAAGTGAAATGTTAACATATAAAAAAATTATTAATTATTTTCATATATTGAATTAAGATTAATGGCTCTATTTAAATTTATATTATAAAAATTTTCTTCCTGAAATGCTAAAAAGTTGACTTTAAGAGTTGTTAGATAATAAATTAACTAAAAAAAGCATGAAATAAAATAAGATAAAAATAAATATATGTAAAAATGATTGAATCATAAGTAAAAACAACATAATTTTCAAAATATTAATAAGTTTAGGTTGGTTTTCATTATTTTAGGAGAAACATGAACCAATCCAACCCATAAAATTTTCATTTATTTGAATCCAACCCAACCCAAATAAGTTGATAACCCAACTCAAACTATAGTTTGGGTTGGATTGATCAAATTTTTCGGGTCATCAAATTTTTTTGATCACCCCTAATGGAATTGATATTAGTTTAAATACTACTTTGGTCCTTGTAATTTTGACTTTGGTTCATTTTGGTCATTGTACTTTTAAAATGTTCATTTTGGTCCCTATATTTTCAACTTCAATTCATTTTGGTCCTTGTACTTTCAACTTTGATTTATTATGGTCCTTGAACTTTAAAAAAAGTGATCATTTTGATCCCTTAATAATGAAGTAAAAATAAAAATGAAGGGACCAAAATGGTCACTTTTAGAAAATACGAGAACTAAAACAAATATTTTGAAAGTACATGAACTAAAATGAATCAAAGTTAGAAATATTGAGACCAAAATAAATCAAAGTAAAAAGTACAAGGTTCAAAATAGTATTTGAATCTATCGATATTTCATCCACTAAAGTATATTTGAATTCACAAGTAAAATCAAACATTTAATAATTGAATTAGCCACACAATTTCTTTCTTTCTTTTTAGAATTTGTTTTATAATTAAAGGGTGTGTGTGTGTTGTACGTATAGAAAATTCACATTTAATATTTGAATAGACAATTTTGTAGATACTTTTAAATAAAATTGTTAAAAATGAAAAACAAAAACAAAAACTTTATTATTATTATTATTTTGAAAAAAAATATGTGGGGGCAAAGGAATCATGAGGCTTGAAGATAGACAGACGACACGACACGACTAGGTTTTCTTTTGTTGGGACCTCAAAAGACTGAAGACGCCGACACCCATCTTTACAATTTCACCAAAACGTGACTTATTATTTATGATTATTATTATTATTATTATTATTATTATTATTATTATTATTATTATTATTATTATAAATTTAGCCCTAAATATTTATTTAGTCTCTAATTTTCGAATATATTAATTAAATAATGTGTATAATAAATTTGTGAATTTTGAAAAAATTGGAAGTTAAGTAACTAAAACTTTACTTTAACCTCTACTAATTTAATATTGATTTTAGATTTTCTTTTTCTTGACTTATATGTCTCTAAACATTCATTTATATTCAATATAATTTTTAAAATTTTTTTAAGTATTTAATAATGTTTAGTATGTTCTTAAATTTATTTATTTTTTGTCCAATATATATTTGAATTTTTTATCCTTGAGTCACATCATAAGATACTGTTTCGAAAATTTTATATATCTCTATTACTTATTTTTTAAAGTATTTTTACTATAATAGTTGGGGGAAGAAATGATCAAACTTCAAATTCGAAGAAAAAATGCATAACAATTACGTCTAAATTAAACCTATTTTTGGCTAAGAAACTATTAAATATGAGAATGAATACTTTTGTAAAATAATTATTCATCATCACTGTTTTGATTGTTTTTATCATCAAACATTTGCGATATTTATCGATATTTTTCATGTTTGGTTGATATTTTGACAACACTGATAAGAAAAATGAATTAAAAAGAATATATGGATATGAGACCAAAAAAAATTTGATTTGAGAAAGACAAATATTACATTTGATAAAAGTATAGCCAAAATAAAGTGGAGGACCACTCTCATGCCATAAACGTCACCAATAATAAAAGAAACACATAGGCCTACCTCCAATATAAACATGTAATAATTTAAAAAATTATTATAAATAGAAAAAATATCAAATTATTTATCAATATAGAAAAATCTCACCGTCTAGAGGTATAGGAATTTGGCCCGTTTTGCCATATTTGAAAACACCTAATAATTTAAGTATATATAACTATTTTGGCTTGGTTTGATCAAACTTATAAATATCATTCTTACGTATAGTATTTTTACTTTTTAAAAATGTTTGCAAAATCTAACAAAAATTTTAGAACTAGCGATTTTTTTGTTTTTTTTTTTTTTCCTTAAGCTAAGCTTATAAATATACTTTTTTTCACCTAATGATTATTTTGTCGTCTAGTTTTGAAGAGTTTTTAAAATCAAAGCCAAAATTTAATTCATACATAAATTTCTCATCAAGATTAAAGTGCCAATGTTTAATTATTTAATGAATATGATTTATAAACACATGAAGTTCCAAAAAAAAAAAAAAAAAAAAAAAA
>QLSR01000118.1:1118417-1210317 GCA_031780015.1 Citrullus colocynthis | reverse complement strand
AAAAAAAGGAAGAAAAAAAAAAAAAAAAAAAAAAAAAAAAAAAAAATGAGGTGTCATTTGGATTTATAGCAAAAATCTAAGAATAATAAGATTTATGGCAAAAAGCGTGCAAGGCACGTGGAGACTTTTTCGTAATACTTGTTTTGTCCTCCGATGGTTCGTATGTTTGATAAATTAAATACAGTGTAATTGGCGAGCTTGTTTTATAACCGAAGTTTAAATACAGTGTAATTGTGGAATTTGGTTGATAGTCGAAATGATCAAATTATATCTCATAGGTTTTGATAACTACTTTAACAATTAATTAAGAATAAACGAATTTCTTTCTTCTTTGTCTCCCCGTGTTTTTAATTTGAGTTTACATTTATTATCATTTCATTTTATCTTACTACTCAATAATTATCTAAAATTATTGGTCAAGGATATTTTACAGTTTGATTGTATCTTAATCATTTTCATTATTTTAAACATATTTTGATCAAATTGATCGTATATTTTCCATATTTCATTTTCACGTTTTATAATATATTGATATATTATTATATTAGTATATTTTTTAAAAGTTTTTGAGATATATACATGGCCTCAACAAAAATGGTTTTTATTTACGACCATATAAGTATTCTCTTTTGGTTTTCTTCTTCCATTATTGCTTTTGTTATGACTTGACGACAAATTAGACTGTTGTTTGATGGCCGATGGGATGAAAATTTACATTATCACGATTTTCATGTTGTTGAGGCCTATATTCTATCAGATTCAATCCTTTCAACAATTTGTTGAATATATCTCGGTAAACTTTTTCCCTCGAGAAATCTAACTATATCTTGGTTGACAATGTACCAGGATGGTTCTAATAATTTGAATCTGATTAGGATTGTTGAAGACAAAAATATTTTTTGGTTAATGACAATTTTATTTGACTTCCCCTAGAATGATTTATTTGTAGTGGCTGATCACGTATCTTCTAGTGCTTCGATTTTTGGAAATACAATGTATTTCAATAATGAGTTAGCAGGAATAGATCCTTCTTCCCAACTCTGAGTATATTTCTAAAATAATTGATTTTCAAGATTAGTTTGCTGACTATTGGTTCTTTGTTTGCTTGCTTTTTTCTCCTAGTAGTCCAATAGCCCTCAATCGTTCATTGACTTTTGTTTTCCTTCGGTTTTCTCTTTTTTCATAACTTTTATAGTAATGCATTTAAATAGTTGATTATTTTTAAATTTATTATTTAAATGACGTGGATAAACAAGTAAAACTGCCTTTCTATTTTCGAATACTAAAAATTATGGGGAAACATGTGTAGAACAAAGATGTATTCAGTTTGCCTAAAGATTACAAATAAAACATTATTTTAAGATGCATTATTTTATTTAAGAAAATAATTAGATAAATCTTGGATTATTTGAAGATCTCTATATATTATATTCAAAGATTTCTACTCAACACTTACTTCTTCCCTTGATTGTGTGAAACATTGTATAAAATAGATTACGGCGCATGAAAGGAAAAGAAGATTGTGTAAGAGTTTAGTCTTTTTTACCCATGAGAAAGACTGCAAGAATGTTGACTTTGTGGAAGTATTTAGATATAGGTGAGGCTCGTTCCTTCCTATCACAACTGTACCACTTTCGAAGTCCTTGTTGGACGAATCATAACAATCTCCAAAAGTACGGCGAGGCAAAGTGAACGGCTTTGTTGCGGACGAATGCAAGGCAACGTGAACGGCAAGGCTACTCCGGACGAACTAAAGGTAACGTGAACATCTACCGCTGGACAAAGCCAAGGCAACATGGATAGCTACGTCAACTGCTAGACTGAAATGCAAGGCTACGCCAAACGGAAGGCTACGACTACGATAGATGGAAGAATATGCCAGAATGCACGACTACAGGGGGATTTTCTTTTGTAGTTCTCTACTAAGGGAGGTTTGTAAAAACCCTATTTTGTTTTGATTTGAAAGATTTGTTTAGTTTTTGATTATTTTCTTGTAATTTGGTCCTTGTTTAGTGTGATGATAATTAATTGCAAGTGTGATGAGATATTTGTCATAATGTTGTGCAACATGATAATTATTTGATTAGAGTGTCTTTGTGGTTTTTGAAATAGATTTGAAATCTTCTACTTTCCTATTTTTTAATGTTATTGATATGGGTTAATTGGAGACAATTTTGACAATTTCTACTTATTATTTTTAATTATTTAATTATGTTTAATTTAACAATTTTGAAAATTATTTGTCTTTAAATAATTTTACCATTTATCTAGTCAGAAAAGGAAGACTTGAGGATTAAACCTAAAATTTAATTAAGAAAAACCATTTAAAATTAGCTCACCAACCGGTTAATTTAGGCCTAGATAAAAGAATTATTTCGGGCCTTATGGCAAATTTAATAATTTTAAATTTGAGAAAATGGAAGTTAATGCGGGCTAAAGTAATATTAAATCGTTGAAATTTCATTATAATGTACTAAAAGATTAAATTTATGAAGCCAAAACAAATCAGTTGAGTCAATGGGAAGACCAAGTATCGTTATTGTTATGGTTATGGGTGATTTTAGATCGAAAGGGTAAAATCAGTATAAAACAAGAATAGAAGCAATCAAGTCGAAAAAATAACAAGGTTTGGACAAAGAAAATAGCATCCTAGTCCCAAAATAGGCCAAGAGAAGAGGGTTAGTTTAGGTCCAAGCTCGAGTTAGCATGCTCGGATTTAGACGCGGCCAAGCCCAAGGTCAAGGCCGACCTTAGCAAAATAGCCAATAGGCATATCCTACATATGCCTCGGCCAAAGCACCACACTAGGACCAAATGGGAGATGCTCGACCTCGACCTCGAGACCAGGACGGACCCTGACCAAACATGAAGCTAGGCATGCCCCTCGATCTGGTGGGTTATCTAATTATCCTAAGGCGACTCAATAAACCTAAGTAACAATTTAAGTCAACTTTCTCTATAAATACACCACTATAACTGCATATGAGTTAACTTATAACTTCGTACTTCTTCTCTATTATTCAATTTTCTTACTAAATTGAGCATCAAAGTCGTTTTTTTTTTTTTTTTTTTTTTTCAAGTCCTCTCTTACCCGAATTATAAATTTATCATTGTTGTCAAGTGGAGGTCATATACATTTTCTCTTAGGTCAAAATTTGGGATCAATAATTATAAATATGTGTTGTAAATTTTTCTTTTACTTTGTATGGTGAATATTACGAGTGACATGCAACAAAGTAATATTCAAAGGGCATATATTTGTTTTGGTTAAGAGTTTGGTTCATAATATTCTTTGTATAATTTCAAATAACTATTACTATGGTGGTTAGAACTATTTGATAGAGAATACAGATTCTGTTTTCAGATTTATTGAGTTTAGCAAAAATGTGTTTGGCTGACAACCCATATTCTGTTTCTGAAAATTGTTTTCGGATTCTATAATTCAAATTTTCAAAATACATTTTTGTGTTTTCATTGTATCCAGATTTTAAATTTTAAATTTTAAAATGCATAATTATATTAAATAGAGATAAAAATATTTAGAAATACAATATGTCATGTTATAAACTCAATTCATTTTTTTTTAAAAAAAATGTAATATGTATTATGTAATGTATTATAAATTTTTTCTATATATATATATATATATATATATATATATATATATATATATATATATATTTAACATAAACTGTATTCATGCATAAATTAATAATAATTTATTGTCAACTAAATATTTGTGGAACAAATAGTTTTATGATTCATAAATTTATAGTATGAAATACATTTTAAACGCTTCTTTAAATTAGAATCCAATTTTTGAATCTTCTATCAAATACATACATAAAGATATAGAATAAAGACATAAAATACAATTACGTTTTTATTCAATTCTTTATTTTCAGATTTTTATTTTCAAATATTTTACCAACTAAGTCCTTATAGTAATTGTTGCAATTTATGGAGGTGATTTGAAAGATAAGATAAGAGCTCGTTTATTTATAATTTCTATATTATAATAAAGCCTACCGTTGTAGAAGAAAAAACATGTGAAAATAATAATTAAAAAAATATATAAATATTCCATATATTTAAGAGGTGGACAAACGGCGGTGGCCTTATAATACAAAATGATAATGACGTCGTCGCTGACGTGGAAATTATGGCGCCGCCTTCAGACCATTTTAGAAGGCAATAAAATTTTCATTTTAAAAAAACGCAAACAGTAAATTAATTTTTTTTTTTTAATCTCAATACTTTTCATTTTTTCTGATAATGAATGAGGAAATTCCAATAAAATCCTTTCCTTTTATTCACATATACATTAGTAATTTTTTCTGATAATGAATGAGGAAATTCCAATAAAATCCTTTCCTTTTATTCACATATACATTAGTAATTTTTTCTGATAATGAATGAGGAAATTCCAATAAAATCCTTTCCTTTTATTCACATATAACATATACTAATGTAGATGGATGAAACTACTTTATGAGTTTTAGTTAGGGATGTCTATTTTTTCTTGGGATGGAATCTCGCGAGGATCTGTCTCGAACTTGGCAGGAATTTCCTATTTAGACGGGGAGGGAGTAGGGAAAAAAATTATCCGTCCTCTTCTCCGTCTTCGTCCTTGCCTCGTTAGTTTTTTTTATATTTATTTATTATAATAATTTAATATTATGTTATTTATTTTTTTATATAAATATTATGTTTAATTTTTAAGATATATTGTCTAATGGTCAAAATGATGAAATTGTTTGACATATTGTCTAATGGCCAATTTGAAAGTTTCTCGCAATGACGCCAATTTGATCACAATCGTAAATGACGTCACAAACTATATTGGAGCTTTCCTTTGATTTGACCCTGGATTTGCTGCTTGTGCTACTTAGTATTATAAGTTGTTGGTTCGATGATTTATAAATATTATTTGATCGCCGCAATGTGGTTTGAGATGCCATTCACGGTTGCAATCAATATGTTTAAATTGTAACGAATTTAGATTATATTAATTAATTTGTAAATAATTATTTCCTTCAACTTGAAAATTTTGAGTAATTTCTCTTTAAATTCTAATTGACTATGTGGAACTAATCATATAAAAGTTAACTATTTTATTAACATTTCTCCATAATAATAATTTATGTTAATTAGTTTTTTTTAAAAAAAAATCAAGCCAGAAAAAATCTCCACGGGAAACCCAATCTTTTAGCAAATTTGGTGAAGACGGGAAATGAAATTGGAAACGAAAATGGAAAGCGAGGAAGCTATCTTGGCCCCGCCCCGTGGACATCTCCAATTTTAGTTTCCTTTTTTGGTTTTTTATTTATATCTATTCATATGGTCACGATTATTATAATAATTTCACTTGAATTTAATTTTGTAAATATTTTTTAAAACTCAACCCTGTTGTTATTATTATTTTTTAAACCAACCCTATTTTAATTAGTTTATAGTTAAATAATTTGTGTTGATGCTAAATTTCGGTTAAAAGAAAGCACATTTAACCTCCACGAACAACAACAAAAATTTATAATTTAGAGAAAAGAAGACTCGTAAAACAAAGAAAAAGGGCTCGATGCCTAAATCAATATGAGTATTATTGAATGGAGAAAAAAAGTTAGATGTTCTTTAGGTACCTCAATATAATCTATTGGATTTGACTTAGGGTTTAACTTAACCCTTATAGGACTAAGAAGTAAGCTAGATCAAATCTTATCTTATCGAATTTTATCTTACTTTTTCTTGATTTTTGGCTTTAGTCTACATGATCAGAATTCATCCGTAACCATCTATATTTGAAGTGCAATATTGTTTGTGACGTTTAAAAAAATAGAAAAATTGTTAAAAATAATTATAAATATGACAAAATTTTAGTTTCTATAGACTACGATAAACCCAAATAGACATTTATTACTTCACCAGATAGACATGTCATCTGAATTTATTGCGGTCTAATAGAAAATGAAATTTTGTTATATTTGTAAATAATTTGATATTTTTTTTTATTTATAATAATTTTTCATATTGTTTAGTATGAATTTATGAAATCTCGAAGGAAATTAGAATGGTTTAACTTCGAGTTTTGAAATTAGGATACAAAGTTTTTTCTTTCTATTTTCTTTTAAAAACTTTGTTGTATATTGTACAATTAGAGCTATATTACATAAACAAATTTCAATAATAACAAATTTGGTTTCAAATTTTCCTACGTTACTTATTATACATTTAGATTTCCAATAATTTCAATCAACTTTGATATTGAATTAAATAATAATGTAATCTTCTTAATTTAAGAAAGATGATGACATTTTTTTTTTTTTAATATTTGAGATAAATTTTGGAATATGTTAAATGTTAGATGCTAAAATGGAGTTTGTGGGATTTAATTTGAGGTAAATTTTTTATTATCCCCAAATTCAATTTATTTCAAAAAATAGAAAATAAAAAATTCAACTTATCATTTTATTTAAATTTGACCAATTTGTAGATTATAATTTTAATAAAAACTTCTAATTTGTTTAAATTCGGCTTAGTGGATTAGACAATCCCTAAGTGTGTGTAACTTTCAATAATGGCTACGGTTTAGAATTAAATATGATTTGTCCAAATAATATTTATTATCAACACGATAGTTAATTTCATTGGCCATACTTAAAGCCATGTTTGACTGTCTCATTGATTACATCATTGACTATCTTATTTTACAATTTAGATTTTTTTTTAAATTTTTATTTATTTTATTTAAGAATAGATTCGAAATTTCCTCCCCTGTAATATATTTAAGAATATATTTAACTAAAGTAGTTTTTCAAAATTTCACGACGTTCTAAAAATTTAAAACTATTTTTAGCTAAATCCAATGTTTATTAATTTTAAGAGGCTTATTCGCATACAAATTGGACGCCAATTTATTTAATTTTATCAATCTAACAATTAATTAAACGATAAGCCCAAACTTAAATAGCAATGAGCAATAAATGAATTTCTGATGACGTGAACATGCTACAATCAAACACCATTTTAATTTTTTGAAAATAGAAAACAATCTGGTGCAAATAAAATTTTAAATAAAAAATTAAAAAAATATTTTTGTCATGTAACAAATTGCAATGAAATTGAGATGCACTAAGTAATTTTGTTTTAAAAAGAGTTAGAAACTCCCTATAACAACACAAAATACAATTTTTATTTGTTCTTGAAAGAATAGTAGATGTTGAAAATTTGTGTTGGTGCATAGATCTCATATTTGGTCTTGAACTTGTAGACGAAGTTGCTTTTGGGCTTGCGAGTGTATCTAGACCAACCTACAATAGAACTTAATTATATTGAGGCAAAAACACTCTGATGTCTAAGTACAAAAAGTATTTAGTTTAGTAAGTGCTAAGAATATTGCTTATTATTCGTTGAGGTGGTGGAAAAATACATTTTATAGAATCCATTCTATGATATCTACTTGGGGCACATATTATATTAGCGACGTCAGACATAGGTGTAGTACTCTAGGTTATAGGCTTCTCAGTCATTGATCATAGCTTGAATATTACCCCTTTGGTGATAAGGAACCAGCTTTACTTGGTTGAGCAACACAAAGGGTTTTGACTTTCCATTTAAGGATACCTAAGCCTTATGCGTACTCTAGAGGTATCTTAGACTTGGTGATTTGCCTTAGGAAACCCTAAACAATTTAGACAAAATATATGTCTATAAAATTTTATGGAGATACGAGTTTGTTATTTAAAATTAGAAATATGATAAAATTGGACAATACACCTTCAGCTTCTTTAACTGTTAGAGACAAAGATCGTCCAAATATGTTTACAATATTATGATATTGTCCACCTTAAACTTAACCACAGTTATTTGTTACTAACTTTACTTTTAGATTCTAGTAGGGTTGCTAATATAAAGATATTTAAAAAGAATTATTAAAAAGAAAGCTAAAATATCAATACAACTTTTTAAATCTATAATGCTCTCAAAATATTTGGTGTAATTTATAAAAATAGTTAGTAGGGTAGGGAGGAGTTTATTTAAAGAAAAAAGATTAAAGAAAAAAAGAAAGAGAATATTTAAATATGGTTTAAAGCAATTGAAATAAATTTATATTACAGATTGACATGGCAAAGAATATTTTAAAGGTGGAGGGAGAATATTAAAATATAAACGTGAGTGTAGAGAAAGAGTTTATTATTTATTTGGGTTGTGTAGTCAGTGGAATAGAATATATTATTATAATAATAATAATAAAAAAAGAAAAATGGGTAAGGAATAAAGTACAAGGAAAAACCACAAATGAGAAGGAAAAAAATAATATTAATAATAATAAATATCCACGTTTTGAGCTCACGGGTTTGAGAAAATCCAACTAACGGCCACGTGTCGGTGAATTCGTATAGCACGGCTCGCACGTGGTCGTTTTCCAAATTTACCCACTTTCAAAGCGACCCTTCTGGTCCCCATCTCAATGACCCGAATCTCTTTTTCAATCCAACGGTTCAGAATTATCGAGACCACGAGCCTAATTTATTTATTTATTTTATTCCCGCATTAAATTACTTTATTATTTTTAAAATAAAAAGACGTGCTTCTCTCGCTTTGCCTTTTTTCTATTTGATATAAAACAAACGAAAATTCTCTCTTTCTTTTCCTCTTTGTGTGTAGCGAATTTTCATGGTTTAGGAGAAGGATTTTATTTTAATTTTTAATTTTAATTCCCCCCCTCCTCGTCGCTTCGGAATTGTTCAAATATATTAATTCTCTGGAGATTTGAAATGGAGTGGGATTTCTTAGGTTTGAACTCGAAGAATGTGGCTATGGCTATGCCTTTGAAAGAAGAATTCCAAGATGCTTCCAAAAATTCAGGTATGTTTATCATTCTTCTTCTTCTTCTTCTTCTTCTTCTTCTTCTTCTTCGATTTCTATGGCGGAAATTGCAGTTTTGTCCGATTGAATATATTTGAATCTATGTTCTAGGGCTAGAGTTTGTTAGTTCGAGAGTTTATTTTGAGAAAATTATGGTAAGGAATTTTTAAATTTTTCTAAAGAACCAAATAGAAAGCGAAGGAAGAACACCACGTTTGGCACGCTGCACTGAAATGTAAATTTGAGGTACAAAAAAGAAACTGACACCAATAAAGTTTCTGGGGGAAAAAATATTTGATGTTTTTTATTAAATTAAATTTTATGATTTTTTTTTTTTAGAAATATATATAAATATATATATATATTTTAAAATTATTAGTTTTGTACTTCTTGTACTTTTTCTAATTTTCATTTTTTAGTTCTCTCTCTTTAGAAATTGGGTTTGATTCCCTCCCATTTCCTCAATATTTTTCTAACTTTTGAACTTCAAATTCTAAAAAAGAAATATTAAAATTACGGAATGTTTGATAATCATTTTATAAGTTGAAATAATTTAGTTTTTAGATTTTGAAAATTAAATTTCTTGTTTTGACTTTCCACTATATTTTCAAAATCCAAATCAAAAATTTCAAATTAAAATAGAGTAGTTTACAATTTTTTTTCTTTTGTTTTTGGAATTTGACATGGAATATAGTACAAAATTTAGGAGAAAGCAATAATAATTTTTTTAAAAAAAAATCATACCTATTTTTTCATAATTTCTTAATCAAACAATTAATCTTTTTATATATATTTATTTAAAGTTTTGCTTGAATTTTAAAAAAAAAAAACTCTGAAATAAAATGTAGAGACAACAAGTCAAAGAAATCTTGAGTTATTTATAAGTCTATTTTTTTTTCTTAAAAAGAACCAAATAGTTATGGAACATGTCCTAAAATAGGTCATAATTTTGACTTGGATTTGAAAAATATTAAAAAAAAAAAAGATAAAACCAAATGGTCATGGGCCTGGAATTCGCAAATTCCGAGAATAGTGTTTTTAAGTCCATGGATTTTTTATTATTATTAAATTTTTATAAAATATAAAAATTGGAAAAGTATTTAATCCATTAAAAAACAGACTTGGAACAATGTGAATTTTTAAAACAATTATTTATTTTTAATTAATGAATGAATGAGATTTAAGCAAAAAGTTTATGAACTCGTTTCTCTTTTCATTGTCGAATGCTAAACGCGTCCTAGGGCTTTTTTTCTTTTTTTTTTTTTTAAATTAAAATTTTTTTTTATTCTACTTTAATTTAAACTTGCGCGTGAAGATATTAACTTAACTTTAAAACTTTTGATTCATTATTAATCAAAACAAAATAATAATGACGTGGCACTTTGAGTGACTATTAAATAAATAAATAAATGATACAGCTGGATATCTGCAATGTCCATATTAACAATTAAATACTTGAGACCCGTGGTAAACATTTTACTTATTTTTTTAATACCAAACTTAAAACTTTATTTATTTATTTTAATTTTTTAATCTCACGACCATATGGGTGTTTCTTATAATAATGATGATATAATTGTATGCAATTTTTTAAAAAAGTTGTTGGATGTTTGGTTTAAATACTACGTATATCTTCTACTTTGTTCATTTTGGTCCAAGTTTGATTCATTGGTCTTGAATTTTAAAAAAGTTATTATTTTGATCCTGAAAAATGAAAATGAAGATGAAGGGACAAAAATGATCACTAAAATGAAGCAAAGTTGAAAGCATAGAGACCAAAATGAACAAAAGATTAAAGTCGTATTTAAGCCTATGTCTTCGATTTGGTTAAGTTGAAGAAGCTCCTAATGGTATTTTGAACTTAAAATGCAATTATGGAATGAAATTTGATCTGGGGTTTGTTTGATTTGGCAGCATTAGTGAGTGGTTCAGGTATGCAGTGGTCATTCTCAAACAAGGTTTCTGCTGTTCCTCAATTGCTGTCTTTCAAGGCTTCCCAAGATGAGAAGCAAAGGAAAAGTACAATTGACCCACCTGTCGCATCAGACACTCAAAATCTTACCCATAGGCCACATTCTTCTGTAATTCAGGTTTTACTTTATTCCTTTTTCTCCTTGATGATGCTCTGTGTTTTGATGTAAGTAATGGACAAGAAGAAATGGCCTAGTGATAATTCATTGATTTTGGCTTGTTGGTGTTTTCTCTCTTGTGTTTACAAGAATTTAGCCTCAGATAAGAAGGCTGGAAACCGGTATGCAATGTCAGTTTACCCCTTCCAAAACGCCGAGGCGGTTTCGGTTCATCGTTCACAAGATGTGAAGATGTTTCCAATTTCCAACCAACCAAGCAATGCAGTTCCAGTGGCTTTCAATGTCCCAATATTTCAATCCCACTTGGTTTCTTCTAGCCAACCTGTGGTTGCTTCCAATGTTAACTTGCAGCCAATTGGTGGGGTTCCAATTGCAACCTCCATTTCTGTTCCTTTCACGAGCTCTGCAGTCAGTACCACTGAGTTAAGGTACTGGTTTTTTTGAGATATAGCTAGGAAATGTTTTATTGAATCTGATATCTAACACTTCGAATGACCAAGTATGGTATCTATTAGGGATTTGGAGACAACGCTTCTGAAACCTAAGTTGTTTTCGTATTTGTCATATTTACGTTATTTATGTCTTTGACTCTAGAGTTTAGAGAAGTGCGCTATACAAGCTCTTTAACCTTAGAGGCACCTCTGATGTGTAATTTGAACTATTCTCCCTCTGCAGTGGATGTGTTGATTCTTTACCGTTTACGCTTTTCCACTAATCTTTATTTGTCAATTTCATTAGCAAAACTGTCTTGAAAATTGATGCTTAGCATACCTTTTCTTTCTAGAAATGCTTCGAAACCTCCGGGTTCAATGGCGCAGCTGACAATCTTCTACGCCGGATCTGTGTGTGTTTATAATGATATATCTCCTGAGAAGGTATCTGATCTTTTAAGAAAACTCTAGTTTGCCTTTTGCCTTCCTCACCATTTGGGGAAGAAACAATTCTCAGTTTATTGTTGTTTTTGTTCAGGCTCAGGCTATTATGCTTCTGGCTGGCAGTAGTGGGCTGCCTCAATCACAAAACAACATACTTTCAACAGGTCAGGTGAAGGCATCATCATTCCCTGGTGAAAGTTTCCAAGGAATGCCACTCCTTGGCCTTTCAATTCCACATTCTAAGGGTCATAATGCAGGAGTAGGATCTTGTAGTAACATTGAGCTACCAGCTGCTGTTAAACCTATACAAACCTCAGCTTCTCATCCTAAACATTCTGAACCACCGATGGATGCCAGTTCCGTTGCACCGATCTCCTCGATTCCCCCGACATTCATACCTTCAGGTATAAAGCCATTTTCACTTTACTCTAGTCCATATATTTTCAAAAGTAATGACTTTTAAAAACAAAGATGCTCAAATCGCTCTTGTTACTTTCCTTCCTGCAGCTGTGCCTCAGGCCCGAAAGGCATCCTTGGCTCGGTTTTTAGAAAAGCGCAAAGAACGGTAATTTCTCAGCATGGTTCTTTTACTTTGATTATATAGTTCTGTTTCCACTTGAAATTTCACGCATTTTGTTAGAATGTCTTGAATTTGTCCGCCTCTCTAATAAAAAACTGATCCATCTCTTTGTCCGTTGATGTAGTTAACAACACATTATTCGTTGATTTTTATTGTTTACGTATTTTCACTTTCATGTTTTTTTAGGATAAACACTTGCCCCTACAGTGTTGCAAAGAAAACATCAGACTGCTCATCCTCAACCTTGGATCTGATGGCCTGATATTTGCTCAAGGGCCACTGCCAGTCTTTGGGTTCATCACAAATTTGTGTGTCCTCCATATTAGAGAAGTTTAGATATAATCATCTAAAGCAAATTTTGTCAATCTGTTAGCTTAGATTGATTCTTGGTTTTAGCTTTTTTATATATTTTTCTTTTGTTCAATTGAAAAGCTAAGAACAATATGTATCTTAGCTGCTCCATATTTATGTAAAATATTGCTTTTATTCATACCCAGAGAAACAATGGGACAATATTTTGTATTGTATCAAACTACTCGAAAGATGATTTTTTTCCAGAAAAAACACTATACTGAATGATTCTGCTTTGTCTTTCCTCAACTTGAAAACGTGATAGAGAATCAACCAGAAAATTTTCATTTATTTTGGACCCACTCATCACATGCTTGCTGAGAACATTTTGCAGTGTTCTTTATGATCCCTCCTCTCTATTCAAGGCTGTGTTTTTAGTCTTCACACGTTATTTTAAAATTAAAAAAAAGGAATAATTTAATATGGACAGAAGTGAGAAACCCCACAAGAAAAGAACATTCAACCAAACATGGAAGGAGAGCATGGACAATTTACTGATATTTATTTCTTTTTCGTTCCCATTCTAACAGATAATGTTTTACTTATGACAATGGAGATCAATCTATTGCTTTTGTATTATGATGTTTGATGTGACATTTAGACCTTTTCAACATTATCTTCTTCTCTTACCCTTTGTCTCAGTGGATTTACCCCAAAAATTCCTTTTTCTAAATCTGGAATCCTCTTTTTGGGAAATAGGGGATGTTTTTAAAGAACAACTGTAAACTAAGAAAGATTATAGCTGTTTTGTTTGACTGTTTCTCCATGGCAAAATAACACATGTTTCATGTTTTTAGTTTTTAGTTTTGGTTTGATTCTCCATTTCTTGAAAGGTGAGTGCAAAAAGGTTATCAAACTAACGTTTATACTCAAGGGAGTATGATTAGCGCATAATTTCAAGTACTTAAAATAGAATATGGAAAAATGCAGAGTTGAAACATTTCAAGTACTTAAAATAGAATATGGAAAAATGCAGAGTTGAAACATTCTAAAAAACGTTTCCCTTCTATTGAATTTGAGACAACAGACTTGGTACGAGTGTCACATTGTTCTGCTCAAAATTACTTGTCATGTCTCTTGTTTCTTGGATCAGCCTCTGAAAACTGATTTTGCTAACCTTCAACTTATTTCCATTCAAAAGACTTAAGAGAGAAATGCAAGACAATACATTCTTCATTTTCTCTCATTCTTAGAGTAAAATCTAAGAACCAGATAGAAGAACAGCCGGTAAAGAACTCCCCAAGCTAGTAGGATCACAATGTCAAACCAAATATTTTCCATATTAATGTCCATCGAGAACAGAACGTCTTCTCCGATTAGCAAGCAGCCGGGTTTCAAATCGGTGGAAACATTGTGCAACCCGCTAAACCTTACATCTCCCAAAGGTCCAGGTGAAAGATCATTGGGATTGCCTTGATAGCATCTTTTACCTTTGAACTCATTGATCAACAATGATTCAAATGGATACTTTATTGCAGAGATGTAATGGAGCCACCTCCAATATACTGGTATTTGAGTTCGTTTCAAGAAGAACCCACAAGTGAGGAAGAAAATGGCTGTCGTGGCGATAACTACTGCATAGCCTGTGATATAACTCGGTACGAGAGCGCTCACAAGCATAACGTATGCATTCGTTGTAATGAGTGAAGCAAAGAGTGTGATCCAGAAAAAGAAGAGGTTGCTTTTCAAGTGAAGCCAAAATTGTGTTATGGCAGCAAATGTGAAGCCTTGAATGGCAAAAAATGGGAGATAAACAATGAGTGAGGAGATGACATAGGACGACGCTCGATATGCATTGTGAGAAGTCTCTCTAATGAAGATGAACCTTTCTTGAATGAATGTTGGGACGGCATCGTTTGATGAAAAGAAAACGAGACAAACTGCAAAGATGTAGAAGTTGAGAAGCCTGTTGATGTCTCTAAAGGAAGCATGACTGAGGTTTTTGAACATGGAGGAGAGAATCAATGCCATTACTGTCAAAACAATCTCCCTCGACAGAAACAATTCTGGGGTGCGGACCACATTGAGCATTGTTCTCCATGAAAGCACAATGACCTCACGAAGCCAAGGATTTGCATATTTAGGACCATGGTCCTGCTCGTCGAGAACATCCTCAATTTCGAAGTCTTGGAAAGAAGGCAAATGAGAGTCCATTGACATGCTGAAGACTGAAGGTATTTTGGCATGAGATGATGATATATGGCTTGAAACCATTCCACTTCTAACTCCAGACATAGGAGTTTTTGCTGGTGTTTGTCCGGGCGTTCTTGCCGGAGTCCATGACGGGTATCGATGAGGAGTTCTTTTAACACCATTATACACCCAAACAGACAAATCTTTGTAAAATTCAGAAGCTAAACGAGGATTATGAACACCGCTACGATTATTCACTGAAGTTTTGGTAGATTTACGTTCAAGAGATCTATCAAATTCATCATCCTCATTGTCTTCATATGCATATGCAGAATCAAACTGGCTTGAGTTAGGCCCTGAGGTCATAGAGAATGCTTGACTACGAAGGTTTAGGAACTTTGGCCCCGGTCCCGGGCCTGGCCCCGTGGTCTTTTTATAAGGGGTTCGAGGTGTTTTCGGAACAGGAGTTTTTGCAATGTGATCAGGTTTGATGCCATGGCGTTGGTATGCAACAAGAGGCTCCAACCCCACTGTTGATTCATCATATTCCTTGATCACATCCAATAGATATTCAATGCTATTTTCGCCATCCGGTACCGGTCTTCCAAATCCAGAGAGATGAGAAGAAAGGTTTAATGGACTTCCAACATATATCAGTTTTCCCCTGTAATCACATTTGAATCATTAAACAAGAACCAATTCATCAAACAATATTATCAACAAAACAAACAACTCAATTGAGGAATTTCCATTTCAATTGAAAAGTTTGGTGCTTTTCTTAATTCTCATACTACTATCCAAAAGGGTAACCAAGTGTTGTACCTGGCAAGAACAGTTATGCGATCAAGTAGCAATTGAATTCTGTAAGAAGGCTGATGAATTGTCATTAAGACAATACTGCCATTTCGAGCAATCTCTTTCACCTTCTCAACTACATTGAAAGCACTAGTTGAATCAAGGCCTGAGGTTGGCTCATCCAAAAATAAGAGAGATGGTTTGTGAATGATGTCGATTCCTATAGACACCCTTCTTCGTTCACCTCCTGAAACTCCTCTTCTCCCTTCATCACCTATATAAGTATGCATGGCACTCTACAAAATGGAGAAAAACAAAGTTATTGGTATATGTAAGAGTTAATAGGTAGAATTCAAATTAGGATTCGAAATTTAGGTTCAACACATTGCCTGACATTCTTCTACGACTTGGCAATGTTACTTTGCATGTCTTGAGTTGTTTGTGAGAGTGAAGACTATACCCACAAACCAACACGAGTCTTTTTAACATGTTTTGTCCTCACTCACATACTTTTTAGACACATTCTAGGAGATCACTCAACGTTGTATTGCTGAATTCAAACACGCTTAACTTTGAAGTTCTATGTGTTCTTGTAGTATGATTGGTTAATTTTATTATAGACAAAACTTGAGTAACATGTCCTTCCGTGTCGTGTTGATTCTACTTGGAGATCTTTTCCTAATTTGTTGTAGCGTGTATTGCAGATTTGCTAGCATGCTTTCATATTCTAGAGAGTATTATTTCATTCCTTGAAGATTTTCTCAAGGTTGAGTCATTTACATTGTGCTCTTGTTTATTTCTTAGAGTTAGTCCCTTTAAATGAGAAAAAAAACACGTGTTCAACTTTTAGAGATTGTTGAAGAAAAATAACAATATGCACTATTTATGAACATTGTGCCGACATTCTCCAACAACTTGGCCATGTTACTTTACAAGTCTTGAGCTACTTGTGATAGTGAAGACGATCTTGACAAATCAACATGTGTCTTTTCAGCATGTATTGTCCTCACTAAAATACTTTTTAGAAATATTCTACAAGGTCACTCAACGTTTTTGTGTTGCTCGAAGCCAACACTCAACGTTGTATTGCTCCAAACCGAACACTCTTAACTTTGGAGTTCTATGATTTAGCTATCCAAACATACTTAACTCTATTGTTCTATGATTTTAGCCACCAAAAAGGTAGGTATCTCATTTGAACATGTTTTATCCTCTCACTCAACATGTTTTATCCTAATTTTGGAGTTCCATGATTTAGTCACCAAAACGAAAATTATGTATAGATAGTACCTATGAATTCTTTTATGCATTTTCTTAATTTATATATACTAAGGACCTCTATCACTAAATATGACTATATTTCATTCATGTACTCCTTCTCTACTCAAACATCACAAAATAAGAAGAGGTGATGTAGGTAAGATAGTGGCGTGTACCTGTAAACCTAGTTGATCAATAAGCTCATAAACTCTATTCTTCTTCTCCTCTCTGGAAATAGAGGATGGAAGCCTAACCTCAGCTGAAAACATGAAGGTCTCAAACACAGTTAACATTGGGAAGAGTTGATCATCTTGCATAACATAAGATGAAACCATCTTCATATAACTTGTGGTCACCGGCTTTCCATCGATCCTAACCGATCCTTCGAGGCTTCCTTTCGCCATTCGACCAGCCAAGGCATCAAGAAATGTAGATTTCCCGGCACCACTTGGCCCTAAGATAGCCATGATTTCGCCTCGCATTGCCTGTCCTGAGATGTCATTCAAAAGATAAGTTTCTCTCTTGATCCAAACTCCATCCTTTTTATACTTCTTTAAGACACTGTATGACAAGTTGTTGAATTCCAAGCCTTGTCCTGGCATCGACTTTTGCAGCTGCGGCGCTGGCGCTACTGTTTTTGCAGCAACGGCCTTCTTGTCGATGTCGAGAAGGGTCTCAAGGCTTCTGTTTGGCCCTCTTCGGCCATCTACTGCCATCGATATAGATAGTTGCAATAAAGTTAGTTTTCAGGATTTGGAAGGGAAGTTGTAAATAAAAAGTGGCATTGAAGAGGCAAGGATGGAGTAGTTGTAAGAAGCTATTAAAAGAAGGTAGGAGAAATTAACAAGGAATTTTGGTTTTGTTTGTGTCTCTCAAATTTCTTTGGTTTTGTCACTGTCTGAACTTTGGTAACTCCAAAAAATATTCATTTGAAACCATGTGGGGATAAAACCAAGAGCACAAAAGAAGAATGTTTCGATAAATACTTCACCAAATCAAACATCTTTCTTTAAATTTTGTCTTGAACTTCAAACACAAACCCATATAGTTGGAGCCGCAAATCCCCCAAAAGATAATAATAAATAAATAACTGACAGCTGTGGGATTTGAACCCACGCCCTTCCGGACCAGAGCCTAAATCTGACGCCTTAGACCACTCGGCCAAACTGTCACTTTGTTGGACATTTTAATTGATTAAATCCAACTATGCACTTTAAAGAATAGTTCTTGTTATTTCTTCAACCAATTCCACCCTAATAAATTGATGGTGTAAAATAATAATTTGGGTCTATAGTTTCATGTATGTATTGATATATTGATATAGTTTGTGAACTTTTGTTTGTAATAGTTTAATTCTTGTAGTTTTAAATTTATCATAACATAAGGGTTTATGAATGATATATGTAACAAATTTAATATCAATAGTAAAAGATATCATTGAAATTAAGTGTTAATTTTTATTATGTAAAACTTAAAAAACATGGATTTAAATTGAAATGAAGTGTTTCAAATTTAAATCAACCTGGATTAAATTATATGCTAAAACTTAAAAGACTAGATTATCATAAATTTGAAAGTATATGAATAGGATTTTTACAAACTAAATGATTTCATGTCTTAGGTGACCATTTAGTTTTTGAAAATTAAACATATTTCTTCTTAATTTGTTAAAATGTTTTACATATTTCCTAAGTAAAAGATCAGTCAAATTCTTAGCTAATTTTTTTTTTTTTTTTTTGTTTTAAAAATTTTTTTTTTTTTTTTATTTTTTTTTTATTTGTTTTTTTTTTTTGTTTTTGAAATTTATAGTTGTTTCCTCCCTATTATTCAATTATGGTTTTCACCTTTGTTAAAGAAACTTTGGAATTATTCCTAGTCAAATTCTAAAAACAAATTTTTTTTTTTTTTTTATATTTTTTTTGTAATTTTTTTTTTATTTTTTTTTAAATTTTTAAACAAATTTTTTAAAAAAAAAAAAAAAATTTGTTTTTAGAATTTGACTAGGAATAATTCCAAAGTTTCTTTAACAAAGGTGAAAACCATAATTGAATAATAGAGAGGAAACAACTATAAATTTCAAAAACAAAAAACTAAATACATTACCAATCGATGCTTTAGTTTTTTGTTTTTGAAATTTATAGTTGTTTCCTCCCTATTATTCAATTATGGTTTTCACCTTTGTTAAAGAAACTTTGGAATTATTCCTAGTCAAATTCTAAAAACAAATTTTTTTTTTTTTTTTTGGTTTTGAAAATTTGCTTTGGTTTTTTGAAAATATTAGTAAAATTTTGGATTGTAAAGACAAAACATACAAATTTATAAACTTAATTTTCAAAAAACTAAGAACTAAATAGTGATTAGGTCACCTTAATTTAAGATATTCATACTGATCCATCCAAAAGTTTCAACGTAAATCATGCAAGACCCAAGTAATTATCAAATATAACCCAAATGTTACTTCTAAACACAAAAAGTTTTGTTTTTTTCAACGTAAAACGATTGTTGTTAAATATTACTGTTAGTGTCACAATATTTTACTATATAAAATGAAAAGGAAAGAAAAACCATCAACCTCGCCAAAGAGAGGTGATTCATATTCAGACAAATAATATAAATTTCCTTTGTCTTTTACAAAAGGGAGTTAAAAAGAAATAGTAATTTAATATATCATTACAAAAAAATGGGTATTAAAATTTTAAAAGATATTGAATATATAATGATGGGTGTTTTAGACGACGGCCGGCCGGCCGGCCTTGCCGGCACCGCTCTGCCCATTTGCATTTGCTCGTCTTTATGTTATCCCAAAGCATCGTCCCTTCTCGCTTTGTTAATAAAAACGAGTCACAAAAAACTATATAACTAAGATATATAAATTGAAGAACTAACAAACCCTAATTTCTTTTATCTCCAAACTAATTAACCACCTATCACAAAGTGTATCGTGTTTGAATTTGAGGGAGGAGGAAACCTTGACGATTGAAAAAGAAGATTTGATTACATATTTGTGGGTCTTGCGATATTGGTTCGATTCAATCAAATGACTATATCTTGATCGCTCAAGTACCAAGTTAGTATTCTGATTGAGCCGCGCCAATATCATAGACTTTTAATTACTTCGTATTATTAGTAGGTGAAGTTTCTTATTTATTTATTTTCCCTCTCTATATTTAAAGATATGAGATATTGAATTTATTTATTTATCTATTTTAAAAAAAAAATTAGTGTATAGCTAATTAACGGAGCATAGCTTGTTAATAAGTTACTAATTACTATCATCCTATATATATTCTTGCCAATGGGTTGATTTCATAAGGAAAAAAGGTGTTCACATAAACTTTGTCCTTTGAGGTTGAATAATTTTTTTGAGATCCTTTGTGTAGGTTTATCTTCCCCTCATATATAAGGTTTCTTTTCAAATCAAATTAATGTATTTTTATGAATAGATAATAATTTAATATACAAAACTATGTCAAAGTGATGAGTTTAGTTCAACGATAATGAACATATATGTTCTCTATTTTAAGATGGAAGGTTCTATCTCTAAAACTACTATTGTACTAAAAAAAATATTCAGAACTCCATTATCTCGTCCAACCTATCTTACTATACGTGGTTATTCAAACCACCTTTGAAAACAAAGACAAAAGTAAAAGAATTCTTAAAGTGAAAAATACTAAAATCACAAGCATAAATTCGGAAAATTATTGGAAACTTTTTCCAGGAATCCCAACTAGACTAACAATCTTGTAGATCTTGTCTTACTACAGCCATCGATTGACAAATTTGAACATTTGACTTCGGTAATAGATCTCAAAAAGTTGAGTTGTGCCAATATTTATCAACTTTTCTCAAATTTGTAATTTTAAATGAGATATAGTCTGCCACTCTAATTTCAATCCATAAAATATATAAATTAGAGTAAAAGATTTTAAAGATGAAAATGAAGATTTTTTTTTTTTTAGACAATCTGAAAATATAAATTTGAAAATAAAGGATTCAATGAAAATACGTTTGGATCCGTGAAGGCAATCACTCATATATTCTCCTAACCTAACTCGGGAACGAACTGGAGGGAATCTCAGCATGGAGAATGTTCGCATCTCGTCGCAAGGCTCATTTTGAGTTGTGGGTCATAGGGGGGTTTACTTGATCAAGGGCTGGGGCACAAGGCTCCTGGTACTATCCAGGTGCGAAGAACCCTGGGGTAACTGCAATGAGCAAAAATCTCACCACCAGCCTAAACAACGAGCAAACACTTGAATGTGAGACAAAAGGATGGGGCGTAGGCCTCCTAAAAGGTAATAGAGGTGTGCAAAGGTTTCCTTGAACTACGAAGATTGGCCCTTGAATGCAAAGGCAGAAGGGAACTTGAATGCAAGACCCACCCGTTGAGTAGGGACGAAAGTTGGCCTTAGTGATCTAATGGTGTTGAGTGGTTTGGCCAGCTCAAGATTCATCTTCTTATCTGTAGGCATAGCTTTCTACGTCTATTCCCAAACTAGCCTTTGTTCAAGGGGCAATGTTGAGATCTTTGTGGAATAGCGCTCAATTAGCTGAGTAATTACTAAAGACATGCTAAGGTAATTACTAAGCTAATCTTTCCTTTCTTAAGTAGAGTTGTATAACAGTTTTCTCAAAATGTATTTGATGATATCTATAGGATATTAAAAGGGGGAAGTAGGAGAATTTTACATTCCCTTTTTGCCCCTACAGTTTTAATAAATGACTACTTTGTCCTTCATCTTCAGTGCGTGACTTTTCATTTGGTGTCTTGAGCAATATTAGAAAAATAGAGGTGCAATCTTATGTCGAGGGACACAACTCATTGGATGCAAGTAGTTACACATTTAATCAGTATATCCATTCTTGAATAAATGTGATCCATGTATAAAAATGTAGTTATTCGAGTTTAGATACCCGTTGATACCCTTCATCAACATAATTTATAATTAATAAATATAAATAAATTTTCAACATTCACACACTAAACCCTTAAAACATAAAAAATAAAATAATAAACTATAGAATTCATGAACACTTGCATTGCACGTGAATCATTACTAGTATTTATAAACTATTATATTTTATATATTTTATTATATTACATAATGAAGTTTAAATACTACTTTGGTTTATATACTTTTGACTTTGATTCATTTTGGCTTTTATACTTTCAAAATGTTCATTGTAGTCCATATAATTTTGTTCCATATACTTACAAAAAGTTCAATTCTTGGACTTTTGATTTGGGTTCAATTTTACCATTGTGCTTTTAAAAGGTGACTATTTTATTCTTTCATTTTTATTTCATTTTTAAGAGATCAAAATAATCCTTTAAAATCAAGGACCAAAATAAACCAAAGTTGAAAGTATGAGATCAAAATGAACATTTTAAAAATAAGGGATAAAATAAATGAACCAAACCTAAAAATACAAAGATGAAAGTAGTATTTAAACTGCATAATTATTACTTGTGATATTGTATATAATGTATTAAACATAAAAATAATATTTTTAGAATTCGAAGACCGTTTTCGAAAACGGAATTCAAACTACTTATTGAATCTGAGATCACAAAATAAAACTTGAGTTACCTGCCAAACCCTCCCAAAATTACCAAGTGGAGGGCTTATGGGCAATTTTGGAGAACTCGAGGGATTAGACATAAAATTCGTAGTACTGGATTATTGAAATGAACGGAAAAGTGTAACCGCCGCACAAAACGGTTAAGGCAATGGCGAGAAAGAAGCCGTGTTCTGAATCTGAACAACCCTATAAATACCCCTCATTACTATCAAACCCTAATAATTATCCCTAATTTCCGCTGTAACATTTAAGGAAGGATTTCACAATCGGAATCCTTCATTTTCATCTCTTCGACCGAAGAATTCAGATCTTCACAGTGCCGGAAACAATGGCGTCCTTGAGATTCTTCGCGTTGTTCCTCCTCTTGATTTTTTCTCGGATTTTCCTCGGTTTTTCTCAAGATCTCGATGACTTTTTCAAAGGAATAGACTCGGACCTAATTCCGCCGTGTATGCAGAAGATTCTTCCGTGTCAACCATTCATCAAATTGCCGGAAAATCCGTCGCCGATGTGCTGTTTTCCATTGAAGGAGATGCTGGCCGGCGATCTTCCGTGCCTTTGCTCCTTCTTCAACAATATGGATCTGTTGAAGGCTCTGAATGTTACGCAGAGCCAAGCCTTGCAGCTTCCTAAGGCATGCGGTGCGGCCGACGTTGATATTTCTGCCTGCAACCATGGTGAACTTCAAATTTCTCCCCTTATTTTCAACTTCACTGAATTTCATTTCCATTTTTCTTTATTTATAATATTAAAATAATGTGAACAGTATACGATTCGTTTAAGTGACCTTTGTAGTTGGTAATTCTGTTTTCCCCCAAATTTTCAGCCGGGCCGCCGCCAACCGGTTCAACGGACGCGCCGCCGCCTCCTCCAGCCTCTAAAACTTCCAGTGGTAAATTTCTGTGGTTTTTTCAAAAATTATATTATAACTCTCTTAGTGCCCAAATATTTTTTTTTATTTTTTTTTTCTCTGGTGAGTGGTCGGATACTTGCAATTGTCTTAAAATGTTGTCGTATACGTCATTATTATCTCTAAAAATTATACTTATTTGTGATTTCCCTCGTATGATTAAAATGTTTAATGTTGTAAATTGAATTCAGGTTCTTCTCCCAGCAAACCTACACCTAACAGGTCAAGCAGGAACAATCCAACATACGGGATTGGCTATGGCTATGGCTTCGCAGCTGCTTCCTCGTTTGTGGCTTTGTTGCTTTCACCATTATAGCTTTTCCTTTTTATTTTAATTTCGTACTCTTTCCTTATCTTTTAAACCCATTACTTTCCTAACTCGCTTCCTTTCCAAGATTTATAAATTCATTTCATTTTGGTACATCTCAATCATGAGTTCATAATTAAATTTTCATTTTTTTTTTTTAAAAGTAATTGAGGTTATATGTCACATTTTAAAAGAATTTCAAATATACCAAAAATTTCGATAAGAGTTTACGTGCTATATCAATAAAATGATTGTTAAATTGATTGTCAAAATGATTGCGACAAGTGTTTATAAACTTAATTTTTAAAAACTATAAATCAATAAAATGATTGTCAAATTGAACCTAAACAATTATTTAATGATGTCTCTCTCTAACTAAAAGTTAGATTTTCACATTATTTGGCTTTTTTGTCTTTTTGAATCTTGCCGCTTGTCATCGCCACCACACACTGATATCCTTGAACGGATCATTGAATCCGTTTGATAATGTTTTTGTTTCTTGTTTCTCGTTTCCTATCTTTTAAGAACTAGAAACGAGAATATGATTGATAACTATTATTGTTTCTGTTTCTTGAAGAAATTGAAAAAACAAATAGAAATAGAAACTTTTTGATAACTATTTCTTGTTTCTTGTTTTCTTTCATTTTTTTTTAAATAATATACTATATGAAAAGAAAGACATGTCATATATTTATTAAAAAAAAAAAAAGATTATCAAAAGTTTATACCATCTAATACAAATAAGTCTCAATAATAAAGTTGTTTCTATCTTTCAAATGTTGCCTCAATGTCTATCTCTCACTCGAGCAATTGTCTTAAATGATTTCAACTCACATCTGACTCAACTATACTACTTTGAAAAAAATTAAAATTCGAAAAATAAAAGAATATTTAGTTTATATATTGAGAATTTGAAATTTGAATGTTAAAATAATATATAAATTTAAATATTGAAAATTTTATAATTAAAAAATAAACTAATATATAATTATAGCAAAATTAAAAAAAATATAATAAATAAAAACCAAAGAAATATATATATATATAAAGTTCAAGAATAATTACGAAATATAATAAATAAAAACAGCATAAATAAAATACAAAATGTAAGGAAAAAATTAAAATTATTTTAAATGACAATTATTGAAAATATATTACAATATAGCAAAATAAGGAAATGGAAGTGGAATTTTTTTGCTATTTTACTATATTTGTAAATAAGTTGGGTAATTTTGTTAGAAAAGAAAAAAAAAGAAAAAAAGTGCTGGAGATGGATTCAAACTTTGACAGTTGAGCAACCGGAGAAATTACTTTTTGTAGAAACAGAACGGTATATATTGTATTAATTGTTGATATGCAAAAACTAATTGGATGTATTAATTTGATTAATGTAAATGTCATTTGATTGGAATATATCTTTCCAAACCAAATTGAAAAATATACCATTTCCATTTATGCAATTGTGTACCTCATCTTCAAATTTGCTATATATAACATTCAATTTCAAGATCATACTTAAAAATTGATAATGTTAGCTAGGCAACATATGTGGTTTTCTATCACTATTCAAATTAATTTTAAAATTTTGTTCTACACAATTATTTTAAATTAATTAGCATAAAAGAATTAAGTGAGTATTAACAAAAACTGAAAAGTAAAAAAAATGCAACATACGACCAAGAACCAAGTTTGAGATTGTAGAATTTGAAAAGGTGAACGACCCCGACGTTTCAAGTTCTAATGTTTGCAAGTTCCCATTTGAGATTATATTACAAACTTTACATTTAAATATAAAAACAATGTAATCATTTATAGGAGTTGGGACCTTCTTCCTCGATGAGTTTGTATTTTGATTCCGCCTCGACTCTGTTGACATTTGTATTGCTTCTCTCTCTGTTTTTTTTTTTAGAAATAATTTTAATGTTATATATTTTTTCAAATTAAAAATATAGATAACAAAAAACTTTAAAAAAAAAAAAAGAAGAAAAAAGAAAAAAAAAAGAGACATTTGTATTACTTCTCTCTGTTTTTTTAAGAAATAATTTTAATTTTATATATTTTTTCTAAAAATATAGATAACAAAAAAACTAAAAAAAAGAAAGATAGTATTTTATGATTTAATTGTTATATTGATTTTAGGACGTGAGTTTTTTAATTTTGTTTAAATTAAAACAAATACACATAAGAGTATTTTATTTTATTTTTAACCGAACCGAATACATCCTTAGCACCCTGATCCCAACTGTATCAAACCATATACGTTCCATTTCCGAAAAAATCATTAAAAAAACCATGAAAATACAATACTTTTCAAAATATTTTCCGAAAAAACCATGAAAATATATATATTTTTGAACTTCTATTTTCTTTTTCCTTTTTCTCAAAATAAATACAACTTATTTAATATAATATTCCTCAACCCATCGAATCAAATATTTTCCTTGATAATTTATTTAACCAAAATATTCTTAATAAATCAATTCCTCCAACTTAAATCCAATTAATCCCAATTTCAAGTTAAATCCAACTTTTAAATCTTCCACAAATAAATTCAATTTTTCACTAATTGAATTAAATCTAAATCTTTTATCACGATTATTTTAAATTGAATTATTTTCTCAACATAATTTAATTAAGCCTCAAAATTCGAACAAATCAAATAATTCAAGATAATTAATTTTTTTAAAAAAATTACGAGTTGTTTTCAAATTATATATATTGATGCTAAATATTGACCAAAATACAATTGTACTGCTTTCTCTTCAAAATGGTATTTGGAAACCCACTTCAAAAGCATCCAATAATATCCATCATTACACTATAATTATAAATAAAATATTTGAAGAACCCTAGACCTAAATAACAAAACATTTTATATTTGGGATGCTAGGTTATGATTTCTCATTTACTTATATTAATAATCATACATTACACTGCACTCTCAGGTTTATGTTTACACCCTAGGTTCAAAATGTTCATAACTCATAGTGTTCTTTTTAGTATTATTTAATACCAAACCTATAAAGTTTTGCCAACTATGTACACAATCTTTCAATTCTTTAATTTGATAAATTAAACCGAAAAGATTAAAAAAAAAAAAAAACTATCATTAAACAATTTATATGGGATGCTCAAGAATGGATGCAACGTATTGACAATCAGAAAAATGAGTCTTCCATTGTTCAATTTGATAAACTAAATTAATATTGGTTAATTCCACTCCATCAAGTAATTAAAAATCACTACATAAATATACAAATTAAAAAAATAAATAAATTTAATGTCGTGGACAAATATTGATAGTAAATAGTTATAAATTTGTATCACAACATGCGAGTGTACATGTCAATTACTAATGCTTATTTTTTACACTAAATTCTATTTTGTTTGCTTATATTATATTGCATACTTTACCTTTATGATACCTATTTAATTTTAAAAATTTAGTGCCCATTTGGATTGACTTAAGAAAAAAAGTATTTTTTAAAAAAGTCATTTTTATTTAAACTCTTTTAACAAAAATGGTTTAAAATACATTTCAAAATCCAATTTTCGTAGTTTTTAAACACTATAATTTTTTCAAACTTATTTTTTAAATTAAATACATGAAAATGTATTCAAAACACACTCTTAATGACTCAGGTTCAAATGTAAAGTCAGTAACTTCACCTACAAATAAATTACTAAGATAAAACTTATATAATTTATGTATAGCACGTCCACCATCCACACACATATATGTATATTCAAGGTACATTTTCACCCTTCTGAAAAAATTACCATTACTACACTAAACATAACAATGTATTATTATAAATAAGTAAATATAAAAATCAATTTAAATTAGTCTTAATTATATACCCCATACAAATGTTAATATACAACTGAAATTAAAAAAAAAAAAATCAATTTAAATTAGTTTTAATTATATACCCCATACAAACGTTAATGTATAACTGAAATTAAAAAAAAAAAATGGTAAAAGACTAATTTTTAAAAGTTAAAATTTTAGTAAACTTTCATAACATATATAGCATTTCTCCATAAATGCATTATACATTAAATTTACTACTATGTTAGGTCAAGCACATATTATTACATTGGGAAACAAAAATTCATCCTTTAGTGCATGATATATTTTCTACCATTTTAAGCTACACTATTTGACTATAAATTTGATCTATCATTCATATGCACAAACACACACACAAATAAATACAAAAGCTTCCAAATCATATATTACTTACTCACTAGACATTGGATATGGAGAAGTCCTTTGCTTTATTGCTTCTAGTATATAAATTAATTTTTATTAATTATATCCATTATTTTTTTCTCTTTTCGTAATACTTATCTTGTAGTATGATTAACAATTAAAATATTTCAGAAACATTGTTCGTCAGATGCTAGAAATGTTGTAAACATTCCATGCAAAAGTCGTATTGATTGTTCTGATCCATGGGACTG
Organism: Citrullus colocynthis; assembly: GCA_031780015.1. NCBI lineage: Eukaryota > Viridiplantae > Streptophyta > Magnoliopsida > Cucurbitales > Cucurbitaceae > Citrullus > Citrullus colocynthis. The sequence goes on along the minus strand of QLSR01000118.1, from coordinate 1,182,098 downwards.
TGATTGCAAGCTCAATCTATGTTTTTGTCACCCGGGATTTGAAAAGATATTTCCCAACAAAGTCTTACCTGAATATTTGGGAGAAGAAAAGACAACTCCTTGAAGATTGAATGGAGAATTTACCCATTCCTTATTTGGATCCACATACATAGCTCATAAATTGGAATAAATGTATTTTCCTATAATACAGAAATAGTATATGATTCTATTTCTCTGTAAGACCACTTCATTTCCAAGTTTACGTTGTTTAAAAAAAAAAAAAAAGAAAAAAAGAAAAAAATTATAGCCATTCAAATTCATCGATTATCTCAGATCTATACACTAACAGTAGATTTAAATTTGCCAAGGAGAAATTAATTACATTGTATCTGTAAAGACTAATAAGGGCAGGGCATTTTGGGATTAATCAAATTCTGGATCACATAGGTAATAAACTTGGTTTTTGCTATTCTTACCAAATCTTGAAACTTAATATCAGCCAAAAATTAGAATGAGTTGGACATTTAAAAAGAAAAATCATCTGCAGTTGATTTTGTAGTTTTTGGAAAAATAAATAAATAAATAAATGAATCCAAGCTTTCTGGTTACTGAGTAAATATATATATATATATATTAATGTTTTGAATATGTATTTTTCGATTAATCAAATTTTTTATTTAGAGATATTTTCGCCATTGATAATTATTAATTAATAATCTTGAAATTCATTTTGCTATTCATCTAATTTAAAATTCTTTTTCTTATTTTCACCAATAAAACTTTAAAACTTAGATTTATCTTGTGAACCCTATTAATTTTTCTATAGTATCTAGATTTTGATTGGTAAATATATAAGTAGTAGTTTAAAAAGAAGAAAACTGTGGTGGTGAATTCAACCTAAAAAAAAAAAAAAAAAATTAGAAGAAAATTAATAAAGAAGTCTAGAGTTGGTTTTATGAGAAGAGAAAGAAGCTTTAAGATGAGGAATTGTTGTTTGATAGCTTTGCAAGTGTGATTTTCTCCATTGAAGAGATTGAGAGCTATTCTAAAATTGGTTATGGAGCCTTTACTTCGAGAGAAAAGTGAAAGGAACTAATATTCTAGTCTTTATAAAATATAGATTAAAAATTACTTTTAGTTCCTAAAGTTTCATAAAAGTAACGAAACTCTAATTTGTAGATGTCACTCTACACATGTGTAATCTTGTAAAATGATTTTTGAATTCAACCATATAAAAATAAAATAATAAAAAAATAAATTGATTATTGAATAAATTACTTAAATCAAATTACATAAAAAGTTGGTTTTTATTGGGTCTTCTTAAAACATAAATTCAAAGTTAATAATAAATTAAACGAAGTAAGGAAATAAATAAATAAATAAACAGTTAAATAAGATAGACCATCAATTGACAATTGGACCCTATATCCTAGACTAGTCACATGGTGCGAGGTGATTCGCCTATTTGTCTCGGCTCTTACCTGGCCCCTACCTATGTCAAAGGTGTCAAAGGAAAGCATGATTCCTCTTGTGGTTCGCCTATTTGTCTCAACCCTTACTTGAAACATGTGTCAAACGAAAGTATGAGTATTAAAGTACTCAATAAATGACCCACCGTGGGTTCACTAGATGCACCAATGTGGTGGGTTCACTTCCTCTCGTCAATGTACAAAACATAGACATAAGCATAAGTATTAGCATAGGCATAAGTATTGGAAGCACAGCATGTCCACAATCAGCCATAAATATAAGTGGTGATCCCTAGATGATACAGTAGGATAACAATCACTATCATTCTAATCTGCATTAAAAATAGGCATCACAACTCAATCATAATATCGGTTGCTATGGTCGGCAAAAGTCGCGGACGACAGCACTCCAAACCACCCACGCAACAGTGGCTGCTGGCACTACCCGTTGAAGGTCAGACGAAAATCCATGTGGCGGCACAAACTTGAGGCGACGAACGAAACGGCGGCTGGCACAACGATCGAACGGCTGCCGAGCGGCAACGTCGCCGATGGCAAAAAAAATTGCAGAGGGGGCGGCTTTGAGGGAGGAAGAAGGAGAGAAAGGAAAAAAACTTTTCTTTTCTCTTTCCCTCTGCAAACCCTAATTCCACTAAACACATATATTATTAACCTTTTCTTTTCCTTCTCTTTAATCTCAATTTAATTAATACCTTTTCCTACATTTCTATTCTTTTTTTCCAACCAGTCCTTCAAATCAATCTATTAACTAAAATCATCTAATAAATAATTCCACCATACCCCAATAACTTATCCAACCTCCTCAAATTAACCAATTAGAAGCGAAAATTTGGGACATGCACTTCCAATTTTATAACAATTTAGTCTTTCAATTTTATATACATGCAACGTCTCAAATTCTCCAATCTCAAACTTTGTTTCCTACCCAACAAAACAAACCCATCTAATCAATTAATTAAGTCAATCCATTGATCATATCAGAAAAGGCCAAGACACCAATCAGCTACTCAAAATACATACATTTTCCTCATTATACCTTTTAATGGCTAACCCTCCATAGCGATCAAGCTTTTTCTTACGGCTATCTAAATTTTGTTTTGTTCTTTTTTTTTTTTTTTGTTTGTTTGTTTTTTTTTTCTCTTTTAACTTTTTATTCCACCCTTTAACTACACATATTTTTCTAAATTCTTAATACTTATTTAAGATGTAAATTCAATAAATAAAAATAAAAATATAGTGTATAATTTTCTATATGTAATTATTGTGCATTTAATGTAGACAAAATACTATTATTTAACAATCTTGGAATATATGAGTTTGAACATGTACAAAAAATAGGGTTGCCATCAAGAGTCTACTTACACATGTTCACAAAAAAAAATTATATATATATAAACATGAATAATGAGTCATTTTCATGCTTACAAAAAAAATATTGTTCATAAAGATAATCAAGCTAGTAAGTCCTGCCAATTAGACACAAAAAAATTCATTTTTATAGACTAATGTGACTATTAAGAAGAGCCGATCTTTTGGATGTCTATGAAAAGTAGGTCTATAAGAATAACCAAATCATCCTCAAACAAATTATTAAAGGGTATATTTCTCCAACTAGAAACTAGAAACTTAACTAAACGAAACAAAATTAATGGGTATTTCTCCAAGGACAAGTTCAATCGAAAGCTCTATTCTGCCTCAGCTTTTGGGAATTCGACCCCAAACAGTCCTTTTAGAGGTGTCGAATCCCCAAAAGAACCAATCAGAAATAATTTATAATATTGAATCCTACACTACTGCTACAAAGACGTAGCAATAGTGGTAAGTCCAAGTTGATCTACCGGAAAGTGCAAGATATATTTTGTTGAGTTAATTTCCTAGTTATAAGAGTAAAATGAGGGAGGGGAGGGGAGGGGAGGTTGCGGTGTGGATAGAGATAAAATGAAACTAAAAAGGCAAGAAAATAAACTATAGTGCTAGCGGGAAGCTGTAATATAAGCTTGGATAATCTAGTCTTAGGAGCAAGAAAAGATTCTAATGCAATTTCGGTCATTGGTTTTTCTTTGATTAAACATGCATTTGATTTATGTGTGCACAACGACTAACTTGACCTAATCAATCCATTGAGCTCTAATTATCAATTAAAAACCTAAGGCTCTAATTAAACTAAATGCATTCAAATCTACTGGGTTTGAAAGCGTCCCTATAGAACTTATAATAACATTTGCATTACGCTTAAGAGTTCCATTGTGTGATTAACTAATTAGATAGCCCAACTAATAATCACGTTATCTTTGAACCTAAGTCGAGAATGCATTCTAAGGTTTAAGATTAGATTATAACCCTCAGCATACGTATTCAACCACTGCTCCTTTAGCGATTTTAATAAGGATCACACAATTTAGCCTCAAATCAATTAGCTACGCATAGGAGTGTCAATCCACACACAAATTCACTTCTAGAAATTAAACAAGAATCAAAGAAGAAAATAAAATCAGAATGCAAGTTTCATTCAATAAATCTCAAGAAATTTACATTGATTCTTGCTCCCAAAACCCAGAAAACTATTTACCTCTACAATCCATAGACAAATTGAATAGGGGAGCTCCCATATTTCAATTATAACTTCAAAGGATGAAAGAAAAGCTAAAATCTAATACTATCGGTGGATAGAGGACAACAAAAAAACAAAGAAAACCTACAAGAATGTAATGTATTATTAATATAACTAACTAAGAAATCATAAACTAGCATCCTAAATGATATAAAATTTTTTGGAATTGAGGGGTAGATGTTTTTTATTTCGGGTTTAGGGTTCTTCAAATATTTTAAAAATTGAATTAGGAGTTCAAAAGAAAAGCAGTTAGTGTAATCACGCATAGGATTGTATGCTTTTGAAATGGGTTTTCAAATACTATGCAGAGAATTGCATAAATGGGAGTGTCATCTTAATTTGGGCAATATTAGCATCATTATTATTTTGGAAATCTCTCCCAATTAATTTTGATTATGCACTGTATCAAATAGCAGCTCTTTTTGCAACCCCCTCGCTCGTTCTGATTTCATTGCATGCGAGCTTCCCTCTAACTCCTTGTATATATTTTTTGGTGAATGAAATCTCTAATGGCTCAGGAGCATGATGAAGGTGCTACGGCGATGCCAACCTAGTTGAAATGTGCTGGTGACCCCTAATCCCTACTCCTCTATTTTGTTTTTAAAAAAAATTATACTCTTCCAAAACTAATTCTCCTAATAAATGCATTAGACAACAATTATAATGTGGCTTTGCTGCTATTTGTCATTTGATAATGCTGCAGAATCAAAATTGATTTGGAGAGATTTCCAAAATAATAATGATGCCAATATTGCCCAAAATGACACTCCCATTTATGCAATTATACCCCCTCCTCTTCAAATTATCTCTGTATGGTATTTGTAAACTCAATTCAAAACCATCCAATAATATCCATCATTACATTGCATGCTTCTCTTCAGCTCATAATTCATTTTTTGAAGAACCATAAACCCTTAAAAGGATAGATCTACAACAATTCTTTTTCTTAATCAAATTACATTATGGCCACTTTTACCAATCTATAATGAAAGGTGGTGTAATCATAATGGGCTTCAATCTAAAACCTAATTTTATTATTTTTTTTCTTTTTTAATCACATTTACCTAAATATTTTGCAAACATCATCCGTCTTCTTATCTTTACTGTTATCGTTATTGTTTAAGGTCAATCGATAATGATGACAGTAACAATAATGGTGACATTCTCATAATTCACCCATTTGATTTTCGTAATTCTGCTATTGTAACAATAATGGTATTGGTAACGATCACTGTAATGATATTTCTATGAAATTTTCAATCGTAATTGGATTGAGCACATTCAGATTTCTAAGTTTTGAATACAAACTTGGAAGTGAGGCTCATATCTCATTACAATTGTGGAACACTAATAAACAACATTAAACATAATCAAATGGAGCCTAGCTTTTATATTACATTTCCAGTGGAGTAAACGTAGCCTATATTGGAAACAAGTAGCGACAAAAACATTTTATATTTGGGATGCAACTGTGTGCGGACGTGCATGTGCAAACCTAAGAAGAGACTAGAGAAAAGTCTTCCAATTCAAAGAGATCGAGATGAAATTTCGTAATTACAAAAATGTTTATTAAGTCACTGTGATGATAACTATTTTTAAGTTTGCCAGTTATACAAACTTCCATTTTTTTAGAAATACTCGATTGAACTTGCATCTCACTTTAATTACCAACAAAAAATACATTAAGATTGTCGCAATTAGTCTCGACAATCATTAAGTCGATATTAAAAACACAACAAGAGAATTAAGATTGCAGTCAGTCTCGAGAATCATTAAAGTTGTTAACCCTTGTTCATATAAGTAGTATCATGTTTTATATATATATGAATACAGAACTAAGAAGTATCAACCGGGTATAGCAGCATTTGGAGAGTATGGAACATCAAAACCCTGCCAATCCATTCATTTCAATGCACAATCATAAAAAATTTGTTCGAATTCCCTCGATAAAAACAAGAAAACGGTAAAAAAAAAAAAATTAGAAATTATAGTAATGAAAGATGAAACGTTTTAGGACCCGTTTGGATTGACTTGAGAAAAAAATATTTATCAGAAAACTCATTTTTATTTAAACTTTTTTGATAAAAACGGTTTAGAATACACTTTAAAATTCATTTTGAATGGTTGACAAATACTCCAATTTTTTCCAAAATGACTAATTTTTTAAATTAAATACTTGAAAATGTATTCCAAACACACCTTTGATTGACTCCAAACAAATAATTAATTAAGCAAAAAGGTGACAAATGTGCAACATTTTAATTAACTTTTAGATTCCATTTGGGTAATGATTTTGTTTTATATTTTGTGCTTTTTGAAAGTTATATCTGTTTTTCTCCAAAATTACTTTGTTAAAGAAACACTTTAGTCAAGTTGTAAAAAAAATGAGCTTTAAAAGAAAAAAAAAAATTAGTTTTCAAATTTTAGTTTAATTTTTTAAAATATTAATGAAAATTGATGAAGAAATAATGTATATAACATTAATTTTCACCAATCAAATATTAAAAATCAAATAATTATAAGAGGAAGGATCTTAATTTTCATATTTGGATTCTCTTCATCAGATTAGGATTTTTGAAATCTGGTGCTGTTGGGGTACGTAGTCTTGCAATTAGTTTCTTGTTATATATCGAAGCTTATAAATAACCTCAGTAAAGTACTTGTCTCTTCAAAAAATACCATACTAGATCCGGTAAGGATTTCTTGTTTCTGAACCTATGGACAAGACCAATAATATTATAATAAGAAAAATATCATTATAATATCATAATTTTATAATTTCCAACTCTATATCTTGATAAATGAATTAATTCATACTTTTAATTATGACTTTCTTCGAAAAATCGTCAACTAATTGTAAATTAATGTATAGATGATTTTAAAATGTAACCTTAGTAAATAGTCTTAATTGATTCATTTATGACAATTTAGAAGGTTAATGTGACATAATTATAAGTTTTATATATTGTTTTCAAATTAAATTTTAAATTAAAACAACATTTTTGTTTTTTGTGTTTTGAGTGTATCCTGATTTTGAATTTAATATTTTAAAATATCAAATTATACTAAAAAATATAAAAGATTAACAAATATATTATTTATTTTTTAAACTCAATTTTTTTTTGTTAGACTAAAATAAATAATACATTATATATTATATGATAGTGCAAATAATAATTATACAATTTTTTTAATATAAGACGAGCTTATAAATTGATTAGTAATAGTTTATTTTTAACCTAACATTTAGTGAGTAAATATTAAGAATTGTTTTCAAATATAAGAAAATAAAACAAAATATTTACAAATATTGCAAAATTTTATTGTCTATCTACAATAGACCGCGATACACCGTGATAAACTACTATTTGTATCTATTTGTGTCAATAATAATGTATCGCGGTCAATCTATACTATGATATTTTGCTATTATTTATAAATATTTTAAACAATTTTGTCATTTAAAATAATTTTCCAAAATATAATTAGTCTTGTGCTTTATAAATTCTTATACTACCTTGGGGAATATTATTAGCATATTATTAATTCTTGTACTACTTTTCATTAAATAAAGTAGGTGAAAAAGCCCATTTCAATTTCATGCTTGTAGGAAAATATTGAATTTAGTGACTGTTGAACCTTTTCAAAAAAATTATTTTCATGTAACTAATTAGTCTAATATAATTTTATGTTACTACGATTTAAAGAGTGTATGATTCTACAATAAAAAAGATGAATAGATTTCATAATCTTTATAAAATATATGATCACTCCCCTCAATATTAAGAAATATGTGTTTTGTATACCCAATAATAAGTTGTATCAAGGTTGCAAGGCAATGGCATGAGCAAAATTCTCCGGTGGTGGTGAAATTTAATTACGTAGAGATGGTTACATTGTTAAACCTTCATAACACTAATTTGCCATAAGTTAATATTTTTGTGAGAGAGACTTTTAACCTTGCATGTCTATAAATATCGGTAATTTTTGTAAGGTCCCTAGAGAGGAGCACAAAGCTACCCAATAATCTTGTTTGTTTGGTTTCCTCTGTTGGGTCTCCTTTGGTATGGAAAGATGTCTTTCCTACTTCTGTCCTCTCCCTTATTCTTAAGGAAAGTGAGATGTTTCGGTTTGTTGTTCTTTCTTAAATTATAAATGCATGATTATTGCCACAAAAAGATTAAGTTCGTATTTTCATCACCTAATTTTTGACATCAATAGGTATCATTCCAAATTTGTTCTCACCCTAGCTAGGGTAGATAATCCATAAAACGATTATTAAGCTCCAATAAGTTATATATATAATTGGATTAAGAAAAATTATTACTCTACATTTTGGGATTGAGGGTGGATGATTCTTATTTTCGATTGGATTCATATTTTAAAATTTTATGTCTTGTTTGGTAATGATTTTGTTTTTTAAATTTATATTTGTGTTTATCCTAAATTTTTACTATAGTTCTAACGTTTTTTAAGAAACATATTGAATTTTTAGAGCTCTGCTAAAAAAAAGCAAATTTTTTAAAATTATTTTTTAGTTTTTGAGATGTGACTTGGTTTTTTTAGAAAAATATTAGTGAAAAATAAATAATAAAATAAAATTAAAAAAAAAACTGATAGGTAGAGGTAAGTGGTGTTTATAAATTTAATTTCAAAGAACAATAATAAAAAAAAAAAACTAAGTCCTTATTTAGTAAATATTTGATTTTTTATTTCTAATTTTTAAAAATTATGCTTCTTTTCTCGCAAAATCTTACTCAAAATTTTCACACACATATATATATTAACGTAAACATGAATTTGTAGCCAATTTCTAAAAATAAAAATAGGTTTTTGAAAAGGTAATTGTTTCAAATGGCAAAACTATTAGAAATATTTTCAAACATAGCAAAATGTTACTGTCTATCAATGATAGACAATAATAGAAAATCATCTATCACCGTCTATTACTACATTGACATTTTGCTACATTTGTAAACATTTTGACTCATTTTGTTATATTTGAATGCAATCCCTTTTTAAATCTATTTACTTTTAGTTTTCAAATTTTAATTTTGATTTTGAAGACAATCTTAAAATTTAAATAACAAAAATATAAATTAAAAGATAAAAATAGTATTTAAAGACTTAATTTTTAAAAATAAAATACTAAGTTACCAAACAAGATTTAAATGGTTAAACAAACAAGACATGCATTAGCTGCATTTACCCAAGGAAATTGGATGCTTTTGGATGGGGTTTTCAATTACTATGCAGAGAAAATTTGAAGGAATTATTAGCATTTTAGGCAATATTAGCATTATTATTATTTTGGAAATTTCTACAAATCAATTTTGATTCTGCACATATCATATTGCAGAAAAAACAAAGTATATTATGTGTGTTTAATTGGGTTGGATTTTTTTTCTTCAAAGAATGTTATATCCTATAGAATTTTGAGGGTGGGTTAGGTTATTAATGGGTTATTGGCACATAGATGTCCATTTATCTGGTGGAATTCTTTCGAACAATGCAAAAAGAAACGACATGAAAAAGATGCGGTGGAATTCGTCTCGGAATCAAGAAATCAAATAGGGTAGACATAAAAAGCTCTGCCCACGCCTGAATTTTCCCATTGGATAGAGAATAGGGAAGAGAGCGGAGTTTTCTCCCGTTGATTGAACAAGGACGGAAATTACATGCCCCTACCCATATCCGCGCCGCTTGATTAATATATATACGCACACATACATATGTGCACATATACATACATATATCTAAAATAATAAACTCACATTTTCTTTTAAAAATGTGGGAATGGAAATTGAAATTGAAATATGGAACGGAGAAGTCTTTCCAATCCTCACTTTGCCTCGTGAGCATCTTTAGTTATAGGTGGATTGAGTAAATTAAAGGAACTTGGGATATTGAGAGAGATTGCAAATGTTGGACCATTATGTCACGTTTGGTAATAATTTCGTTTCGTTTTCTCATTTTCTATTTTTTGAAATTTATATTTGTTTCCTTTAAAATTTTCAATTATAATTTTTACATTCGTTAAAAAAAATATGTAATACCTAGTTAAATTCTAAAATTAAAAATTATTTTTTTTAGTTTTTGAAATTTGATTTGATTTTTTAAAACATTAGTGAAATTAGGTAACAAATAGAAATTTGTAGGTAGATATAATGTTTATAACCTTAATTTTCAAAAATAAGAAATTTAAAATCAAATGGTTATTTCGACCTCATTAGATAACCATTTGGTTTTTTTTTTTTTTTTTTTTTTTTTTAGTTTTTGAAAATTAAGCTTATAAACATCTCTACCATCTCAAAACTTTAAAAGACTAAGTAAATTTTTTAAACTAAAAAAATAAAAGTTTTAAAAATTTTATTTTTGCTTTTAGAATTTGGATAAGATTCAACTCTGAAATTGAAAATAAATAAATTTAATTTCTTGGGGCTCTTTTCAAATATAGAAAAAAAAATCAAAATATTTACAAATATAGCAAAATTTCTTGGGGCTCTTTTGAAAATTTCACTGTTTATCTATGTGATAGTCTATCGCAGTCTATCAGAGTGTGTATTTTAATATTAGTTGTAAATATTTTAGTAATTTTTCCATTTTGAGATAGTTTCTCAATTTCTTATGATACACGAAACCTATAATTAACAACAAAAACGTACGTCACTTTTCAAAAAATTACCATACAAAATGTGGTAATAATTTTCTGTTTCACAACTTTTTCAAAAATTAAGACGGCTCAACCCTCGTATTTTAACCTAAACACAATACTTAAATAATATTATAATAAATAAAATATCAAGTTATACTTATAAATTTTCAGCGTATTAACAGTATGTGAGACATGTAATTTTATCAAATAAATTTTTAAATTTTTATAAATGAATTAATTTAGATTCTCATTTAGGTTTTTTTTCTAAAAAAAAATGTTGCCTATACATCAATTCTAACCATTTATTTTGTTAATCCGATATCTGAAGAAGGTTACACAAGGTACCTAATAAACTGTCTAAATTGCTTCACTTATGACAATTTCAGAGTAATTATAAATCTTATTTTTCAAACTAAATTTGAAATGTGTAATTTGATACAACTATGAAAATTCGAGATCTAAATTAATTCAACTATTAAGTTGGAGTTTAAATTAATGGAATTCTAGAGTTTAGAGATATAAATTGGGTTCAATCGATGGTGTGAGGTCCTACTTAGGATTTAATATTCTAAAGGTTTTTTTGATATCCAAATGTTGTAGAATTGAGCGGGTTGTCCATCTAGTCAAGATGCCCGTAAGTTAGTCCAAACACTCATAGAAAAAAAAATAAAAAATTGGTATCTTTCCTATATTATATACAATATTACACTCTCTTTTAAAGAATTTATGTTTGGTTTCAACCCTAGCTTCGAAAGAGGTCATGGACTAAGTGCTCTTTTTACTATTATTTAATACCAAACACCAACCCCTAAAAAGTGGCCAAGAATACAAAAAGCACTTGCTAGAAATTGACTATACTATACCCCCAAACTCTGATTTAATTTAGTTTTATGGTTTGTTTTATCCCTAAAGTTATTTTGAAAATTGATATATATATATATATATATTTATTGCATTTCAATTCGAAAAAATAAAAGTTAGTTTAAAATATCATCTTAATCTCTGTATTTTGATGATTGTTTCATTTTGGTCCTTACATTTTTAAATGTTCAATTTTAGTGTTTGTAATTTCAATAAAGCTTAAAAATAGTCTCAACTTATTAAATTGAAATAAAAAAAATGAGGTGACTTGGAAAAAAGAATTAAAAAAAAATGTGAAATATGTTTTATAAAAATAAAGTAAAAAAATTGAGTGAAAAAATCAAATATTATTATTCTCATTTTTAACTTTTCCATTTCTCTCTCCTATCATCTCTTTCTTCTCAATCATCATCTCCTCCATCAAGCTTTCTCTCTTCCCTTCTTTCTCTGTTTCTTGGGGCCGGAAAAGCTTCTTCAATTTCTCTCTCCAGTTTGGCCGGAAGTCTTCTTTTCAGTAGCTTCAAATGCTTGATTGCCCGGAAAACTCATAACCCCATTTTGTCAAAAATCTTAAATTTTAATTCCCATTTTGTGAAATGTAACATTTTTCCTTGAATGGATCGAAGTTGTTGGACTCTTTCTCTCATCTCTAACCATTCTACGTCGTCTCTATTGGATTGTTGGAGTTTAGTTTCTTATCTCGCCCCATCTTTGTCAGTTTTTTTCACAAGCTTTTTGGCCAAACCCGATCAAGCATATGAAGCTGCTTCAAGTGCCGGCACCGCCGCCATCCTAGATTGCCCATTTTGTAACAGGACTAAAATTGGACATTTAAAAGTATAGGAACTAAAATGAAACAGTTACTAAATTATAGAGACTAAATTGATATTTTAGGCAAGAACATAACTTCTAAGGCAATTCATTACTAATAAAGAAGAGAATACTATCTAAAAAAATATCTTTTCATATTAAAAAAGCAACTTCGAGAGGATGCTAAAATTCCAATAACATGAGCCACTTTGTTCTCCTCATAAGGAATGTGACAAAAATGTAAAGTGTTTATAGTCTTCCCAAAAACAAGAATATTCTCAATGAGGATCCTAATTTCAACATAAGACAACTCTTCTCTATTGAGAAGCTTAATAATATCTCGCGCCTTTCACTCAACATCAAGCAGTGAGTTTGATCTAAACCACCCCCTCTTAACAACAATCAGCCATTCCACCGAGCTTTAGATTGAAGCAGACTAGCATTCTACCTCTTCGAAATGAACTTGTGCCCACACCTAGGATTGCACAATTGTTGTGATCTTGCATAATCCAACCCAACTCACCCTAACATTTTACATTTGACCAGACAACATCCACGTTCAATTTACACATTATTCGTGGTCTTATTTCAACAAAACTCTTCAAATTATTTTAATGAACAAATTTCAAAGATCAATAATAAAAATAAAACCTTCTAAAGTTCAAATTTAATTCGAGTCCTAACCTCTTAGATCAGTTTACTTATGCCATATTTAAAGAAAATGAATGAAATTTGTAAGTCTTATAATTGAAAAAGAAAAAAAAAAAAAAAAAAAAAGGTATAACTTAGTTACTATGAATTTAAATATTAAAATTTATTCTTCATGATTGTCCCCTAAAATTATTGGAGTGTGCGACATGTGTATCAAGCACCCACGGAATTTCATAAATCTAAGGTACTTTTGGGTCAAAATTGAAAGTCAGGTGTATGATTGTAATAACCCCAAAGTTCGGGGTGAACTTTGCAAATTTCCCATTAAAAATAAAGAAGACCNAAAAAAAAAAAAAAAAAAAAAAAAAAAGGTATAACTTAGTTACTATGAATTTAAATATTAAAATTTATTCTTCATGATTGTCCCCTAAAATTATTGGAGTGTGCGACATGTGTATCAAGCACCCACGGAATTTCATAAATCTAAGGTACTTTTGGGTCAAAATTGAAAGTCAGGTGTATGATTGTAATAACCCCAAAGTTCGGGGTGAACTTTGCAAATTTCCCATTAAAAATAAAGAAGACCAATAAGGAAATATTAAAGAATGCATAAACCCTTTAACCCTCAGAATTTGAGTTTTTGGACCCCAACAGAGAAGAACAGAGCAGCCAGGTGAAGGCCAAGACTGAGAAACTCTCCAAATGTCAGCATCAAGAAGATGGCTTCTTCTTCCTTCGCTAAATCTATAACAAAATTTCGCCCTTGTTTTTCCCTTTCTGGGCACTGTTCCACGCCTTTACCTTCATCTTCTTCCTCGTTCAGCTCTTCCGCTGTAGTTTCTTCTACTCCCGATCCCCACTCATCTTCCCTTTCGCAAGCTCAACGTGAGTTTCTGAACTTTCTTCTATCTGGGTCGCTCTTAGTTTTGGAAAATGATATAGATTCTTGTGATTTTGATTGTTGAAAATCGCGTATTGCTTTGTGGGTCTTTTTCTTAGAGAAACAAAGAGAGTCGAGATTGTCAAAATGGCTCCTGTTTCTACCTGGTGCTCTCACGTTTGGCCTTGGAACATGGCAGATTTTCAGGAGGCAAGAGAAGGTATTTCGATTTATTGTTGGATTTTGTGTTGTGCTTGTTTGAATCATCTAATTTGCAGATTGGTTTTTCAATTTCTCCGCCCCGCCCCCAACGAATTAGGCTGTAATTGATCTAACACAAGTATGCATCAACCCATTTAGTGTTCAAAACTGATGAGGACTTCCCTGCCCCTTGCAAGTAATCGACTCTTGGAATAGGAATAGGCCTTCCATTGCTAATTTAACCATTTTGATCCAGTTGAAATTAGTAAAATACCTCCATTAGAAGAAATGCACGGCTCCATAAGTATGTTGATCTTGAGGATTTTTCTCAAACGCTCGTATGCTCCTGACAAACTAATAGTTGAGAAGTATTTTTAGTTCCCTAAAAATCTTGGAGGAAAATTGATGGGGTCTGTGTGATGGATTTCTAACCTTCCTAATTGAGGCATGGGTCTTTCCACGATATAGAGAATATGGCAAGTGGTAAATGCAGAAACTCTATTTCATTAAAACATATGGCATGTCAGGGTGTTGAAACTTTTTCGTCAATTAAATCTCAGCATGTCCTTGTTCAGGCTTCTTAGGAGGCCGGAAGTAATTTCTGTTGTTTAGTGTCAAAAGGTTGCTTCATTTCCCATCCTTGAAAGCTGAAAGTCTGTCTTTTGAACATCAAATCATTTAAGTAACATTACAGGGAGCTGATGTACACACATTTCTCATTAAGTGTTTGTCATCTTTGACATTATATTTTACAGATAGAATTGTTAGATTACCGGCAGAAGCGATTGTTAATGGAACCTGTGAACATAAACAACTTATTGCCATTGGAAAACGAGCTCGATGATCTGGAGTTCAGGAGAGTGATCTGTAAAGGAGTTTTTGATGAGAAAAAATCAATTTATGTTGGTCCACGCTCGAGAAGCATTTCAGGAGTGACTGAAAATGGCCATTATGTGATTACCCCATTGATGCCAATTCCTGGCCTTCCTGATAGGTATTTTCCAGTGAAACTTTATGGTTGACTATACCAATTTACTATCAGCATTTTGTGAGAGAGAACCTGCATTACTTATTTTCCCATGATAATGAACCAAGACTTTAACATCATTAACATCAAACAATCTAAAAATATTAGAAACGTCAATATCTGATTCAGAACATGGCTCCACACCACCACCATTCTTCCTTTACTCCATTCATCGACCATTAGCTTGTTTGAAAAAACTTCTAGCAGAGAAGTGAATACAATACAATGGTTTGCTATTATCTGCAATTTTACATCAGTTTAGACCAAAGAGCAACTTCAGTCCCTTTTTCTCATATCATCACTGGCTTGATAAATTCGTCTTCATTATATAATTATTTGACTGGTATATTTATGAATCTTTATACTTTCTTCTTGCATTATAGTTATTATTATTGTGTGCTTTGCTTGTAAGTTCATGGTAGTCTAAGTTGCTTCCAACTAATCACCGTAGTCTGCTTATTATTTTCTGATATGAACGTATGAATAGCAACTTTTTTGCTGGAACTCTTTCATACTTAATGGAGCCAAGTTAGTGAAGCCATGATAACCATACTACCTTGTTATGAATGAACAACATATGAAACTACAGATGGAGATGTGCAATGAATTTTGGACATGGAAGACCAAATAGCACCTTCTTTTCTGCCAATTCCCATTTTCATGCTGTGTACAAATGAAATTGTGTCCTTTTGATGAATTTAGTAGTTTGATATTCGTTTTATGACTCCATTTGACCAAGAATGTATCAAATAACCCTCCTCCAGTGTGCAGTCGCCAGTTCTGGTTAATAGAGGCTGGGCTCCACGCACTTGGAAGGAGAAGGCTTTAGAAGTAGATCAACAAAGTAGTGAACAGTCTTCAGATATTGGACCTTCCTTGGTTCAAGAGAGTGAGAGAAGCTCTTGGTGGAAGTTCTGGTCAAAAAAGACTGAGAGTCAAGAGGTTCTTTATGATATTTTCACATTTTAAATGTCCAATAGCATTCATTCGAATACTAAAATTCTTACTTTACTTGATATGAAGAATGAAATCACTCCCATCACTCCAATAGAAGTCATCGGAGTAGTTCGCACAAGTGAGAAGCCTAGCATATTTGTGCCAGCAAATGATCCTGGCTCTAGGCAGTGGTTTTATGTTGATGTTCCAGCAATTGCACGCTCTTCTGGTCTACCTGAGGATACTATTTATGTTGAAGACATAAATGAGAATGTGAACCCAAGTGACCCGTATCCCATTCCAAAGGATGTTAATACCTTGATACGGAGTTCCGTTATGCCACAGGATCATCTGAATTACACGTTAACATGGTATGTCATTAGCCTTTTCATATATTCTTTCCATGTAAAGTTCATTATTTCCTGAATGTATGACTTGACGTACTCCTAAGCATTGAATGATACACGTGGAATAAGTTTCAGTTTCTTTTACTTGTAATTAATATATAATATATATATATATAAATATATCAGAGACTCTTCACACCGTATATCATTTAAGAAAAATAAATCTGTAATTCCTTTAGAGGGTTGAACTTTTTGAGTCTTCAGTTTTAGCTCGACTTATGATTTGTAAGTTTACATACGAGCATAGATGTTAAAATCCTTGCGAGAAGATAACAAAAGTGAAGTAAAAAAGAGTTTGATGTTAAAGAAGTTTCAATTGGAAGTCCTACACATTCTTATTCTTGCAATGGCTATCTTTGTGCAGGTACACTCTCTCAGCTGCTGTAACCTTTATGGCTTTCAAAAGACTGAGGCAAAAATCAAATTGAAGATAACGAAAACTCTTGCTTGACCTTCTATAGAGCAGGAATGAACCCGGAACTCATAAATTGTTTCTGTGAGTTATTTTTGTTGGTATTGATTTTCATAATGCTTTTCACGAGAGAAGCCCGAATACCTCATTTCCTAAGGACTTTTTGAACTCGAAAATGCTCCAAAATCCTCAATCCCTTTAGTGATACAGCATGTGGCTAGATAACAAGTTTTATGCAACCATAAAAACTGAGCAAACATTTTGATATTTTCATAACTAATAAATTTGTTACTCAATATGGAACATTCATGTTTCTGGTGTTTGAATCGTGAATTTCTTGTGTCATCATGAACATAGCTTAGTGTTATACTCATTTCTTTGAGATTAGAGTTCAAATCTACCTACTCTCTATTGACTTGGAAACAAGAAAAAAAAAAAAAAAAATAAAAAGAAAAAAAAAAACAAAAAAAAAAAAAATAAAAAGAAAAAAAAAAACAAAAAAAAAAAAAATAAAAAGAAAAAAAAAAACAAAAAAAAAAAAAATAAAAAGAAAAAAAAAAAAAAAAAGGTTGGTCAGGCCTGTCATATTCTTTGTCTATGTTCTTATTTTCCTTAAATCTTTCATTATCAAGTTTATTAGGCATGGTTGAATGTGAAAGTGACATTAAATATATATCTTGTTTGGTGGGTTACAATGGATGTCTATGAATATTGACAACTTATTTGGTTGGTTGGATGCTTTCGACTTCTAATTGGATTTTAACTTTTTATCCTCTCAAATATATGAAAAGAAACATCTCCATTGACATGGATGGTTCCCACCTTCAATTTCTCTTACTAGGTACTTCAAAATATGGCCCAAAGCTGTACATGACATTGGAAACCTTGGCTATAATCTTTCTTATTTTTCTATTTTATGGTATGTTTATTTGGCTATAATCATATTCGCTAATCTTTAATGGCAACTTGAATATAGTTAAATTGGTACGATTATATATTTTCAATTAAAAGGTTAGATGTTTACGACAATGGTTAGCGTCTTTACATCAAATGCTATGTTATTATCATTTTTCTTTATGTTACATTGGCGATTGTGTTAAAAACAAAGGTCGAGCTAAAAGAATTGTTTAAAATTTAATTAGGGATTAAATAAAGAAGTAATTTAGTATTTGAGAACCCTAATCATATCAAATATGTCAAGTTATAATTGGAAAAATATAAAATTGGGGATATCTGTTTTCAAATCCATTTGTGATTTTTGCTCAAACATAGTTCACAATTCACAACTTGAACAGGAAATTTTCCAATATCTTCAAAGATGAAGATCTCGCTGTCAATTTTTTTTATTATTTTCAAAAAGAAAAACGTAAAGAAAAAAAAAAAAGATAGAAGTAACCTGTGAGATGATTAAAGGAAATTACAAAAAAAGAAAGAAAAAAGAAAAAAGAAAAGGAAAAAAGAAAAGAGGGTCACCTACACAATAAAGGTGACAATTTTTTTTCTTTTTTTCTTCCACATTAATTAAAGCATTTGATTAATTAAATATAATATAACATTTTAAACATAATGGACAAATCAAATCCCACATTTTAACCGGCACCGCCGCTGCATATTCCGGTAAGCGATACAGAAAATCGGCATAGAGCGCCGGCCGCCGATGTATCTTCCTCGGTTTGTGCCGGCGGAAGAACTCTTCCGTCGGCGAACAAAGACCGGCCATTCCTCTGTTGATCCGTCACAACCACGCCTTCCAGATCCACCGCGTTGCCGTAGAAAGCACCATCCCCAAATCTCCGTTCCACTTCGAGAAACTCACCCAGAGACGCCGGCTTAACGCCGTCATCCCTGCAAAGCCTCCACCACCGCCGTTTCCGATCTGCAACCAGTGCCGGCACCGTTATCGTTTTTCTCTTGGTCTTCTTGCTTTTCCGAGAACCGCCGCCTGTGGCGGCAGTCGCGGCGGCGTGTTGATCTCTGTTCTGGGAGGGCACTCGGAAAGTAATCGCCGGAAAGCTGACCCCCATTAGAGTTCCCAAGCTCGTGCTCCTGTCATGGAAGAACGAACCCGTCGACTGCAAAACAGAATTGAATTCCCAAAATCAAAAACAGATTAAATAATGAGAAAATGGGAGAAAGGCGACGGTGGGGCACCTCGGTGTCGAGATCGGAGGAGGAAATGGATGAATTGGTCGGAGAAGACGGCGGCGGTAACAGATCGTTGACTGGATTCAACATCTCTTTGGCCGTGTCTGTATAGAGAAGCTGAGACTGAAATTTGAATGAGAAATAAAAACAAAGAAGAGGAGAGAGAAAGGATTAAGGATTTGGAAATGGAAATGGAGGAGAGAGAAAGGAAGGAGAAAATTGAAATGGGTTTTGAAATGATTGTTAGTGCAGCCTTTTTGTGTCTGTTTCCTTTCTCTTCTTCTTACCCTTTCTTATATTTATTTATTCTCAATTTTGTCCTAACTTTTTACTTTACTAGCCTTCACACACACACATATATGTGTGTGTGTAACACATTAATGTATGTAATATACACATGTAACAAGGGGTGATAATGTAATAATAAACAATATCTTACTATATTATATTTTATGCTAATGCTCAATTTGTTTGTATCAATAACTACAATATACAAAAATTAAGATATTGCATTGCATGAGTTTGTATAATAATCTATATCTATATGATTCAAAAGAATGGATTCTATTAGGCTTAAATTATATATACATATATTTACACACTTATGAGCTTGGCAGGATAAAAGGTTTTAAGCGTTTCTATCTCATCGATTATTTTCGTCTTTTTAGTAAAATCTCACGCATGATTAACATCGAGATTCTGCTTATATCTTTTTAAATTTTATCCAAATTTGATCATCTTTGTCAAATATTATATCAAATATTACATAATTTTTCAAATCTTTTACCAAATTTCTACTATTATTAGAATTTCTAAATTTTCAAATAGATTTACCAATTATCCAAATGGATTTTCTAGATGGATCTCTAATGATTGTTTGTTAATTTTTAACTTTTGGAAAATATCAAAATTTGACAAAAAATTAAGTAAAATTTGAAAAATATATAGAATCTTGGTGTTAATTCTACGCCAGATTTCATCGAGAAAGCCTAAATATGTAGAATCTCAGTGTTAATCCTGCTCGAGACTTCACCAAAAAGTCCAAAACATTTGATAAGATGACAAGGTTAACTTTTTATCTAAATCTCAATTGTCAATCTCAAAGAAGATAGACCAAGAAAAACTATTTCGACGAAATTTCTAAAAGGGTGCTAGTTTCCATAATATGAAAACTTTTGGGACTAATTCTGACAATTTTTCCATTGTCAATATTCTTGCAACATCTATAATATCATATTCAGTCTTCCATAGATGTTTAAAACTAATATGAAAGTATAAATCTTTTAAAATGTCGACAAAAATTGAGACGAAACCATGTGGCAATAACCTAATTAATGCCACATCATTTCAAGTACGATTTCATCCAACATTTTTAGAGATGTTTACCCAAAAGATAATTTTGAAACAATTAAAAAAGACTTCTAAAAGAATAAATGTATGTTTGAAACAAATTAATCATGTTGGAAGGTATTTTTGATAAAAACAACCCTTTTAAGTAACTCAGATTGTGGGTTTATCATAATTTAAGTAATTATATAAGTGATGGCCTTTTGATTTGGGTTAAAATGAGAATAACCCATGATCCCAAAATTCTAGATTTGTGTAATTACAAATTAAAGAAGTGCATCATAAATAAATAAAAAAGGGAAAGATAGTAAAGAAGACAGAGGCAGAGAGAAGAAAGAAAAGTCAACTAAAATGACTGACCAATGAAGCAGAAGAAGTCAGAGAATCCAATAAATACAAAGCTCAAAGCTCACTCCCCCACACTATAAAATAGCCATTAAATACATCAGAATGTAAGCAAAAGTAACATGATATGTCTATCTTCACTTCAAATCTTACCATTTCAACAAAGTTCAAGAACATAAAAACTAAGTTTAATAACTTAAAACTTCTGAGAAATTATAAAAATAACTCTAAAAAGTTCTCCAACTTTCATGATTAGCACCCTTCATGGCAATTTGTTATAGTTTTTTTTTTTTCCTTCCCTTTTCCAGCCAAGATCAACCTCGAGATTTGAATCTAAACAGTCAATTTTTTTAGGTTTTCTCGATAGAATCTCAGTCAAGACAAATATCAACATTATATGTAATCTTTTCCAAAATTTAACTTATTTCCTAGAACAAAACCACACAAAAGAACAAATTTTTCTCTGTAGTCCGTTGCACAATCGCTCGAAGGGAGGAACAAAGAGAAATTTGTATATCTCTTTAGAAATTCCCAATTCCAAAAACTATGAAAACATGAATCTAGGTGCCATATTTGAGAATTTGAAGAAGATTTGAAAAGATTACGTGAGATCTATGAAAGATTGTATAAGATTTGAGAAAGACTACAATCTACAAAAAAAAATTAAATTTTTATTCAAATCTCAAGGTCGATCTCGACCAAGAATAACCGAGAGAAACTATTCCAATAAGCTCTCCAAAAAAAGTACTAGACTAGTTGTGAAATATAAAAACATTTGAAGGCTATTTCTGGAAGTTTCTCAAAACTTCAATGGTCTGCAAAATAGTAACTTTTCTCTTTTAGTTCACCAATCACAGGTAGGCAATCCAGCCATTGATCTTTAAAATGGTATTGAGTGTCTTATCCACTTAGCTATAGTCGAATTGACTTGAAGAAGGCAGTGAACATCCTGATTATATTTTTTAAAAGGACAAAAGAATACACTATTTGATTCAAAAGACAAGTACATAGATCCAACCGTTTTGAAGCCCCACCCATCCAAGAGGTGCACCACCATATACACACATTGCCAACAGATCAAAAGCAAACTACAGGAGGTAGGGAACTTTGAGGTACTTTCAGATGGAAGCCAGATGAATGTAGCAGTAAGAAAAAAAAACAAAGTTGAGAAGAAAACAGTTTTTGATCTGATAAAGACATGGTTGCTCTTGTAAGTAAAGTCAGTAGCCCTTTCTTCAAAAAAGTGAACCACTTTCTCAATCATAATTCAACTCAAGCAGACATGCACTTCTTTAGCAGGCACACATTTATCACTTTAAAGAAGAAGGGCGGGTAGGAAAGCCTTTGTTTACCAACATTTGGCAATTGGGGTATGATATATAATCAATCACATTCAGATAGCTCTGCCCCATCACAACAACCATCCTCAATGCCTTACATCAAGAGCCAAATAGTTTGGTATGTGTAACAGAATTCAACTCAATGCATACAAATATCTCTTATCAGTCAGTTCAAATCTTCAAGAAAGCTAACCTGGCGTTGCTTCCTTGGCAGCAGTACTCAAGAATTTGGCTTCCCTAATAGGAAAAAAAAAAAAAAGTGCATGAGAAAATTGACATGTTAGAACCATATTTGTTGCATCAAACTAACACAATTTTAAAAGAACAAGCAAGAGAGATCAGCAACTGATGTAACCAGCTTATTGTTGATTTTCCTGCAGTCATCAAGAATGTGAGAGTTGCCTTCAAAGTTCCACAGTGATTGTTTGTTGCATTTGGATTATCAATATTGTATTACAAACAAAATGAACAGTTGAGATTACGGGAACCCTTAATACACCCTACTATGTAGATACTTGTGCAAAAACCTGAGAGAAACAATGTCCACTATTATATTCCTTTCATATGAACATAGTAATGTCAATATACACCTTCAAAATCAGACCCCATTTGTGTATTTCTTATGTTCCTGAAAATTATCTGACCTAACTTAGAAGCTATGAATTTACATTGGTGATATATCATTAATGTAGTCACTCCACAATTCAGCTGCAATAGTATCCCGTAACTGTGATGTAATTTCTAGTTCTCCTGTCTCAAAAGCAATGTCCACAATTGGAGTCTCAATCTGTGTTGTCAACTGTTCTGCGTCCAATTGAGGCAATGAATCCTCCATATGTGGAACATAGTCATGTTCATATAATCTAAAGAGCCAATCGTCAGGATTCTCCCTCCGAATGTAATTGTGAATCGCACATGTCGCAACGACCAACTTAACTTGTGTCTGTAATGGGTAAGGAGGAGCTGACAATAGTATGGGGAAGCGTGCTTTTAGAACTCCAAAAGTTCTATCAGTTGCATTGCGCAATAATGAATGCCGTAGATTAAATAGCTCTTTGGCATCTTGCGGATGATAACCACCAGGATATTCCTTTGAATGATAGGGGATATCATGATAAGGTGCAATAAAACCAGGCATGTTCATATATTTTTGGTCCACAAGGTAGTATTTACCTGCAATTCCACAATATCAGCCCAAAAATGTTCAGAGAGCAACATCCTGACCAGTCAAATACCATTTCTACTATACTAGGCACACTAAAACTAAGAGATTCATGATTATCCTCTTAGAATACACTCACCTTCGGGAACATGTAGTTTGTTTCGCCTAGTAAGTGCTGAGTTCAGAACCTGCAAATCGGATGCCGATCCTTCCCATCCTGCTAGAACGTAATGGAACTTGAGGTCAAATGAGCAAGCTGCCAAAACAATTTGAGAAAGTAGTCCATTCTTATTTCGAAAAGGCCCTTGCTCATCAACACCAACCATAACAGGGATGTGTATGCCATCAATTGCCCCCACACAATCCTAAAATAAGATAAGTTTATGAGAGGGTAAGTCACATTATAGGAAAACACTAGTCAAACTAAAACCACCCTGCTACCTTAAAGTAGGGATAAAATCTGGGATCTTGTGAAATTTCTGGAGGAACATTAGATCCTGGAGGTTGAAAGAAGTCCAGTGATATTGCCATAATTGCATTCAATACATTGTTAAAATGGCGACTTATTGTTTCTCCTGAATATCTGAACAACTCTTGAACTGCTCGTGTCCTAAGATTGTGACCAATAATAAACATGAATATGGCTAGTTGCTCTTCAATCTTAATGCGGTTTGTATGACGCAGTAAGCCTTTGGCTTGCAAAATATCACACAACTTATAAAATATGTGCTTGTCCATGCGGAAATGTTCTAAACAACGTTCATTTTGTCCATTGAGTACTTC
Organism: Citrullus colocynthis; assembly: GCA_031780015.1. Taxonomy (NCBI): domain Eukaryota; kingdom Viridiplantae; phylum Streptophyta; class Magnoliopsida; order Cucurbitales; family Cucurbitaceae; genus Citrullus; species Citrullus colocynthis. Next base: position 1,158,056 of record QLSR01000118.1, on the reverse strand, counting down.
ATCTACAAATTTTGCACCATTAGATACTAGATTATGACTCGGTTCTCTTGGAACATATTTCCCATAAGTTCCATCCTTTTCATCATCAGAACTCTCCATAGTAAATTTAAACTCTGCAGCCAAAGTATGGGAATATCATCAATTTATTTTCTCTTCAAATAAAAATAATCAACATGCCATTATATTTGACAAACGAAAGGAAAATGAGATTTCGAATCTCTTTCCTAACAATTCATCAAGGATAGAACAAGTACAACTTGAGATGACGGGACACAAATTAGATTTTTGTAAAGATCTTGAAAAAATGACAAATACCCAAGTGGTAAAACTTCTGCAGAACAAAAGTTTGGAGTTTCTAATATGAATTTAGAAAATAATAAGGTTATCAGACAGATAAGAACGGCAGGAACCGTTCAGAAGGTCTAATGCCTATTGTTGTGGAGAAAAAATCATGACAACACCCTCACCGGCTTGGTGATCACAATCAAGAAGTGCTTAGGTAGCAGGGACTTCTAAGTTGAACGCTAACTCTACTTGATATCTAGCCTCTGTCGTGGCTCAAATGTAACTATCAAGAAGTTCTAAGGTCAAATTGAGAACTCTATTTGATCTGTAGCCTGCCATGGTATGAGGTAACTATTAAGAACAACATAATTAACACCTCCAAAAGAATGCATGCACCTTCATAAAAGAAAAAAAGAACACATCAAAATATTGAATCACAAAATTTAATTTCTGTTTCTGCTTTAAATTACTGCTTATGTTTTAACTCCCTTATTATGGTCTATTAACGTTTCGTTTCATTGTATCCCTACGTATCTCGGAGCAATAGTCTCTGTATCCCTATGTATTTCGGAGCAATAGTCTCTTTTCATCCGAAAAGTTTCGTATCCTTACAAAAAATATATTGAATCACAAAACATCACCAAAGTCCCATGCTGGTAAAGGAAGGAAAAACAACAAGTCAATTAGATAGAATCATACCGTAGCTACAAAACAACCAAAACTCAACGCCAAAGAGAATTTCTAGAGAGAAGAAAGAGTAAAAACAACAAACAAAAAACACCCACATAACGTTCTACTACATCCTCAAACTGATTCTAATCTGCAGATTGGTTTCCAATAAATAAGAACAGAACAGAAAATACCCAGTACATCAAGCTAACAGCAACAACCACCCAAATTCATTGAACTTTTCGCTAATAAGAACATACCCATTTTCCAAAATACACTTGGAAGAACAAATAAAGAAGCTAAAAATTCAAATTCTCAGCAAAACCAAAACTAATGTTTAAGGAGACAAAGCGACGAAGGGCAGAAACCATACATGGAAAGACTACTCTGGAGGGAGTCCTCCTCGTTTGAAAACCAGAAACGGCGTCGGTGAGTGGGGAAAAAGGGAGGAAGATTTGAGGTCAAAATGAGTGCAGAAAGGGAAATGGAAGAAGACAGTGAAAAAAGGGTTTGAAGAAGAGACAATGGCAGAGAAGAATCCGTAGGTAGAGAAGTAGAGTCTGCAAAGAAGGGATTTTGGGAGCAGGGGTTGTCCAGAGTGTAGAGTTTGCAGGGTTTTTCAGCGACTCTGCTTGCTCTGCCATTGGTGAAATTTTATGGTAAATTAATCATAGTGTTTTTTGGTTTTGCTTATAAATGGTAGTCCGTTTCCATTGGAAAGCCCACCACAGACTAAGAGCATGAGGAAGAAGCCCATTTTTCTTTTTCTTTTTCTTTTTTTTTTTTTCTTTCTTGAGAAAAAATCAATTTCTGCACCAAAACTGGATTAAAATATCAAGATTCAATTTGAAATTTTCTACTAAAATCCTATTATAAAATTGTTTTTAAAAAAATTCAATTTTTTACCTGTGTATAAGACTTATTTAAATGCAAAAGCTAATGTATATTGACAAGGAATGGTGAAATCAAAATGAATAGTAGTGTTTTTTAACGACTTCCATGGATTCGTTTTTATCTTTTTGTCTAACTTCTATTTTTCCTTTACTTGTTCAGGAAATTATATATTAATTTCTACTTTATCGGGATTAGAATAATTTTATTTATATGATTTTGAGTTTGTTTTTTAACCGAAAAACAATCATAAGTCGTTATTGAATGGTCCCAGAGCTTAGAGACAAAAATGGATATTTTTTTCCCTTTATTTTCTTGAAATATTATCGTTATCTAAGTGTATTACTTTGCACTTCTCATTTTTCAGGTTTTGTTTACTGTACGATTTTTTTAAAGTGACATGTACTTTTAAGGTGTTCATTTTATCTTTAATTTCTCTTTTAGTCAAATAGACTAAATCTACTTTAGTCTTTTTCAGGTTTTGTTTATCGTATGTTTTTTTAAAGTGATGTGTACTTTTAAGAAATTCATTTTATCTTTAATTTCAGTTTTAGCCAAATAGGTTAAACCTACTTTAGTCTCTTGCTTTGTCTTTTTCCTTGAACTTTTAAAACTTTTCCTATATATTAGACTTTATATTAAAACTTTAAATATATGGACTAAAACATAAAGATGTTAAGAGGATGTTGAGGCTATTTTCAAATTCCCTTGCCAATTTTCAAATTTCTTTACCAAAGCATCGCTACAATGAAATTATTTGGGGTCTGAATCCAAAGGGAACATTTACGGTTAAAAGTGCTTATTTTCTTCGCTTGCAGATTGATTGTTTGAACGATGCATGTAGGTTAAAAGCAATTATGGAAAGCTTTTTGGAGGGTTAAGACCCCACAAAAGGCAAAGATTTGTTTTTGGAAACTTATTCATGATTTCGTTCCAAATAAGACTAATTTAGCTAAAAAGGGCATCGATATTTTAAATGTGTGTTATGCAGAAGGGGGGAGGAATCGACTAACCACCCTTTTGTGGAAATGTCATGGAGATTTTGCCTCATTTTCTTGCCACTAAGATTGATGCTTCATGTGATGTCAGTATTTGTTAGAGTGATCAAGATTTTGGGGCGTGGCTTTTTTACAATCTAAGGCAGAGATAGGCTACAAAAAAGACCCTTCTAAGGATTGGATGTTGATGAGGGAATGATTTAAGCTAATATTGCTTGACATTTGGATTTGACTACTCCCATGCTTTTCTGATAAGGCCCCAATGGGGAGTGGTAAGTCTAGCTGCATCATGACTCCCTTTGGATGATACCTTCTCCCCCATAATGCTCGGAAGATAAATACCGAGGCTACATGAAGCCTTGATGGTCAAATGGGTGGGCTCGACTAGGTGCTCTATGATCACCTACATCGAGCTGGCCTTGGTGGTAGAAGTTTATCCCAAGACGCTTTGACATTAAATACCTGGACGCTATAACCATCAACGAGGGGTTTGCGGTTGTCCCTTCATCTAACCTTGGAAAAATTATTGTGGAATTTGGTTATTTGGAGGTGGTTAATCTCCGAAATAAAATGAGCATCGACATATCAAAGGTATCCTATCTGGTTAATGACACTCGTAATTTTGGAGATTCTTTCTTATTCATACCTTTTGGCGACACAACCTTTTAGTGCGCAAAAGGTTTTGGATGGATAGATGTTGGTTTTTAATATATATATATATATAATGCATAGACCAAAAAGTATTTAAAATTACAAAGAAAACAAAAAGGTCATTTAAGTCAATTGGTTATGCGGATGAAATGAGTGAATCTGGAATAGATTAGACATGTCATTAATACATGTAAAGTGTAAACATGCTAGAAATCAGGTTCATATAAAATACCAATGCTTTTCCCTTTTTTCACATTCATAAAGAAAGGACATTATTAAATCACGTCCATAAGGGTCCGTTTGATAACGTTTTCGTTTCCCGTTTTCTATTTCTTGTTTCTGTTTCTCATTTTTTAAGAAGCGGACTTGTTTGATAATTGTTCTCATTTCTTGTTTCTAAATTTTAAAAAACATTTCTAAAAAATGGGCCAAAATTGATAAACAACAAAAAAATAGTTTCTTTGATTCTTGTTTCTTGTTTCTATTTCTATGTTACTGTTCCAACAAGTAATCATTCTAACTTTTTGGTGTATTGGTATCAAGCTCATCGGAACTAATTTCATTCTACTAGTAAGGTTGGCAAAATAAACCTACGGAGTCGAGTCCTAGTAGGGCCCTGACCCGATCGGGTTGGGGAATCCCCGGTTTGATCGAGGATGGGGTTAAACCAAGGATCTTTTTAGGATCCGTCTAGGGACGGATGGTATCCTGGCCCCAAGTTAAACTTTATTTAGTTCTATTTTATATATATATATAGAAAAACCCAATTTGAATAAATATATAATAGACAATTATATTTTAAATATAAGAATAATACTCACAACTAAGGACGGGATGATGTCGAGAGAAGAGAGATGGATGAACTAGTGAAGAGAGAAAGACGAACAAGTTTATAATTGTGGTTGTTGGATAAGACATTTGAATTTGTTTTACTTCAAACTTTACTTAATATGAGTTGTAATACTTTACTTAATATGAGTTGTAATGGATTTGTGCACTTGTGAATTTTGTTTATTTTTTGTGGAGTAGTGCAATTTTAAACCAGGGTGATCCAAAATTTTTAAAAAATGTTATTACATTTATGAAAAAAGTGAATTTCGCGGGGATTAACAGGGGAAATAGATAATCCCCACCAAATGGCAGGGACGAGGTAAATTCCCCCCACGGGGGCGGGGACGAGGAACTCCACCCCCGCCCCAGCCCGACCCGACCCGGTTGCCAACCCCATCTACTAGTCATGAGTTCGAATTCCATGCAAAGTATTTTCTTTTGGACATTTTCTATTTTTATATTTATTTTTTTGAAGAATCTGTTTTTTTTTTACATTTCTTTATTTTTATCAATTTTTTATTTACAAAAATAATTTTTCTATATTTAGATTTTATTTTATTTTATAGTTTTAAAATTATCCTATAGATTTATATATTATTTTAATTTTCAATATGTATATTAATTTTTTTTATTTTTCAAATTTCAAGATGGATACTTTTATTTTTTCTTATTTTATATTTGTTTCTATCTTTTTTATTTATTTATTATTTTTTATTAATTTTGCTATTTATAAGAATACTTCTGTTATATTTATATTTTATTTTTATTTTGAATTTAATTCTCTAGTATTTAGATTTATATATTATTTTAATTTTCAATATGTATATTGATTTTTTTATATTTCAAATTTCAACCCCAAGATGGGCACTTTTATTTTTTTTATTTTTTCTTTTATATTTGTTTTCATCTTTTGAGTATTAAATTTTGTCATATGTGTGTTTAAACTCAATAGAATTTTACAATATATAAATTTTGCTGATTAAGATATTCATTTAGCTTAACTTTAATATCGATCAAATTTGGACAACATATGAAGAATAGTAACAGTATCGATCAAATTTGGACAACATATAAAGAATATGATACAACTTTGCTATTATATTTAGTTGTCATTGAGACTTAGTTCTATTAGATAACATAAACTTTTAATAATATCTTTTTTTATGTTTAATGTATAACATATCTTCGTTTTTATATATATTATATGTTAAAGACAAAAAGACAAAAAGACAAGAAACAAGAAATAGTTATCAAACAAATTTATGTTTTTGTTTCTTTTTTCCAAAAAACAAGAAACATGAATTTCTTGTTCCAAAAAAGAAGAAACTAGAAACAAGAAACAAAAAACGAAAAACATGAAACGTTATCAAACGGGCTATAGATTCTTAATTGAGAAAGTTTAATAATGTGAAAAGTTTAGCTCCAAATTCAAACAACTTAAATGGGTAAAATCGGATAATGTATTAAATAAAAATACTCTATACAAATTCAAACCCAAGAAATAAAGCTAATAAACAGATTAATTTTTTTTTTTTTTTCCTGCAGCCAATAAGAGAATGGAAATTTGAACTTTAAATCTGAAAATTTCACTACAGTTATGAAAGTTCAAATAATAAATAAAACAAAAAATTTATATGACTCAAAAAAATAAAATAAAAGTATATAGTTAGTAATTTCAATTTGATATCATATAAATATCCTTATCGGTGGAAAATAAACTGAGTTCTTTATTAGTGAATGCCAACAATATAATTATATATATCAAGCTAGATATGAGCCCAAGGCCTTTAAAACTAAACTAAAATAGGGAAATTAAATAAAAGGTGTTTAATACAATATTTCCTACATCAACTCCACGGCCCAAAAAGAAACAAACTCAACTCTGAGTTTGGTCATGTGAGTTCAAACTGATCCGGTGCTTGATAATGGTTGGTAATGGTATATGTCGGATATGTTGAATGTGGAGTTGATCTTCATGTCGACTGGTAGACCGATTTTGAAGGCATTTGGTCCAAATTTTGCCAAAATGGGGAAGGGACCGAACTTTTTGCTTGTTAGTTTGGAATGTAGTCTAGTAGGAAGTCTTGATTTCTTGAGGTGAACCATGACTAAGTCGCCAACGTTGAATTCTGCAGCTTTTCTATGACTGTCAGCTTGCTGTTTGTAAGAATTGTTGGCTGCTTCTAGGTGAGCTCGGACTTCCTATGTTTGATTTGGTCTGCCATGATGATGGCTACGGCACTAAGATCAATAGAAACAGATAAGTTAGCAAGATTTAATGTTAATCTTGGAGTGTGAGTATAAACAATTTCAAATGGACATTTCTCTGTTGACCAATTGACCATGTTGTTGAAAGCAAATTCAGCTTGTACTATAGCTAGGTTCCACTGTCGGGGTTTGTCTCCACTTATGCACCTTAGAAGATTGTCGAGAGTGCGGTTGGTGATCTCGGTTTGCCCATCTGTTTGTGGATGGCTAGTGGAACTAAAAAGAAGATTAGTGCTGAACTTTTTCCATAAAGATCTCCAAAAACAACTCATGAACTTCACATCTCCATCGGAGATGCCATGAAGTCTCACAATTTCCTTTTAAAAAAAAAAAAATTGCAATATTTAGGGCATCATTGGTCTTTTTGCAAGCTAAAAGATGTGCCATTTTGCTAAATCTATCCACGACAACTAAAACGACGCCATAGCCACGTTGTGTTTTAGGTAAACCAAGAATGAAATCTATTGAGAGGTCTCCCCAAATGTTGTTTGGTATAGGGAGGAGAGTGAAGTCCTTGGTTTTCATTGACTAACTACTTGCTGCAGCTGCTGAACCATCATCGCCCGAAGGTCTCCCATCTCATTCCTGATGTTGATCACTGTTGTTTCCACTGCAGTCAATCGAGATTCTAATGCCTTGGTTGAAGATGCTTCCGCATCCATAGAGAGAAGATCCAAGAGTCTTGCGCGGGATCAAGCACTCTGATACCAAATTGGTGGAGAGGTTCCAAGAAAATTATCTTGAATTCTTTATTAATGAATGCCAACAATAGGCTGAATGCCTATTTATATACATCAAGCTAGATATGGCCCAAGGCCTTAAAAACTAAACTAAAACAGTAGAATTAAATAAGCTATAAAACGTGTTTAATACAATATTTCCTACATCACTTATACAGACATATAAAATCGAGGTGGACAATTTAAAAAGAGGACGAAAAGATGAAATAAATTCCTAGATCAATAATCCTAAATTGACATTTAGCAGGACAAAACATTCACAAAAAGTTCTCATATATACAGGGAAAAATTCTAACATACAAAACAAAATTTCTATACTGTCTCCATCTATTGTGACATGTCAATATGCTTTTAAAAATAGAATGAAGTCTACTGACATTAGTGTTGAGTCCACTAATCTTAATGAAGACAAATTTCTAGTGTGAACAAAAAAGTACTTCCGTAGTACTAGAAATTTTTCAACAACACTCGTACAAATGAGTACATACACTTGGTCTTCAACATGGCTACAATTGAAAGATGGTTTTCAGTCGTGGTTAAGAAACAGAAACCCATAAGATGAAGGTACCAAATGCTTTTCAAATTTTACATCATCCACCAGAGGATATAAATGAAAATTCAGTATACGGATCAGCTGAACTAATCGTCTAACCGACATCGAAGAAGCTCAAGGGGTAGAGATTCAATTGCAAGCTAGAATTGAGAACAAGGGAACATGTTAGATTAGTTAAATAAGATAAAGTCCAAACAATCCTGGAGAGATGCTCACCCATAGTCTTGGAGTTCTTGGATCAGTCTTGGGATGTAACTTTGATAGCTCTGACTGAAAGGTTATAACGATGTAAACTTTGAATTCAATTGAAAATGGACTGTCATAAACAATTAGGACAAGTGATTAGCGGAATACAAATGCTAAATCAAAAATAAGAATGACAGAAAAGAAACAAATAGACACCCATCCAACCAATAAACCGCACTTCAACAAGTTCTGATACCAACCACAGAAAGAACTTTGACGGGGAACCAATCATCAACAAAATAAAATAATTCGACACAATATCAAAATCAAATGGGGAAATGAAAAGGCCGAACTAAACTCCGAATTTAATACCAATGTTTTAAATACCCCCTGGCCCAATTGCTGAAGCCATCATGAAAAGCTTCTGTCAAATGCATTTTTTCTTTTTTTTTAAGTCACAGGTTCAAATCTACCCCACATTTGTGTTAAATAAAACAAACAAACAAAAAAAGGTAGAAGAGTTATAGTATTTGCAACTCACCCAGCAAAGACTGTTGGGCAAGTCAAAAGGCGGGGTAGTATAACATAAATAGGCAGATTAATGTTGCGACAGACATCTCCATCTGCTATCTAATGATAAAATAAAAAGATAAAATCAAAATTTTAAACGAAATTTTGCTCAGGCAAAAACTAATATATGCTGAGAAGATGAGATGCCACATACTTGGGTAGTTTGAATCACAGAGGTTTCAGTTATGATTCTCTCTCCAAGAATAACAGATTCCACACGACACAAGTGAATGTCAATTGAATTAATGGGGACTGCAGATGTTTCAACTATTAATTCACCGGTGATGGGATCTGAAAGAGAGCACAGAGTTGACATTTTCCCAGTAACCCGAAAACCACCTATTAAGAAGCACCTCCAATCAGCAAAAGGATACGTACTGACATACAAAAACCTAAAATAGAATATAAAAAATGAAACAATACTTTACTTCTTATATTGGCTAATATGCAGATATTTGGATTCCTAATTGAAAATGAAATAAAATAAAAACACACTTGAATAAGATAAAACATGAAAGAAAGGAACAATAATGATGAAAAAACCTGATTTTAATTCAGAGAGTAGTGGATGCCTTTGTGTATCCTGAGTGATGTAAAAGATAACCATTTCAGAGGACAGCGGCCGCTCAAGGAAATCAGCTAGGAACAGAACAAAAGGAAAACTTATATTCATATACTTGAGTTAAATGCATAATCTTGAAGGGTCAACTAAAGCATACCTGTATCACTTTCAACTATAAACTCGATCGTGGCAGATAATGACTTGTGTAGGTACCCTCTACTTATATCTACAGTTACTAAATACTATCGTATTATTCAGTAATTGAGAAATATCAGGTTCATGTAACGAGAAATCTTGTTTCTTTTTGGAGTGGGAAGGTGAATAGTGAAAACCATGCGATTAGGCATTCTCATAGTCTGAAGAGTCAAAATCAAAGTAGAAAGTTTCAAAACACTCACCTGAATGTTTATGTCAGTTCCATGAAAAGTCTCGTAAAATTTTCCCAAGTTTTCACTTGGCTGCCTCAGAATTACGGAAAATGGAATCTGGCAAGATTTTGGAGGAATTCATTCAGTTAACTATCTGAAAGTGCAGGCACCAAATAAGCAAACAACTAATCGGCACAACATGGACCATTTGTAAGAGGTTGTAATCCAGGGTCAAGATGATATGCCGTGAGGGTACAAGTACAACCATACACGATAACAATAAACAAAACATCCAATTATGTAACAGAAAAAGTAAATATTGGACCAAATTGAATTCAGAAATCTAAGTGCATAAACATATAAAACATTGATTCATGTACAAATTTAGAGATTCATAGCTTTCAACGGCTAATTTACCTCGGTTGTACCTGAAGCAAGCTTTCCAGATGGTCTTACCTCAATGCTCCTATTCCTATTATTATGAGGGCGAAGGAACAAAATCAATTCTAGAGCCAGATAAAGTATAACCGTTCGAGAAATTAAAGGATAAAATGATGCAAGAACCATTTCCAATATAAATTTCAGGTCGGATAAAGGAAGAGAAGCTCAGTAATCAAGCACTAAATTCCTTAATCCCTAACCATATCTTAGATCATTTCATATTGTATTGTTTATAGTGTAATCGGCAATTATGTAATCAGAGTTCCATCATCTCTAATAGTTGGAAACAAATTTGCAATCAAATTCAAATATTACACGACTTTCACATAATAGTACACCTTCCGAATCCAAATTTCACTTAAAAATCGTAAAGAAAGCCAACTCACACTATCGCAATAGGCTTGATGACACCGTAAACCGACTCAATAACTCCCGCAGATCCTCCACGAACCTTTTTCCCCATAAAATGCATCCAACGTATGAAGAAAGAGAACAGAGTTACGATTACAAGAAAAGAAATAATCCTCCATCATTCTGTCACTCAACAGGTGTTTGATAGCTCAGAAAGTACTTGATACGAAACTCCTTTTCAAGAAAGGAAAGAAACCACGAGATGCTTATACCTGCAAATTGACGGATCCATTGAGAGCGAGGCGAATTCCAGTATGGGAAATCGAGGAACAAGAATTGACGATGATGTGGCCTTGAAGATGTTCCTAAACATTGCAAGAGCGATAGTAATGAATTTGTTGAATGATGATAAAGAGATTTGAAGATTGAAAGAGAAGACTTACAGAAGGCCGGTAGATACGATTAGTTCGCGAAAGCTTGAGCTCCACTGGCATTGCAACTGCAAAAGCTAATACGGGCAAACGCGAAGTGAAGGCGATCGCATACGGGAAAATATTATGTGGATTTGCAAGATGACCCTTATACTTCACATCAATTCGCAAGATGACCCTCCATTTATAATAATAATGAATTTGCAAGATGGCCCTCAATACAACACTAAAATGACCCAAACTGCCCTTAATTTGAGAGCTAAACAAAATTTTAAATTTTGTGCAAAAATATCCGTCGATATCGAAGATATATTTGTCATCTCGATATCAATATCGATATCAATATTTTAATCATTGGTCCTATGCTCCTCTTTCCTTTATACAAAATAAATTTTATTTTTTAAAAAAATATTTTTACTACATAACAATTTTTATTAGATACCAGACTGAGCTACCTATTATAACCTAGGACAAGTAAAAAGTAGAAAGAGAAAGTTATAATGACTAAATTCAAACTAGGCTTATACTTTGATAACCAAATTTGTATTTTAATCCATGTGTTTAAACCACTAAATGGAAATATATCTTGTCTTGAGTTGTTTTCATTTATTAAAATTACATTATCATTTTAGTTCTTATACGTGGGATGTTATTTATAAGAGTTTTATTAAAGAAGAAATTGGCAAGAATCATTCATGAACTATGATGTTTGTTACAATTATACTCCTGCTTGTTAAATTTTGATCAATCACCCTAAATTATGTGGTTTGTTACCATTACCCTCGTAAACTTTTAATTTTGATATATAGTTTGTTATTTGTTATCATCAACCTTTATATTAGTCTTCATATTGATATATTTGTAAAAGTTAAATATTAATATTGATATTGAAACCAATTTATTTTGAAACTTTAAATTCTATTAAATTTTACTTCAATTTAAAAAATAATAAAAACATAATTGTAACTCACAGTTAAGAATGTAAAATTAAATCCTTAATTTCTAATTGGTTTTTAGAATTATTATTTAATTAAAAATTTTCAAATTTATTTTTACATTATCGTTCAATTTCTTTTGTGATTATCTCTATAATATTTTAATTTTATTGGATGTCACTTAAAAAAAGTTAAAAATATTTATATAACTTACAAATAAGAATAAATGTAAAATTTTAACAAATTACAAGAGTTGATTACAGCAATCAACATACTACAAAGTTAATTGATAAAACTAAAAATTCTAACAATATAATTGTAACCAACCGCAAAATTCATAAAGATTTATCAAATTCAAAAATTCAAAAATATAATTATAACAAACCTTATAGTTAAGTATTGATTTGTGTAATTTTTTCTTTTATTAAAGGACAGTGACTATTTATTAAGTTTATCAAATTATAAAGATAATTCTAACTAAACTTGTGATTTAACAAAAGAATATTTTTAAGGGTAAAATGTAGTTTTGGTCTCGGTGGTCATGTCTATTTAGTCTTTGAAGTTTCAAAACCAATGTTTTAGTCCTTCATGTCTACAAAATCATTATAAATAATCCCTAACTTAACTTTAAGTAAGGAATGGCTTATTGGACTGTTACATGCTTATGTGGATGCTAATTGTGTTTGATGACATGTTAATTGTTTTTATTTCTTAGAAAATAAATTAACTGGAGATTAAAGTATTAAACTTCAAAGACTAAGGGATATTTGTACGGATGACCCAGTTTGAGAAACCAACTCGAAAATTGGTCTCACTTTAAAAAACACTCAAAATTTGGCCTTTTGCAGATGTCATCACTGTATGAATTTACCACTTTATCCCCTCTTCCTTCTTTCAAACCTTCTCTCTTTTTTGCAGCTTTTTCCTTTTTTTTCTTATCTTCTTCTTCTTCTCCTTCTTTCCGATTACTTTCCAGCAATTTCCCATTTTTCTTTTTCGGAGATTTTTGCTTATATCGCCCTATTTTTTTTCATCTTCATTTTTCCATCGAGATTTTCTTAATTAGAATAAAGCAAGAGTGAATTGGGCGAGGAGAGAACGTCACTGCTAAGAACTTTTCTCGTAAAGTTCTGATGGGGCGAGGGAAAAGTTCTTCGCAGCGTCGTTCTCTCCTCGCCCAATTCACTCTTGCTTCATTCTAATTAAGAAAATCTCGCTGGAAAAATGAAGAAAATAGAGTGACATAAACAGAAATCTTCAAAAAAGAAAAAAGGAAAATCGTCGGAAAAGAAATCGAAAAAAAGGAGAAGATGAAAAAGAGCAGAAAAAAAAACAACAAAAAAGAGAAGGTTTGAAACAAGGAAGAGGGGTTAAAGTGGTAAATTCATGCAGCAATGACATCAGCAAAAGACGAAATTTCAAATGTTTTTGAAAGTAAGGCTAATTTTCGAGTGGGCCTCTCAAAATGGGTCATCTGTACAAATATCCCAAAAGTTGGGGCCTATTTCCTATATTTTAAAAGTATTTAAAAAAAATTTTTTTAATTCTGTATACACGTGGCCTATTTCGGAACAGTTGTGCGTACGTGGCGCGGTTTTATTGGATTAATGATGGTACCTGACGTGTAAACGCTGGATGTCGTTGTCGACGTCTAATTTTGCATCAAAGGGTGGAATGAAGTCTCAGGTCATAAGGATCTTTCTCGCTAATTCCACAGACCCTTATCCTTCTTCTTCTACTTCTTCTTCTTCTTCTTCTTCTTCTTCAAAAATTCAATCCGAATTCAGATTAGAATGCAACTGCAAACTCGCAGACTTCAGTTAATTTTCCTAATTATATGTCTATGTTCTCTCTTCATCAACGCCCGTCCCTTTCTCATCGTCATCTCTCAAGATGACCTCAAGGATGGTGCCCCGCCGGAAGATTCCTCCGATTCCGCCAACTCCGACTCCGCCGAGTGGGACGAGTTCGGGGAACCTGAATCTCAAAACTCCGCCCTCGAGCTTGACCCCGGTTCTTGGCGCCCCATTTTTGAACCGGATTCCCCCGCCTCCGCCTCCGACCCCGACGCGACCGAGGATCTGTACTACACTGTTGTAGGGAAAATGATGTCCGCGGTCAGTTCCGGTGACCTGAGGTTGATGGAGGATGCGGTAGCGGATATTGATCAAGCTGCTGCGGAGAATGGGGATCCGCACGCGCAATCGGTTCTAGGGTTATTGTATGGAATGGGGATAATGAAGGAAACCAATAAGGCTAAGGCGTTTATGTATCACCATTTTGCCGCTGAAGGGAATAAGCAATCTAAGATGGCTCTTGCTTATATTTACTTCAGGCAAGAAGTAAGTTCAACTTCCGAGCACTTTAGTTATTCAATTCTGTTTAATTGCTGAAGAATTATTTTATTTCATCTGTTGGTTGGCATATATGGATATGCTGTGTTCGAATAGATAATTCACAAAAAACAATTCTTGATGAAAAATTATTATTCCAGAAATTTGAATGCATCCAAATTCGTTTCTTTATTGGGTAATTCTTGCTTGGTTTCAGATGTATGACAAAGCAGTCAAGCTTTATGCTGAATTAGCAGAGGTAGCCATTAATAGTTTATTAGTTTCCAAGGATTCTCCAGTAATTGAACCTGTGAGAATCCATAATGGAGCTGAGGAGAACAAGCAGGCCTTGAGAAAGTCTCGAGGAGAAGAAGATGAGGACTTCCAAATTTTGGAATATCAGGCGCAGAAGGGTAATGCTGGAGCTATGTATAGAATTGGGCTATTTTACTACTTTGGACTCAGAGGATTGAGGCGTGATCATGCAAAAGCATTGTCCTGGTTTTCCAAGGCCGTGGAAAAAGGAGAACCAAAGTCTATGGAATTACTTGGAGAGATATATGCAAGGGGGGCCGGAGTAGAAAGGGATTATAGTAAGGCACTTCAATGGCTAACTCGTGCATCCAAGCAGCCGTCATTTACTGCTTATAATGGCATGGGATATTTATACGTTAAGGGTTATGGAGTGGAGAAAAACTATACCAAGGTAAGATTCCCCAATATTTTCTGTAATACTAACATAAACTACGAATTTTTGTCTCCATATGTTGTTGTAATTCTTGCCATGGAGCTGTCTTAATTAGATACCATTAACTTAACCCACTAGAACTCAGGTGATACATTTTCCCTGCAACATAAGTGAATTAGGGACTAGTTGATTTAATGGTGTATTCAATTTGTACTGTCAAGTTGAACTGCTTTGGAAGTATTTTGTATTGTTTTTAAAGTTCACCTGTGCCCACAGAAATCTGGTAGCTTATTTTCATTTATCTTTTCTGTAAGTGGAATTGTACATTGCACTTACCTATCAATTGTTGTCACCCTACCTTAAACGTGCGTATGTCTGGTGTGTATTTTAACTGGTAGTCTCTTGCTCTATGGACTTTTCAAAGTGGTATACTATATTCTCAGAAGTTCTATTCTTATCTTAGATTGTTACACCGTATTCTTGTCACACCGTGACTTTGTTTCCTAAAAAATAGTTCTTTTGCAATACTGCACTTCTGAATCTCTGATGGGCATTGAATTGTTGAGGATGCAACATAAACTTGCTCCATTTTGAACACAACCCCCCACCCGACCCATTGCTTGTTAAGATACTGCCCTTAGTTGTTGCAAGATCTGGTTGGATCTTAATGCATCCTTTGAATGGCTATCCTTTAATTATGTTGATTTGTTTGATAAATGATGATATGGCTCCTGGATTACTGCTTGCTTCTTTTCTTTTCTTTTCTTTTTTTTTTTTTTCTCTTCTATTCATGCCACCTACGTGGCTTATAACGTGTCTTCATTGCATGTCCCCCTCATGCTACATCATTTAATACAGGCCAAGGAGTACTTTGAGAAAGCTGCCGAAAATGATGAGTCTGGTGGTCATTATAATCTAGGAGTTATGTATCTTAAAGGCATTGGAGTAAAGAGAGATGTGAAGAAGGCGTGTACTCATTTTATAATGGCTGCAAATGCTGGACAACCAAAGGCATTCTACCAGCTAGCAAAGATGTTTCATACAGGTGTTGGGCTCAAGAGGAATATTCCTATGGTAAATTCACTCAACTACATTTCATAGCATTTTCACTATGCTCATGGTTTTGGACTTTGCTTTAACCCTCGAATGTTTTAACATGTTGGTTTGGTTTGAGGCTTGTGAACCCGACCTCTACTGGAGGCTTTTGAATCTTGTGGCTTGATTTTTTGTTTGGTCTGCACTATTGTCTATTTCTAAGGAATATTTTCTCTATAACTTCTGAGCAGCTTATTTTCACTATCAAATTCATTGTTTGAAGTTTTCTTCGGGATTTAATTCTTGAAAAGTTTCTCAACTTATTCATATACATTGAAAGCACGAAATGTCTTCCTTCTATATTACCCCTTAAGTGACCTGGGTATAATTGGTCTTTCTGGAGCAAACGTTTTAGCAAAAGAAATCTAAACATATTATCAGGGATTATTACAGAGTACAGATACTGTAAATAATTGAAGTTTCTACGGTTTCAGGCTAGTGCATTATACAAATTAGTTGCTGAACGAGGGCCTTGGAGTTCATTGTCTAGATGGGCATTGGAATCATATCTGAAAAGTGATATTGGCAAGGCATTCTTCTTGTACGCAAGAATGGCCGAGCTAGGATATGAGGTGGCACAAAGCAATGCAGCATGGATACTTGATAAATATGGAGAACAAAGCATGTGTCTGGGAGAATCTGGCTTTTGCACGGATGCAGAAAGACACCAGAGAGCTCATTCTCTTTGGTGGCAAGCTTCTGAGCAGGGCAATGAACATGCTGCTTTACTGATTGGGGATGCATATTACTACGGTCGGGTATGTGCTGAGAGTACAGGATTCTATTAAATCACAAATGTTTCAAAATCACGTGTTTGAGATTTTCATCTTCCTACATTTTCATTTCCATTCAGGGAACTGACGTAGATTATGATC
Source organism: Citrullus colocynthis (assembly GCA_031780015.1). Classification (NCBI taxonomy): domain Eukaryota; kingdom Viridiplantae; phylum Streptophyta; class Magnoliopsida; order Cucurbitales; family Cucurbitaceae; genus Citrullus; species Citrullus colocynthis. Next base: position 1,141,335 of record QLSR01000118.1, on the reverse strand, counting down.
GTGCTGCGGAAGCATACATGCATGCCAAATCCCAACTAAATGCACAAGCTATGTTCAACCTTGGTTACATGCATGAACATGGTCTAGGCCTTCCATTTGATCTCCACTTAGCCAAGCGGTACTATGACCAAGCTCTGGAACTTGATCCAGCTGCCAGGTTGCCTGTCAAGCTGGCCTTAGTAAGCCTGTGGTTAAGGAAGAATCATGCTGACAGTTTTCTGGTGGGTTCATTGAACTGCTCTTCTTACTGCTTTTCTTGCAAGTGTACATTAGTTCCTGGACACCATAGGTTCTTATCATATTTGGGAGTGATCCTAAAATGGTTAAAATCACTTTGATCTCTCAAAATCATTCCGAAAATACTTACAATCAATCGAAATTGATAGAACGAAAAATGCAATTGAAAGTGTAAAATTAAATATTGAACTGATTTTGAGTGATAAAAGGTATGTTTCATAACCACAAAAGTGGTTGTAACAGGTGGAAAATTACTCCTAAACATGCACTTTGTTATATATCTTTCAGATTTATTATAAACGACCTGGATGCTGATCAAATGGGGATGTTTATGATATGTGAATAATTAGGTCCATGTGATTGATTCGTTGCCGGAAGTGTATCCAAAAGTTGATGCATGGGTAGAGGATGTACTGTTGGAGGAAGGAAATGCAACAATCCTAACTTTATTTGCTTGCCTACTCACTGTCCTATATCTTAGAGAGCGACAACGGAGGCATGCAGCTGTTCTGGCGGCGGCGGCTGCTGCTGCTGCTGAGGCTGTGCCACTCCATCCAAATGACCATGTGCCTCCACAAAATTAAATCACTGCCTCTACTTTTGATTGAATTGATCACTGTTCCTCTTTTTCTCCTTTACTTATTCAATGAGGTATGAGAATCTTTTCTGCAACGGTTATGTACAGGAAATTAGAACTCAACTGCGCAGAAAGGAAAGAGCTTTTGCGTTATTGGGACTTCACAACAGAGTAGAGGAAGGATTTCAAGATGATTACACCTTTATCATAGAAAACAATTTTTTTTTTTTTTTGGTGATTTATTACATGGCAATTCCATTGTAGATGTGTATGAGCTAGCACTTTTTGTCTTTTGCTGATACTAATTAAACTTGTTTACATGGAAAATCTATAAGGACATATTTTTTTTTCTTTTTTTCTTTTTTTTTTTTTCCAATTTCAACGGGCAGGGTTGGCCTCTGACCTTTTGGATCTAATTAAATTTTCTGAGGGCTTAATTGCTACAAACTCACTAGCTTAATTTCAACAGGTAGGTTTGGCCTCTGTTTGGAAAGGCATTTGCAAGCCACGTATAACAAATTATTAATCTATCTAGAATTACTTTTTAATTCTTTTTAATGGGAGAAAGCTATTAGATAATAGCTTTTAGATTTCCTTAAAAATACGTTGCCTTTCCTTTCAATATCAATTTATCATTCCATATTAGCTTACTTTCACAAATTCTAATTGATTTAATCTTTAATAACAATTATAAAAATAAAAAAATAAAAAATAAAAAAAAAAATTTGTAATAAAAAAAGTAGTTGCCATTCAGATCTCATAAATTTTTAAATCATTATATTATAATAAAATACAAATTAAATATCAATATAAAAATAATATAAATGACAATATATAATTAAATTATACAAATTTAATATTAATTCACCAAAAACAGAAAAAAAAAAAAAAAAAAATTTGTAATAAAAAAAGTAGTTGCCATTCAGATCTCATAAATTTTTAAATCATTATATTATAATAAAATACAAATTAAATATCAATATAAGAATAATATAAATGACAATATATAATTAAATTATACAAATTTACTATTAATTCACCAAAAACAGAAAAAAAAAAAAAAAAAGAAAAAAAAAATAGATTTTGTTTACTTATTCAGAAGGCCGCTAATACTCCGACATATAATATGATTTCAAATGGATCATGAGAAATCTTAATATTACATGAACTTGTGTAACTGCATTGGCTATAAAATGATGAAGAAAAATAGTCGCTGAAGTGGTGACAACTAATATGTACACATTTTCTTATATGAAACATGGTATTTACAACTAATATCAATACCTCAAACGTTCCAAAAACAAGTTCATTTTCCCAGTTTGGTCACTTGGCATTCTTTTCAACAACAAAATACAATCGCTATCTTCAACTTGTTTGCTACCAATAATATCAATATCAAGCTGCTTTTCCATCTATTAATCTTCTCCTACCAGCCGAGTGCCGAATATTCTGTACTGTCTACTTCCCCATACGTCCTGTTTATTAAGATAATAAGATTTCAAGCAGCACTGCGCCCATGGAGGATTTCTTCTACTGGCCTCATTTTTCTCACTTGCTGAAACCCCAAGTAGCTTGTTTCGTTTCCTCGTTAAAGTATCAATCGACGGATAGCCACCAAAGAATTTGTACTTGAGTGGATTAAGACAAACAAACATGAAAAACACAATCAGAAGGATGCCAAGAAGTACAACTACATTGCTACAGTCAATACTACGGAGTCACGAACACAATGTTGTAGGGAATTATTATCTTCACGAACCAAGGAAAAGAAATGCACATCTACTATATTGCAACCAATGCAAGAAATGTATTGCTATGTCATAACATTTCAAATATGATGGAAAGTTTGTTAAGTGTCTTGTGCCACAAATACAATTTCCTCCATCCTTCACCCAAAAAAAGGGTCTATTAATGAAACAATAGAGAAGAGTGAGTTCGAATTTTCACAAGGGAGGGGTGCATTTCTCATAGATCAAGCAGATTTTCACTGTAACGCTCTTGAAAGTGAAAAACAGAGTCTCAATATAACATAGCTTGAAGGGGAAATGTGCTACAAACTACCGTATGTGGAAGCTTTAGGATAGCGGTTCACTAATGTTAACTATACTGATGATCTGTATCAACTCTGCTTAGTTGACAGGGCTAAGTTATGGTTGATTCCAGTAAATTTCACATAAGAGGGGACTTCCCGTACTCCATAAAGAACTTAGGGTTGTTTGATTCTTGGGAGAGATTGCAGTAAATTTCATATAAGAGTCTCTTGCCAGTAAATCACACTAATAAGGAATCAGATGCACAATTTTCTTCCAAGTTCTTTAAGAATAGATATTAAACAATTTAAGTAAAAGCGAATAAAAAGGAACCAAACCATCAATTTTCCTTTCTTCTAAATACTCTGTTAATCGGAAATAAACATTCCCAGAATGTTTGTAGTATAAATTATGCAGTACACATGGTAAAAGGAATCTTACTCCATCCTCCGCATATAATAGGGCATGGATTCTTGCAGTTGGATCTTCTAGGCACAGCCTAACCCGGTAAGTCCCTTCAGGAGAGCGGAAGTCCTTGGCCTGTAATGGATATATTGCTATGACTCGCACAATACATTTGAATTTTGCAGTCACCTGTCAAGTGTAAACTTCATCGATCAAGAAATAAGGTCAAGCAGTTTGCAGAAGGGGTGCAACAAGGACGACGGAGGACATAGCATGCACCAGAAGTGACTACTGTGGACCTTAAATGCATAACCAAGAAAAATAATTAAAGATTTTGAAATATGTGAGATAGAACAAATTTTCTCCTGAATACATCCATATAATCTAATTATGGAAGCAGTAGTTGCCACAACAGAAACAATATATTAAAATGAGATGCAATCTTAAACCCGCCCCAGTAAACAGTCAAACTCAGAGGAGGAAAATAGACCATCAAAGCAATTGAAATAGTACATAAGACCTAAAAAAGTAAGCACGCATTCATTCTAAAGACCATTCATCGAACCTTCAACATCCCTAGAAGTGTATCACCATAATGTGAATCAAGCACGTGAAAAATTGTGCTGAGGATCATTGACTTGCATTGAAAGATGCAAAGACGCCACACTACATATAAATCCCGTGCAGTACATAAAACATCAAGAAAATGCAACTTCCCAACAAACAACCACCACCAGCGATAGAGAGAAGCAGTACCTTTGAATATGTCAATACATCCATCAATGTGGCAAATGGTTCATTATTGTGATCAACCTCTGTTAAAGGAACGAGATAATCAGCAAATTGCCACCAGAAAAAATCCCAAATGAAATTTAATCTATCAGAAACAGTTAAAACTCAAAATCAAAGTAACCATTGCAATAAAATAAAATTTCATGAAATAGTACTTCATACCTGTAATGGGTGAAGGTGAAGGAAAGCTCCAAAAAGGAATTCTCCCCAAAACTGATGCTAAACGCTCCTCATATGATCTAATAATTAGAGATGATAGTGTATCAAAACTTTTGGGTAAAAAATTGAAGCATGAGTCTAACGTGTATTTTGTCTGAGATGAGATAATGGAAAGCTAACCTTTGGCGCAATTGTATGGCATTGTCTTCATTCGATGTATAACGAAGCTTTGAAAATGTTGTCACCGCAATTTGGAAAGACCCAACTTGCATTTCACATAAGACGTTCATAAATTTCATCCATTTGCCAGTGTTGAGCATGGATAAACTCTGCTTCTCAATCCCTTTGTCAAAGATCAACCTCAAGATAGAGCCAACAGGAGGTAATGTACATAATATATCTCTTGGCAAAACCAATGGTCCCAATAGATGTACATAACCAACTTCGTTTGCTAACCTGGGTCATGCCTAATTATTAACAAAGTTCAACACAATGACTTTAATGAAAGGTAAATTCAAGGAGTGAGAATGAATATCCTCCCCGCGCCCAAAGAAAAAACAAGGGAGAAAGGGAATACCTACATACAAACATATATGTGTTTATATATATATCATACTACATCTTGTTGACTTCAAGAATGAAAGATCACAAGAAAGTACGACTATGGTTTTATTTCCATAAATATAGATGATTCCTTACAGTTCTTTGTTTGAGGAATTGATGGAACAAGTAATAGTTGAGTGGAAGGAATGGACAATCACATGAAAGTACAGTAATAAATGTGCTTTGTCTTAGTAAATAAGATGGATCTCTATCAGATTCTGTCAAAGGAATTCGAGGAACAAGCAATTGTTAGGTCAAGGTTGAAATATAAGATGGACCCTGATCTAATAATCTTTACATAAAGAATCTTCTATTCCTCGGCAACATCTGTTTGATACAGCAAAATCCAAATTCGCAACTTCAAGAAAGTTATTTCAACGAATTGTTGAAAAGGAACTGGCAACAAAGGTTCACTCCTTCCTCTTTCGTGAAAAGAACACACAAAGAGGGAGAAGGATAAAGTTTAGAAATCTAAGGGTTTGTTTGGTAGAGAATCTAGATTATGTTTTACGTTTTCAAATTTATTTGGTTTAGCAAATATGTGTTTGGCAGATAACCTCAATTCTGTTTTTGAAAACTGTTTTCAGATTTTATAATCCAAACAGTGGAAATTCTAAAAACATTTATATGTTTTTATTGTATCCAAATTTTGACCTTTAAGTTTTAAAATGCAAAATTATATTAAATCAAGATAAAAATAGTTAGAAATACAATATGTCATGTTATAAACTCAATTCATTTTTTTTTAATGTAATATGTATTATGTCATGTATTATAAATTATATAATATTAGAAAATAATAATTATATAATTTTTTAACATAAATCATATTCGTAAATAAATTAATAATAATTTATTAAGTTTTACAATTTATAAATATATAGTATCAAACTCATTTTAAACAATTGCTTAAATTAGAATCCAATTCATCGGATCTCTTTGTTTTCAAATTTCTATTTTCATTAAATCTCTTGTTTTCAAATTTCTGTTTTCAAATTCGTGTGTGTGCACGCGCGCGTAAACACAATCTTTGTGTGCATGTGTGTTTTCAAATACGTGTGGTGCGTGCGTGTACGTGTGTGTTGGATTATCAGTGTGCGCACGCGCGTGCGTAATTGTGATTGTGAGTGCGAGTGTGCATGCGTGTGTGAGTGCGAGTATGCATGCGTGCTTCCAAGAGTTGACAGGTTAAAAAGTCAATAAAACAATCTTTGTATGATTTCTCTCCTAATCCAGATTTCCCAAAGTTGACTCCCCTTCCATTGTAGAGTTTGAATATTTTGTCTCAGTAAAGATACTGTAAGAGACTATCATTTACAGGGTAGCAATGATTTCTAGAACTACATCTTTCAGGATCATCTAAAAATGTTATTAGCCTTTATTGTATGGTATTTTCTAGAATGGCGGGTACATTTAAAAATTGTACAGAAAATTAAAATAAATATTGGACAAAAATATATAGTACAAAGCCAGACTATTTTGCAAAGATTTGGTAACATGGTGTTTTGTTTCCTTGGAAATGTTATACAGTGGCAACACCCCAGTACCACTTTACTGTTAATATGAAATCGCTTACCACCAATTCATCATCGCAGGAAATGAACTGCACTAGTTATCAATGGTTGTATAACTAACTGAACATGGTATGCTTTTATAAACAAATTTAAGTTTGATGAACTCACTTTGTGTCAATGCTAATCGGTTGAGCATCAGTTCCATCCCAAACAAAAGCCGGAGTCCCATTGTTAGCATCCTCACACATGTAGACAATCTTTGTTTGTGTGTGTGTGTGTGTGAGAGAGAGAGAGAGAGAGGGAGTTAGACTAATTGGGATATAATAGGATGCGTATCGTACTCTTATAAGGATGTTAAGAGAATCAGTTACCTTACTTTACAAAGCAGAAGGGAAGAATTAAAAAAAAGTTAATAATTTTTCACCATGGATAAAACAGACTTCTTTCCTTTTCTTTTTTTTTTTCATAAGAAATGGACAAAACAGATAGAAAAAGGATGTTAATAGAATTAGATATAAGGATGTTAAGAGAATCAGTTTCCTTACTTTACAAAGCAGAAGGGAAGAATTAAAAAAAGTTAATAATTTTTCACTACGGATAAAACAGACTTCTTTCCTTTTCTTTTTTTTTTTCATAAGAAATGGACAAAACAGATAGAAAAAGGATGTTAATAGAATTAGATATAAGGATGTTAAGAGAATCAGTTTCCTTACTTTACAAAGCAGAAGGGAAGAATTAAAAAAAGTTAATAATTTTTCACTACGGATAAAACAGACTTCTTTCCTTTTCTTTTTTTTTTTCATAAGAAATGGACAAAACAGATTGAAAAAGGGATACCGTGGAATTCTTGAAAAACACTATCGTGTGCAGATAACCTCACCTTGCCGATCAAATTTACATGTTCGCTTTCCTTCAAATCTCTCACAAATGAAAAGTTGGTTGATCCTACAAAATTTGGGAATAATTCAAAAGTTTTTTAGCAAGTCATCCATAAACCATTTGACATTCAAGATTTATATACACTGGCAAGTAAGCATATATGTCCTAAACACATACATCCAACACGTGACCTTAAACAGAGGGATGCTGTCATTGAGCAATTTTATATATTTCTGGTCTCTAAGTTAACGTTCTTTGTATTTTTTATGAGAAAGCACTGTAAATAACTCCTTAGGATGAAAGAACACTAAAAGAAAGCCGACACTCTAAATTGGTTGTTTATAAACCGAACACTTCATTGACAGACCTTCATCAAGTTCAAAACCAACAAGCCAATCCCTCAGACTCAAAATAAACTTTTTATCAAGATCTCTGCATCGAAATTTTGGTGATACATCATACGGTAGAAAGCCCGATCCATCTTTTCCTTCATACAAAGCAAATGAAGAAAACTTCTTATTGAAGACAGCATATATTTCCCCCTGATGAGTTTTCATCTGCAATCATCACTTCATTTCTGAGATAGTCATTGACCACCTATCATTTATATCCATGAGAATGAAAAGAAGACTAACATTGTAATATAAAAATGCTCAACTGCTTAAGGAGATAAGATTCATTTATTCGTCCAATGCCAAACATCTCCAGTAAATGTTTCATAAAGAAATCTCCTTAAAACATATATACTTCTTATTGAAGCGAAAACCAAAATAATAAGCAAGTGCCTATGAAGCTTAGAAAATATGGAAGCTAAGATTTAATATGATAGGGTAGGCAGGGTAAAAAGAACCCCATTAACCCTACTTATAAATTAATAGCTTCACAAACCAGGGGAAACTGTTTGTACCCTTTATTCGTTCTTCTCTTGGGCAGTAGAAATAACCGTATTTGAGAAGACTAAGTGACAAGAACATAAGGATTCAAGCCAACATAAGGGGTTAAAAATGTATATTTGAAAAAATTTATGTGTCTAACATCCACAAAAATATTCTTATAAAAAATGCGTCCTCCAAAGTAGTCAATAATCTCGAGTCAATAGATTTTGGCGTGAACTAAGACTACAGTCATCCATTCACGTTGGGCTGTTTTCCAAATTTTTTCCATTCATTGCAAATTCACAAAGTTGTTAGCATAACAAGGTTTTTTCCCTCTCAAATTGAAGAAAATAAAAGCTGAAAACTTTAATGAAATAAAGATACTTGTTAAAAATTAGGCGGTTTTCAAATATAGCAAAACAAGTCAAACTATTTACAAATATAGAAAAATTTCATTGTCTATCAACGATAGACTTCTATCACTTGAGTGATAGACCACAATAGACTTCTACCTCTCATGCAATAGAAGTCTAAAATTTTCCTATATTTGTAAATAGTTTGATATTTTTTCCATTTATAATAATTTTCGTTAAAAATAGTAGTAATAATAATAATAACATAGATCTGTTTGAACAAGAGACTGAAAAAGAAAATAAACAAAACATGCAAGAAAAAGTATGTCAAAATACAATGTTCACAAGATTTAGAATTGTTGACTACCGTAACATGCGAAAGTTCAATGATATCCCCTGCTGAAGCAACATGGGGAAGCTTTTCCAAACTTTCAGCAAAAATATTTGCAGTAATTCCAGGTTTTTGATGAGATTGGTCAACAATTTTTACAGCACAAAAGCAATCTGCAAAAGTATATAAATGACCTCAAAGTAGGCAGAACCTCAACAAAACAAATTGTGGCTCAAAACTTAAGAAATCACAAGACAGAGATAGGGAATGATGAAAAAGAGTGATTTACATGTCCCAGTATTCAAAAATAAATTTAATCCACCAAGTTGCATGGTGTGCCATGTATAGATTAGTTCGACTTTCAATTAGGAGAAAATTCAGGGTCTATAACATGTATTCATCGCACAGTATTTGGATGGTTAAGTCTTAGCATATTTCGTGATCTCCCACAAATGGGGCAAGTCAAAATTTTACTATGTAGTCGTGACTCACCGTGTTAATCATACCACTGTATCTATGGAAACTATTGGGAACCTTTGCACATAGCAAACGAACAGAAGTCTACCATTCTAACAGAAACCATCGAACACAAATACACAAGATAATTTACCGAACAGTTAGATCAAATATGTCTATGTGGTGCCCTGGTACATAGATTTCTTTTTCGGTATCTGTGAGCATCCAAGTCTGCTTATGCGCACCTCAATTATGTAATGTACTTGTACATATGAAAATACAAGCTGGAAGAGTTCAAAACAGAAGTCATTTCAGTGGTCCATATCTTCCAATTAGAGTGAACTTCAATCTTCCTCATTCTCAATCTTAAAATTTTATTTAAAAGACCGATAATCGTAGTATAGTAAATAGGTCACCAGTACTTGATAAGACAAAATGAAACAAAGTGGCAGTAGATTATGCCAAAGCAGGCACTTGAGACCAACACTCCTACTTCCGCCACACAATACATCAGCTATTCAACAGAAATTTACAAGAACTGGCTCAGAAAAAACACCTTACTGCAGACATATCGTCAATCTACTACCGTCCAAATGGAAGCAGCCGTAAGTCCGGCCTTTGTATCATCATTGCCAGTAACTTGTTACACGCAAAACGATTAGATCGATGATATTAAACTACGAGATGCTCGGATTTTACTAAAAAAACATGATTCAGAGTAAGAAATGAAACTGCTAACAATTTCAAAGGAGTGGATTCCAGAAACAAAATCCATTTGCATGGCATGGAATAGAGGAAAGAGAGAGGAGAAAAATACCAGTGCCCTTCGTTCGCCTGGGGAAACCGAACTCGATGATAACGCCAATAAGGTTAACCTTCTGGTTTATGGAGGCAATAGCATCTCTGATCTCCATGAATTTATAGTCGTCGCTGCTCCCCATCTCTGTGAGCCCCAAGTTTCGGACTGAGCGACCAATTCCAAGGGTTTAGGGTTTTATGCTACGCTATACCCATCTATATCTTTCATTAACCTTCATACTTTCCCACTGTATTTTCCCGCTTTTCTTAGCGACACGTGTGATTTTTAGAAAAATATATATACACACACCCAATTATTTCCTGGATTTTCAAGTTTATTAAATTACAATTACTAATTTACTCACACGATTGAAACTTTTATAATTTTATTAAACATGCCCTTTGCTTAGTGACACAGTGTACCCTTTAGATTTATACAATTATATATATTCTTGTTGATGCCAAAAAAATGGATCAATTGTATATTTGTATTATGGGAGAAAAATAGTCAATTGCCCGAAGATAAAGAAAATTGAACACCGCCATACACACTCTAACATTCAAGTCAATTTTGGGTTTGTGAGTAATTTGATAATGGAGAAAAAAAAAATTTGGCATACTTCGACAATGACTTTAATCGTTTATATAGGCTAGTGAGCATAACCAATGTTTGGGCTCATAACTTAAGAAGGTTGTAATCGATGCTTAAATGCATCACCCATTCAACTCTTCGATTATTCATTAATGGATCGTCTGTTGAGAATCTGGATCGTTTCAAACTCGATTATTCGAAGGTTCTTCATGAGTTCTCCATAGGTCATCCAAGGGACCTACTGGGGTCTTCCAATGTCCTTTATGTAACTCTTATGTCCTCCATGAGCCATATTGAGGTCTTCCATGAGTTTTTCAAGGTTCTCAATAGTACTACTAAAAACCTCCATGGTACCACTACATAGGTCATCCATGTGGCTCCTAGGTCCTCCATGGGTTCCACTGAGGTCTTCCATAGGTTCTCCAAAACCTTCCATGTGACTTCTACGTTCCTTCATGAGTCATCTAAGTTGCATCTAGGCTCCCTCGTGAGTCCTCCTAACTTCCTCTAGGCCCTCTCATGGGTCCTCTTAGCTCCCTCCAAACTTTTCATGGGCTCTTTTAACTACCTCTAGGTTCCTTCATCGGTCATTTGAGCTCCTTCTAAACTCTTCATGAGCCCTATTAGTTACCTCTAGGCTCTCTTATGAGTCCTCTAAGCCATCTCTAACCTTCCTCATGAATCCTATTAAGGTTTCCCATAGGTACATGGAGCTCTTGCATGGGCCTGCTTAATCCATTTGAATTGGTCTTCTATGACCATGAGTGACCATTGGTCAGATGTGGGTTCCATTAGTCTTGATTTGCCCTCTCGAGACTCTATCTTTGTTCTTGAACCTCATATCCTTCTCGGCTCTTGACCTTGGTTCATCTCAGTAAATGTAACATCTCGAGTTTTTATAAATCAGGATCAATTATCCTAAATTATTGGAAAACCCTTTAATTTTGGATTTTGGAGCCAAGTTGGTTTAATTTGGAATGAGTAACCGATTTATTTGGATTTGTTTGAAAAGCATAATTAATTTAAATTTATTTGATGGAAGATTTGAAAGTTTGTACTAACTAAATATTTTGAAGAGATAAAGAATTATAGGTTTACTTGATAGATTTGAGATTTTGTGGATTTGAATTTAGTTAAATTCATTAAGGATTTAGATTTTTAAGAGATTTGGAAATTAGAAGGAAAAGGAAGGATCTAGGGTTTTACTTAAAGATGTGTGTATGTATCTATAAGTTAAAAAAAGTTGCAATTATTTTTCTTTTGGACTATACTTGAGTGCAATCGGGCTGCACCCAATAGAAACGTGTTGGGTGGCACTAATTTTTTTTTTAAATATTGTTTTATTTTTTTTCTATGTGTATAAAAGAGAGAGGAGCATATATTAGGTCGTCGTCAGTCCCCAAAGAAAACTTCAAACATGCCAGATCCTCTCCCTTCTCTCTCACTCTCACACATCCCTCGCCTTCCTTCAGCCACATACTTTAAGATGTGCTGGTCGTCGTCGATCGTCACGTCCACATAGCCTCAATTTTTAGTCGTTTACGTGCTAACTTTCTATCTCTTAGTTTATCTTATTATAAGTGATTCAGCACAACGCCACTACCCGTTGTTGTTTCACCATCATTGATCTTTGACTGTCGCTGCCACCATGGTCGGGTGTTGCCTTCGTGGGTGAGGTCCTAATTAAAGGTTTTTTTTTTTTTTAAGTTCTTCAATACCCACTAAGTCTTGGGAATAAATTTAACTTACCCATAATATTTGGATTGTAGATTCACGATTTAGGAGGTCGTGGGGTTTGGCTTAGATGTTGTAATTTGGTCCTAATTTCCTAATATTGATGTGTTTATAAGGTTGAATTATTGTTTGGTAGTTTGGAAGTGGTTGTAGATCAAGCAAGCATTTTTGGTAAGTTGTTTGGGAACCATTGAGGTAAATTGTGATTTAGGATTATGCTCTAAAGGGTGGAATTGATTATAGTTTATGTTTTAGGATTTTGGTCAAAGAAGTTTCTTAAGCTGAGGGATTTGAATTGCTTTGACTTACATGCCTTTGAGTCCGACGAATTATTTTGATAATGTCTAAGACATGTATGATGTTTAAGCATGATTTTTTATATGATTGAATATGCCAAAATTTGATTGAAAAGCATGTACACGAGTTTAGGGATAACATATTTTGTGATTTTATGTTGGGTTTGCATGTGTATGTTACATGAAATCTCAAACATGACAAACTTTGACAAACTATGACGCAACTCGCCTTCTAGACAAAACACATGAATGACCCTCTTGACCCGTCATCCAAGCACATGACACACAAAAAAGATGCCCACTTGCCAAAAAAGGCAGATGAATCGCATAACGCCCGACACGAAAGATAGCATGTAGTTTTGGCTGGCTAACTTTTAAGTCGTAGTAGTTGTATGTGATTACATAGCCTGACTTGGCTGACTTGGCTAACTTTTAAGTCAGCAGTGGTGCTATGTGATTACATAGCCTCAACTTTTAAGTCGCAGTAGTTGTAACAACTTTTAAGTCGCAGTAGTTGTATGTGATTACATAGCCTCAACTTTTAAGTCGCAATAGTTGTATGTGATTACATAGCCTCAACTTTTAAGTCGCAGTAGTTGTATGTGATTACATAGCCTAAGTCGCAGTAGTTGTATGTGATTACATAGCCTAAGTCGCAGTAGTTGTATGTGATTACATAGTTGGGCTAACTTTTAAGTCGCAGTTGTATGTGATTACATAGTCTGACCGCGATAGTGGGTTACTTACTGACTAGCGTGTTATCACTTCCGCTTAGTGTCATGTTTTGAAGATGTTTTTGGATGTTTAAATGAAAACTAATGAGTTTAGTGGTTTTAAATTTATATGATTTATTATATTTTTTAATCAATGTTTTAGGGATCTCGATTAAACTTTGTTTTAATATATATATATTTTGTGTGAAATTCATTTATTTAGAAAATTCTTACTTCAAGGATAAATCGTCAACTAGTTTTGGTTTTAAAATTTCATGTATGATAGTAATGATTTTGTTCACTCGAGATTTCAACAAAAGGATTTCAACAAAAGAAATTTAATTCGTGGAAATAAATTTGGTTTTATTGATTTGTAATATAAGTGTTACAATCTCTAATTTTTATCCTTTGGTTCTTTCCCTCGAATCCATAAACTTTAATCCTTAAACTGATCGGCCTTTGGCTTGTTGATCTGTTTGACTTTAATCTAAGAGCTTATGAGCTTGTTTTCAAATCAATGGGGTCAATCTTCAATTTGTAGATGACAAAGAGACGATCAATTTAGTTTGTTGAAGAATAGATGCTCCATCTATTATAGAGGAGAGATGTTCGATTTGTTGAAGAAAAGGCGATTAACATTTTCTGTCTGATTTATGAATCTAGGACTCCCCTTCAAATGACTCCCCTTCAAATGAACCGTGACCTCCTCTATTTATAGAGTTTTGGGAGGCCCCATACAGGCCTGGACTTAGTTGATTTTCGGCCCAACTTTTGGCATTGGACTTAAATTAATCTTTTTTTTTTTTTTTTTTTTTGTTCTCAAATATAGCAAAATAAGTCAAACTATTTACAAATAGAGAAAAATTTCACTATTTATCAACAATAGACTTCTGTTCTGTTGCTTGAGCAATACACTCCGATAGACTTCTATTGTGTGATAGGCCGCAATAGATAGTGAAATTTTTCTATATAATAATTGATATTTTTCTATTTATAATAATTTTTCTATTTTTTAAATTGACTTTTATTTAAGTTTGACCCAATTTATTTAATAAACTCATGATGACCTAGCTTCAGCCCATTTGCCACATAATTTTATTGGAAGAGTCGACATTGCCCGATAAATCAATACTTAGACAAGTGGCGCCATTTGATTGACCTAATTTTATGTCTTTTAATTTAATTTGAGGACATGCGTAAATTTTCAATTTGTCTCAAATTTATCAATTAGTAATTTAAATTAAAGACATGACAATTTGTGATTGGTCGAAATTTGTCAATCAACCGACTCCAGCTAGAGATTTCAAAAAGTCGTGTCGTTAAATCTACCCATAATAATTTTAATTTTTTTCACCTGTAATTGTGGGATTAAGTACAATTTTAGGGTCTTTTACAAAATATTTGTATAAATAGAGTATATAAAAACAATTTGCAAAATTAGGGTTTTTTTTTTTTTCTTATTCATTTCAAGTTTTAGAAGAAACAGAAATAGCCCAGTTTATGATACATAATTGATTTTTTTTTTTTTTTTTTATAATTCAATTCAGTCTTCTGAAAAGACGGAATTAGAGTTTTTGTTTTTGTTTTTCAATTTTTTTGTTTTATTTTTAACTAATCAAGGGTTTTTTTGGTTTGAATTATTTTCATCCTTTATAATTTATTATTCTATATGTTTTCATCTTAGATATATATTTTTTATCTTTTATAAATTTTTGTTTTACATTATTATTATTATTATTTTAATCTTTTATAACTTGATTTGGGAGTCCTTTTGCCTTCTTGCAAGTGTTAAAACATATTATTATTAATATATATATAAGTTTCAAATATTATTAAGAAGATATTGTAGTTTTAAAGTAAGATAAAAGACAACATTCTTCCAAAATAAATTATTTAGAGATTTTTTTTTTTACATTTTAATTGTCTTGTAAAAGATTCATTTTAAATCAAAATACATCTAAATTTTATAATTGTGACCAAATTTAAAATTATAGTAGAAAATTTTACACTAAAATTGTTAATTTTTTACTATGCAACTCAAACTCATAAAAATTATATAAAATTTTTTGGTATAATTTTAAATTTTGATGGGATTATAATTTCTAAATTTTGGATATATTTTGGTTTAAAATGAATATACTAAATTTTTTTTCTTTTTTGAAAAAAAAAACTAAAAGACTAATTCGGAAGAATGTCAACTCTACAAAGACAGCTTTAAAAATATAATATTTTCTTAATAATTTTTAAATTTATATGGAAATTAATTAGTTATTCATCAAAGTTTCATTTATTCAATGACTAGATATCCATGTGAATTATGTCCCCGATCTCTATGAATATAAAGAATTATTCCATTCTTGCTCACTAATAATTATTATTCACTAATAATAGTCGGACTAATGACGTATACAATACTTGAATTCTCGATGAAGAACTCCGTTCACTACCTAAAAATAAAAAAAAAAAACCGTTGCTTTTACAGAACTTCCCTCCTGTATCAGCAAACCATCACCCATTAATACAACTTCCCTCCTGTATCATCAAACCATCACCCATTAATACAACTTCATCAGCAAACCATCACCCATTAATACAACTTCATCAGCAAACCATCACCCATTAATACAACACCAACATTATTTGATTCTAAATTTAGAGCTATGCCTAATTCGACAACATTTTGCTTCGAACATAGGAGTATTAATAATAAATTTTAAAACTTTCAATATTAAAAATAGTATAATTATTCAACTCCGACTCAAAAAAATTATATAAAAATTTTATAGTATAATTTTAAATTTTTTATACAATTATAAATTCTAAATTTCGGATGTATTTTGGTTTAAAATGAATCTTTTACCAAACAACCAAAATTTTAAAAAAATCTAAAAAATTTAATTTGGAAGAATGTGGTCTCTTGTTTTACTTTAAAATATCACATTTTATTTGCGATAGACAGTTAAATTTTATTATATTTGTAATATTTTTGCTTATTATATATATATATATATATATATATATATATATATATATATATATNATATATATATATATATATATATATATATATATATATATATATATATATATATATATATATATATATATAAATGTTTTAAAACTTCCGATAGAAAAAAGAACTCCCAAATTATGGTTTAAAAGGTTTAAAAAAAACTACTATGTAAAGTACAATTGTTTTAAATGACAAAGTTGTTAGAAATATTTTCAAATATAACAAAATATCACAATGATAGATGCTAATAGAAAAATGTTTATTAGATATCTTGTTATATCTGTGAATAAATTGGCTTATTTTACTATATTTGAAAATAACTTTTATGAAAAACAAAAAATTTATAAAAATAAAAATAAAAAATATATATATCAAAGTTGAACAAACCATAAAATAAGAAATTAAATTATGAAGAAAAAAATTATAATAAAGATATTAATAAAAATATATAATCTTAAAATCGTACAATTTGTTAACATTAGCAAAAAAGAGATTTATGAAAAGCAATATAATATGAAATTTCAAAATTCAAATCAAAATTTGAAAATAGAAAATTCTTTACATATGAATTTGGAGGATTTTCAAACTAAAAATCGAAATTAATGCCAAAATATCCGCATGAGAAGAGGAATTCTATGTGCTCTGAATATCTTAGAGCAAACCGAAATAGCCAAAATTGGGTATTTGATAGATTAATTATACGATAATTAACAAAATTATTGGATTAATTACAACAAAATTAAATGAGCTATAGATAATAACATGTGTTCTGTGCATTTTGCTATAATTCAAAACAGTTCTATGTTTTGCTATTTTTCCAAATCATAGTGTAATTATTGTTGTAGGACTGAATTTCCCTAGATTCAAACATATATCTTTGTTCTCGGTTTCTTTGCATCTCTTTTAACACCTACAATAGTGTTTTTTTTTTTTTTTTTTTTTTTTTTGTTTGTTAGTTGTTGGATTTTTTGTTTTTTTCTTTTTTTTTTTTGTTTGTTAGTTGTTGGATTTTTTGTTTTTTTCTTTTTTTTTTTTGTTTGTTAGTTGTTGGATTTTTTGTTTTTTTTCCAAATCATAGTGTAATTATTGTTGTAGGACTGAATTTCCCTAGATACAAACATATATCTTTGTTCTCGGTTTCTTTGTTTCTTTTTTTTTTTTTTTCCTCTCTAATTGTCGTTTGATTTTTGGGCTTTTTTTGGGTGGGTGGGTTGACCCATGTAGTTGGGTAGCAAGTGTTACATCGAAATAAACTTAGGGTCATTGAGTGATATGCTCGGTAAGGTTAATAGGCATAGATTTTTAGAAGGTATAAATGTATAGAGTGGTTGAGTTTGCAGCTTTACAATTTAGGAAAAAACGTAGTTTTATCTAATTTTTAAATAAAGCATAATGATTGTCTATCAATTTTTTTTAATGTTTTGAGTTTGTGGATTTTTTGTTTTTTTTCCAAATCATAGTGTAATTATTGTTGTAGGACTGAATTTCCCTAGATACAAACATATATCTTTGTTCTCGGTTTCTTTGTTTCTTTTTTTTTTTTTTTCCTCTCTAATTGTCGTTTGATTTTTGGGCTTTTTTTGGGTGGGTGGGTTGACCCATGTAGTTGGGTAGCAAGTGTTACATCGAAATAAACTTAGGGTCATTGAGTGATATGCTCGGTAAGGTTAATAGGCATAGATTTTTAGAAGGTATAAATGTATAGAGTGTTTGAGTTTGCAGCTTTACATTTTAGGAAAAAACGTAGTTCTACCTAATTTTTAAATAAAGCATAATTATTGTCTATCAATTTTTTTTAATGTTTTGAGTTTGTGGATTTTTTGTTTTTTTCTTTTTTTTTTTTAGAATTGGGGTAGTAATTTTGTCATCCCATAATTACTAAAAAAATATATTTTCCATTTTTCTGATTTAGAATTTTTTTTTCCTATTTTGACAAATGAGACTTTAAAATTTGTTAATTTCATGTCACTTGAAATAACTACCAACCGTGAAAAGGAAAAGCTCAAGTAACAAATGTTCTCACCATACTTGTTGCATCTTACTCTTGTTGGTGGATTTTTTACAACACGTGTTATAGGTAATTCTGGACTAAAGGACAAAATAGTAAAAGCTGGGCAGAAAGTAGTCCAAATAAAGAGGTCTAGGATCAATTGAGATCAAGAGGAGGTGCGCGAAACTCATATCCTAACCCTAGTAGGGTTAAAATAAGACGCTAGGTCAAATCCCCCATAAATAGACCATCATGGCTCTATCAAAGGTAACTTAGAACTTTTGACTTATTCTCTATTGTCTAGTTCTCTTACTAGCTTAGGCATCAGAACCATTTCTTTGTTTTGCAGATCATCTTTTCTTTAAAAATTACAAATTTACTGTCAATGTCACAGGCAATACATGTATACTTAGGCCCATGATAAAAACTGTATTGAAAAGCAATAGGGAAATTGGTGTATATAGTAAAATTTTAGAATTAGTTTGGAAATTTAACAAAAACAAGATTAAATAAGAATTTTAGCAAAACATGTACCCCACACATGATGAGCCTTTTTTATATTCTCAATTCGTCCTTGGCGGTGTCCGGATCGCACTTATCTACACATTTATACATACAGTATACTTGTAATATGAAGTTATGGGATTAGTGTAATTGTGATGTGAAGTTACAAGGTTTTATCCATCATTTTTTGCGAGTCCTGGTTATAACAAGATATTGTATCTTCATAAATTTTTCTCAAATTTTCGTATGTTTGAGTAATTAACTAATATACATTTGCACATAAAGTGTAATAGTAATATGAAATTATAAGATTTAACTACTTTACATTTACACGGTGTAATTATAATGTGAAGTTATGAAGATTTTATGTAATGATCAATTTTTTAGAAAATAATTATGTCTATCAATTCAAGTTTAACTATGAAGTTTGTCTTTCTAATTTATTTTGGAATCAAAATTTTGGATTATTTTGTTAAAGTTTTAGAGATTCTTCCTGATTTTTCTCCACCATTATTTATTTGAATATATTTTTTTTTGTTAACCGATAATTTAATAATATATCATTGTTATATAAAACATATTTATATAATTTTTAATCCTGTCGATAGGATTTTTCTTCCCAAATATTTATTTTGATCTATCATTTATTTATTCAGTTTTTTCTTTTCAAATATTTGTTTCAATCTTCTTATAAGATTATTTTTATGTTTTTTTCCTACATTTGTTTGTTTATAATATTATTGTTTACACAATTTATACTTTTTAAAAGTTTACCTATACAATGTAATTTCTTGTTGTGTTAGAAGTATCGTATCGGTTGTTATCATAGTTAAACCAATTTTTTACCCTTATTTGAACTCTTAAAATTTTTCGCAAGCATGCTTTTCTCCACTATTTATACATAAAGTGTAATTATAATATGAAACTAAGAGTTTTACCTAATCTACATTTAATCTTACAATATAAGGCGAATTTAAATTAATTATATCAAATTATTGGGTTTTGTTTCCCTTTAATTTTGTTATTTTCAACCAAAATTCATATAGTTGAGAAGATAATTAATTAAAACTTATGGGTGTTTAAAAAAAAATGTTTAAAATAATTACAAATATAGCAAAATTGATGTTTATGTGGGTCTATTGCGGTCTATCATAAATAGAAAGTGAAATCTTGCAATATTTGTAAATAGTTTGATATTTTTTCTATTTATAATAATTTTTCTAAAATTTATCTAATTATATGTATATCCTAAATCACATAAAATAATATAAAATAAGTTAACCAAAAAAACCTAAATAACATAAAATATGTTATTAAATAACCTAAAAAACTATATATAGATTATTAAATTAAATTAAAAAAAATAAAACCCTAAATCATCTTTTATCATATTTTTCCCTCTCTCCTGAGATCTCTTTTCCACAGGGCCTTACACGCAAATGAAGTCGTCGATTCTGTGTTATGTCGTTGTTGTTTATTGGTTACCACCGTTATGTGGTTGCCAGAAGAAACGATCAACAACATTTTAGTGAGTAGCCTTTTTTTGGATTTTTGTTAAACCTTTGGTTGCATGTTTTGGAGTTTTGTGTTAGGGTTGCCTAAACAGAGCGATTTTTTTTCCTCGTGGTTTTTGTGTGTGTTAGGGGCCGTGGAAACTTTCCAAGATTCCTAATTTGTTTTGGTTCTGGTATGTGTTGGGGACATTGGAAGCTTCTCAAATTCCTGATTCACTAAATTATTTAGTTATAATGTATTTTTGGTTTTTTGAATGTTTTTTAAACACCCCTTATTCATATTCTGTTATGTACTCAATTTTAGTTGAGGGCAATTTCGACAATTTTTCATTATTATTTTTATTATTTAATTTTGTTTTGTTGTTTTCACAATTTTAAAAACATTTTACTATTTTTCCAAACGAAACATTGAAATTTGCTATTTATCTGGTTAGCCCAAAAAAATACTTTTTAAGTTTATTATTATTGATGTTGTTATTGTTGGAGTTTGGCTAAAAACTCTAGTGTTTAATATTAGAAAATATGAAAACATAATAAAGTATAAGAAAACAACTATATATAATATTATAAAACAAAATCATAAATGATTACCAAACCATATTGGCTAGGAGTGTTCATTAAAACCGTAGAAATCAAACAAAAACCGAATCGATAATGTAGAGAAACCGAATTCTTCAGTTCGATTTGGTTTTTTTTAATAATATAAAACCATTTTTTGCGGTTCGGTTCGGTCTAGGCCATGAAATGGAAACCAAAGCCGAACCAATTATATATTTTTTATTATATTATTAAAATATAGGTTAAAATACATTTTTGGTCCTGAAAATTAAGGAAAGGAAGCGAGAGTGAGAGCAAGTCATTTTATCATAAACATTCTCTTTCTCTCTCGCTCTTGCTTATTTTGAATTATAGAAAATAGTTTGAGAAGAAAAAAATAAATAAACCACAAAACCGAACCGAACCGCACTACGTATATGCGGTTCAATTCGATTCAATTTGATCCCCATCGTGAACACCCCTAATATTGGCTATACTAAAATGATTCAATTTTTTATATATACAAATATAGTTAGAATGCACAAAGAATTGTTCAGTTGCGTAGTAATTAAGCTAATACGAAAGTGTTAATTATGGAGTGATTTTTAGATGATTAAATCACACTCTTTACATTCATAATACTAAAATATACAAAATCAAAACTATCTATATGGAAAAATATATTTTAAAAGTGAATTTGAGTGGGTTGAACAAGATGAGAGCAGTTCGAAATGTACCCATATATATTTCTTCTAAAACTACTTATCATCAAACAAATTGTATTCCAATCAAGTGAAATCGAAAGTATTATGGGGAGGGTATAAGAGAAAATCAACCACTTTTTTGCTAGCCCATCAATCATTGTTTGATTATATGATAAGGTAATTAATTAGACATAGGGTGTGTTGTCACTTAGTGAACCAGATGAAAAGTCACTAACCTAAGTTATAAGTGGCTCAAATATGTATATCCTAACATTCAAAACAAATTAAATTAAGAACACTAGAGGTCAACCTAAGTATAGCTCGTTTGATTAAAAATGTATGCTCTCAATCATGAGGTTAGAAGATGTTTGAAATCCCGCACTCCACAATGTTATTGAATTTTTAAAAAAATAAAAACAAAAAAACAAAAAAACACGTAAAAGAAGTCATATTCAAAGTTAAGAAAAGTTGGTGTGCAAGAAACCGAGATGCGGTTCACACCAAAATTAAGCCTATATATGTGTGTATATATAATGGCAATGCACTTCATTTCTTATATAAACAACGTTGGAGAAGAAGTGAAGACTTGAAGCGATTAACATATTGAAATACGCCTGGTAGACGCCACACGGGTGTCCAGAGCTTCTTTGTTTTTCCAGGTAACCTCTCAAATCGATCCACATCCTTACTTCTTTGAATCGAATTGTTGCCACTCACTTCCAACCATGTCGACGTGCTCGTGATCAACGCAGCTATATCATGTTCGTCCAAAATCACCCAACAAACAAAATATACATGTGGTTCATAAGTTTCAAAATTAGTCAACAACATCATTCTCACATACTTTCTTTAAAAAAGAAACAAATTTCAAACCACGACTATACACATTATTATTATTATTATTATTATTATTATTATTATTATTATTATTATTATTATAATATGACCTTATTTATCATATACAACATCAACAAAAAGATGATTCACATAAAATCTTTCAATTATTTACCATTGTGGGAGGGATATAATTAAGGTATTAAATTAGTAACAAATTAGAAAATTAAACCAATCCATCAAAAAGAAATGAAATTTCAAGAAGGGCTTCATGACTTTACATGGTATATCATTGGAATTTATAGGTCTCACTCTCAAAAGCCATAATGAGTTGAATTTCCATATGCAAAATAAGGAAAAAAAAGAGTACATAAAACCAGGGGACCAAATGAAAATGGATCCCATTAAAGAAGAAAAATAGTGTGTGTGAGTGTGTTTGTTTTTTTTTTTTTTGTTTTTTTTTTTTTTTTTTTTTTAT